>CAJVRN010000216.1:9892500-9962500 GCA_911728415.1 Lagocephalus sceleratus | reverse complement strand
TCATGTGACACCTCAGGGCGCCCCCCGCCGACGCCCCCACCCGCCTCGCTCTCACTCGCTGAGCGATCTGGAAGACAACATTCCAGACCGGCTGCATTTCTCGCGGCTTATTTTAGAAGTGATGTGAGGCCGAGGCTTTTTATGGAGGTTGACACATCCAGAATATCTAAATCTGTATGTCAAGTCTGAATCTAAATCTGGGCCTTTTCCCCTTCAAAATAAACTTCACGTCTGTTTTTTACTCATTTTGATGCTTTTGGTGCTCAAGTGACCGAGATGTAACCGAGAGAATCCAGTCGTTTTTCAAAATAAAAGATTGTTCAGACTCAGATAATAAACACAACGGAAATAATAAATTATTTCTTGGAGGGCCGGTACCAGTTGATCCACGGACCGGTACTGGCCCCTGCCCCGGGGGTTGGGGACCGCCGTGTCAGCGTCAGTTAAAAAAACACCCAACTCAAGTGTGTAACCAGCATTGGAGACTGTGCGTTCCTCCCGTTCTGTCCCCCGAAGACGCAGAACTGACGGCTGGTTTGATCTTCCCGATACTTCATCTCTGGTCTCTCCGTAGTGTGGTTGGACCTGCGCACACAGTCCACCGTGGAGAGCCTCATCAACAAAGCTCCGGGAAAAGACAAGAACCACCTGAAGGTCTGCAGATTGGGAGAGCACCCCTGTGTGTGTGTGTGTGTGTGTGTGTGTGTGTGTGTGTGTGTGTGTGTGTGTGTGTGTGTGTGTGTGTGTGTGTGTGTGTGTGTGTGTGTGTGTGTGTGTGTGACTCCAGGTTGTGTCCCACTCACCCCTTCCCCTCTCCAGCACAAGACGGGCCTTCCCATCAGCACGTACTTCAGCGCGGTGAAGCTCCGCTGGCTGCTGGACAACGTGGAGGAGGTGCGGCGGGCGGTGCAGAGCGGGCGGGCCGTGTTCGGCACCGTGGACTCCTGGATCATCTGGGTAGGTGCCTCCGGGGGGGGGTTCTTGGCCTGACCCTCTTCTGACCCTCAGAGTCTCGTTCCCGTAGTGCCTGACGGGGGGCAGCGCAGGAGGGGTCCACTGCACCGACGTGACCAACGCCAGCCGCACCATGCTCTTCAACATCCACACCATGGACTGGGACCCGGACCTCTGCAGGTCAGCCCCCCCCCCCACCATCCTGGGTTGAACCTGAACCCACCCTTGAGCTTATTATGGCAGTCAGCATCAGCGTTTGTGTCGATCACCTGACGGAGGTTGTGTTTTGGGTGTCGTTACTGGGGTTCCTCCTACATGTGATGGAGATGTTTCTGAGGTCCTTCTGTGTGTGTGTGTGTGTGTGTGTGTGTGTGTGTTTTCATTTTTACCCTCACATGCGCGTTAATAAAAATGTTTGATCGTGTTTTCCGGCTTGTAAATCTTCGCTGTGCTGTCTTCAGGTACTTTGACGTCCCGATGGAGATCCTTCCGAAGATCCGAAGCTCCTCGGAAATCTACGGTCACTTGGTGAGTTCGGTTGGACCGGCGCTGTAAGTCCAGACTAATTAGAACCGTAAAACATTGTACAACAATGCTTTATGACTCTAATTGTCTTATAACCTGTGCGACAACCACCGAGGAGCGATAACGCTGATGGGACAAAGATCGTCATCGGTTCAGTTTTCTGATCAGCTGACGGTAGAAGAGGGTATTTTTGTGAGTCTTCGGACGCAGCGATAAGATGTGGGCGGTGTTTATGACGACAGCTGGTTGAAATGTAATCGGTTATACGACAGCGCACCGTTTAGGCGGCTTACACATTAAACACATGAGACACACACTCTGTGGGGGGGGGTCCTGGTACTGGCTGGGCCTCCATCTGAGCCTGTAGCGATGCTGCGTCTGACGCTCCTACTCAAATGTAAACTTGGTCGATGGTTGAGGTCAAAGGTCAGATCAGCTGACCTGCCTTTAGATTACCACTGTTGGGAAGACTCCGCCCACTTCCTTCCGAAACCAGCGTTGCGAATGGGAGCCGGTCCGTTTCTCACAAACCGTGACGGCTTCTCCAGAAAAACGAGGTAAACAAATCATAAAGGTTTCAAGTGTTTCTCGTCAAAAATTCCCAGACAACCATCGTACACGGACATGAGGGGCACACACACACTCACACACACACACACACACACGCGCACACACACACCCACTCATGGGCTGATGGAAAGAAACTCTCACATGGTTGAAAAAAGACTGAAAACATAACTACAGATGTACACTTTAGATCAGCGGTCCCCAACCCCCGGGGCGGGGACCAGTACCGGTCCGTGGATCAATCGGTACCGGGCCGCCAAGAAATAATTTATTATTTCGCTGTGTTTATTATCTGAGTCTGATTTTTTATTTTGAAAAATGACCGGATTCTCTGGGTTACATCTCGGTCACTTGGGCACCAAAAGCATCAAAATGAGTAAAAAACAGACATGAAAAGTTTATTTTGAAGGGGAAAAGGCCCAGATTTAGATTTAGATTGGACATATCAACAATCTATGTGTACCCCCCCCGGTCTGCGGTAAAATGATCAAGCATTGACCGGTCTGATGATACAAAGGTTGGGGGCCGCTGCGTTAGATAACCTTTGATCTGTGTTATTCAATATTCTTGTCTGTCCTCTCCCCAGAAATCCAGCTCCCTGGCAGGAGTTCCCATCTCCGGGGTAAGGCAGCGGCGCTCCAGTGTGCTTGTTCACCTCTTTATCACCTGATGGGGCTCGCCCCCCCCCCGAGCTGATCAGAATGTCTCCCCTCGCCAGTGCCTCGGCGACCAGTCGGCCGCTCTGGTTGGCCAGATGTGCTTCAAGGAGGGTCAGGCCAAGAACACGTAAGCGCCTTCACACGGAAACTTCCTGTTTATTTTGTTTGTGCTGTTTACTGACCTTGTTTTTAAAGAACATGAGGACTAAAGGACAAGATAAACAAGTCAGAGTGCTGTCTCTCCTGTGTAATCAATTATGAGACGCATCAGTGGCGCTCAGCGGTCAGAGATATTTAGAGGGACAAGCCAGTAGTTCGGTGACCTCGGTGACCTCGGTGACCTCGGTGACCTCGAGCACCAGACTGACGGTCCTTCCCCTTCTGTGGTGGCGTTACAGGTACGGCACCGGCTGCTTCATGCTCAAGAACACGGGAACCACGGTAAGACGGGAACCTCGCCGCCCGCCCGCGCCCACGCCGCCACGCCGGCGTTCACGCTGCTGCTCTCGCTCCAGCCCGTCATCTCCGACCACGGCCTGCTCACCACCGTCGCCTACAAACTCGGGAAGGACGCGCCGGCGTGTTACGCGCTGGAGGTGTGTGAACGCATCGCCCAGACCCTCCCGGGGGTTCTCGGGAGCACCGGGCACTCGTGGACCCTCAGCTTCAGGGAGGCTGGAGGCCCGACTGTGAGCAGATGTTGTACAGATGTTGCCCCTCCCCTCAGGGCTCAGTGGCCATTGCCGGGGCCGTGGTGCGATGGCTGCGGGACAACATGGGCATCATCGAGAGCTCAGCAGAAATAGGTAGTCCCTTAACGAGCCCTCCGTTTCCCGCTCCCGCTGCACAGAACACACGACCTTCTGTCCTCCCCGTCTGCTCTCAGAGACGCTGGCGGCGGCGGCGGGGACGTCCTACGGCTGCTACTTCGTCCCCGCCTTCTCGGGGCTGTACGCGCCCTACTGGGAGCCGAGCGCACGAGGGTGAGCCGGCCGTGACGAAGGAGGTGAGGGTCTGTGGGCGGACGCTGAGCGAGGAGCTCCTCTGTTTCAGAATCATCTGCGGCCTCACCCAGTTCACCAACAAGAGCCACTTGGCCTTCGCCGCCCTCGAGGCCGTCTGCTTCCAGACCAGAGAGGTGAGGGCGCCGCACACGCTCGAGTACGTCTCAAACCACGCCCCCGTGTCCACGCAAGAGAGCCAGCTCCTGGTTTTATGGACGCATGGGTGCTGTGGCAGCCGTCCGCTCCTTCACGTCCTCAGGCGGCGTTGTTGTTCTCACCCCTCAGATCCTGGACGCCATGAACCAGGACAGCCGCGTCCCCCTGACGCAGCTGCAGGTGGACGGAGGGATGACGGCAAACAGGCTGCTGATGCAGCTGCAGGCCGACATCCTCTGCACCACTGTGGGTAAGAACAAACACACACACACACACACACACACACACACACACACACACACACACACACACACACACACACACACACACAGGGCGTATGAGTGTGTGTTCACATCCTGAACCAAACCCTCTCAAGTCTGGGTTCAAGTTCCTTCCATCTCCACTACAATGAATCACACAGTAGAAAAATCTCCTCGTGACGTGAAGACGAAGCGTCGTTCCGGTCACGAGGAGTCTCCGTCTCACTCGGACTGGGGACTAATTTAACAGAAATAACAGTCTGTCCAACTTTAGATCAAACACAGGACGTCACCACGGAGGAACAAAATAAATGTCTTCTCGTCGAGTTTCTGCAAAACCAGTGAAATGATCAAAGAAGTGTAATGATCAAAGAAGTGTGACACCAATCTAATCTAATCAATAAAGGTCAATAAAGATAAAATAACGAAGGTCAAAAAAGTGTGACTCAATCAGGACAGGAGTGAGTGACCTCCAGTGATTCTGTGTCATCTTTAATCCTGATATCTACTTCCTGGCTGTGTCATAAATCCCTCACGACTCCCCTCTTCCCCTTACGGAGCAAAGTCGTGATTAGCTGAATCCACAGGGAGGCTGAGCAAACGGCCTCGCTCATCTAACAGCAAGGTTCTGCTTGGACGGGCTGACACTGTGGAAGCTGGACCTTTGATTCTTTCAACCTGTCTCACCTTTGTCCCACTTAAACACACACTCACACACACACACACACACACACACACACACACACTCACATCTGAACTTTGACTCAGTTCAGCAGCAGTAAAGTTAAATCTCTCCTGCGTAACGTCAGCTTGACTCAGTGTTTTGGTTTTGATCCTGATGATTTCACAGCCTCATTTCAGCATGAACACCCCCCCCCCCCCCCCCTTAAACGCTCTTGTTTGTCTAAATGCCCCCCCCCCTCGCCGCTCCAGTGCGACCCACCATGTCCGAGACCACGGCCCTGGGGGCGGCCATGGCAGCGGGGGCCGCGGAGGGGGTCAGCGTGTGGGACCTGAGGTCCGCCCACCCCCCCAAGGTCACGTGTGAGACGTACGAGCCTCAGATCAACACCGACGGTGAGGAAGTGAAACTGAGCCGTCGGCGCTGACGCACGGCGCCCTGTCTGACCTGTGGCGTCCTCCTCCCAGAGAGCGAGTCCCGCTTCGCTCGATGGAAGAAAGCCGTGCAGAGATCCATGAACTGGGAGACCACGGGGCCCGAGGGCTGCCCCACCGGTAACCTTTGACCTTTGTACTCACACCTACTGAATTTATAACCTATTTTTAATTAGAGTTTCATCTCAAAGTGAGGAAGTTGTTCTTAAAATGAAACAAGAAAGGGATGTGGGAATAAAGAACATCACATCTTTACTATTATTAAACAGACATGTTGGCAGGTTATTTCTGCAGCAGTAAACCTCTGAACCTAAGGGTCATGAAGGTTTCTGTGGTGAGAACCTGTGAGAACCTGAGGATGTGTGTCTGTACTGATGTGTCTGTACTGATGTGTCTGTACTGATGTGTGTCTGTACTGATGTGTGTCTGTACTGATGTGTCTGTACTGATGTGTGTCTGTACTGATGTGTGTCTGTACTGATGTGTCTGTACTGATGTGTGTCTGTACTGATGTGTGTCTGTACTGATGTGTGTCTGTACTGATGTGTCTGTACTGATGTGTGTCTGTACTGATGTGTGTCTGTACTGATCTGTCTGTACTGATGTGTGTCTGTACTGATCTGTCTGTACTGATGTGTATCTGTACTGCTGTGTAAACATGCTCTCCTCATCCCACAGGTCAGCTGTGATAGGGCCGTCCTGGTGGGACGTGGAGGCCTGCTGTGGACACAACCCCAGCCTTGGTGCCTGTCTAGTGTGGACGTCTTTGACTCGCTGTAACTCCACACTACGTCTGTCTGGGTCGCGTAGTTAAATCGGTTTAAAATGACGGTTAGCTTCGAGGAACTGAGGAGGAAGGAGGAGGCGTTAGAAGTCACCAGCACACTCTCATGCACACAATCAGGGCCACGTACTCATGAACAGGGACTTTCACACTGAGTGCAGCTTTGGAGTGCGCCTGTTATTTAAGGCTGTACACACACACACACGCTTGTAACATGAAATGAACCTTCTTCTAGAGATTCATTTATATGAGGGTTTTTTTTCACATTTTAATTTATGTCTGTAATTTTGTCAAGCGTGATCTGGTTATTCCTGGAAAGATACTTTTGTGTTTTAATGGAAAGCAATAATCCGAACTCTGCTGGAATACTGAGTTCAGTGAAATAACAACTTGAGTTCTTAAAACTGCAGTTATAAAGAACACAACAAATATATTCAAATAGATTTAATAATCTAATAAAAATGTAAAGACATGAATATTTTAGATGGGCACAGTTTTGTGTTTACATGGAAAAAGAGTTGAATTATTCAGAGGAAAGCTGGAAAAGTGTGGAGTTCAGGTGGTGAAGCGGGAAGCTTCAGCGGGAGAACTGCCGCTTGTCACTCCTTTGCTTGTTCACATGCTTGAAGATCTTGGATTTGTGAGCGTTTTTGGTCTTCTGGTATCCAAAGCCGCCTCCGCCGCCTCGCTTCTGCATCTTCACACCTTTGCTGCTGTGGACGTCTGAGGAGCCGAGTCAAGGGAGCAGACGATCGAGGGTGTGGGCAGAGATGATCTAGTCCTGAACAGTGACTTCACACATTAAAAACCTGAAACAAGCAGCTTGTAAAGGATACTCAGATCCACATATGGAGGCACTTTGAAGCCAAAGGACAGCGCCACCATGAGGAGGTTGAGGGTGCCGACGTTGTAGATCTGTTTGAGCGAATGGGAGTCGTACGCCCTCACGTAGGACTTGTAGGCTTCCTGAGCCGACTTATGGAGATAGTAGTTCTTCTCTATCAGCTTCTCCAGCTGGAGAAAACAGGCGTGATTACCAACAGCTACAGGTGGAGGAGGCGGCGGAGAAGCTCAACACTCACCTGGGACTGGATGTCAGAGATTTTACTCCAAGAAAACTCAAACTCGCTGAGCGGGACCTGAACGCAGCATGAAAAGTTCATTTCATGGTGAGTTTAAGGTGCGTGAGCATTAAAGGCGACGGGCGGGCGGCTTCAGACGGACCTTGGCCTGCTTGAGGTAGCGGAGGAACCCGAGCTCCTCCGGCCGCAGGATCAGCAGCGCGTGACCTCTGCCCTCGATGCCCCGGGCAGTCCTGCCCACCCTGTGGATGTACTCCTGCAGACGACACATAAACACTTCAGACCTTTAAACGCGGTTTCACACATTGGAGTGGAGTCTCCGGGGTTTTTAAGGCACCTTGGGGTCGTCAGGTGGGTCATACTGGACGATCCAGTCCACCTCGGGGATGTCCAGCCCTCGAGCGGCCACGTCGGTACACAACAGAATGCCCGAGTCGGCGTTGCAGAACTGGAAGAAGGTGGTGGTTCGTTTGGTCTGCTTCTGCTTCCCCTGAGGGAGGAAGAACAAAACGCTCAAGGGGCCGTCTCAGATAAGAGCGTGAAAGGGCGGAGGGAGACCCACGTGGATGGCCATGACGGGAAGGTCGATGTAGTTGAGCAGCTCGTAGTGGAATTTCACAGACATGCAGGAAGAGAAGAAGACCATCAGCTTCTTCTTGCGGTTCTTCTTCAGAAAGGTGAAGAGCAGGAGGAACCGCTTCTCTGACGGACACACCACGTAGCCCTGGAACCATCAAAGCCCCGTTGGTACCAGCTGAGCCCCCCGTGTATTAAACCTCCCCTCCAGCAGGTTACCTGCTCCAGGCCGTCCACGGTGGCTTTGTCTTTGTCATCGTCGACGCCGACGTACAGCGGCTCCTTTTTCAGGGAGATGCGAGCGAGATCCTCGACCTTTCTGGTCTGAGTCGCAGAGAACAGCATGGTCTGCCTCCTCTCTGCACGAGTCAGATAAACACAGGGCTCAGTGAAACACACAGCAGGTGTGTGTATGTGTGTGTGTGTCCAAGAGAGCCAATGTTCACGTCACAATGTTAACAGAATACAACGTCTGTTTGGGGAACAACACACAGCTGAGAGCTGTGATCCCATCAGGTGAACAGCGCCCCCTGTCGGTTGTTTGGTAAGCACTTGTATTTCAGGGGTTTTGATATTCATCTAATTCAGGGGTCTCCAGCTCCTCCCCACAGGGCCGTGAGGCTGCAGGTTCTGGTTCCACCAGTCCAGCTCACCCAGTTTGACCAGTCAGCTGTTGAAGACTCAGATGAGTTGATGAAGTGAGTCCAGTCTGGTGCTGCTGCTGCTGGGTTGGACCAGAACCTGCAGCCTCACGGACCTCTGGGGGGGACCTGGAGACCTCTGGGGGGGTCCTGGAGACCCCTGGGGGGGACCTGGAGACCCCTGGACTAAATAATAGTTTGACATAATCCCAGAGAAGACGAGAGGATACGCACTCGGCAGCAGCTTGATGATCTGCTTCAGTTCCTCCTCAAAGCCCACCTCCAAGATGCGGTCGGCCTCGTCGATGATCAAACACTGCAGGTTCTTGAACATGAACCCAGGAGTGTTCTGAAGGTGGAGTTAACAGGTTTAAGTCTTTCACCAGGACCAGCCCATCTTCTCCGTCCACCCGCGCCCCCCCCCCACCTGAAGGTGATCCAGCAGACGGCCCGGCGTGGCCACGAGGATGTTCACGCCGTTGGCCAGCTTCTGGGCCTCGGCGGAGCGGTTGCTGCCCCCCATGATCAGACCGTAGGTGTGCACGTGGTGGGTCATCAGCTCCTTCATCACGCCGTACGTCTGCATGGCCAGCTCACGCGTGGGCGACAGGATCACCACGCCGGTACCTGGGGGGACAGCGGGTCAGACCGGCGCTCCGGCTCGGTTTCGAGGACGAGGGGGCGAGAGCCGCCTTACCGTTCCTGGGCATGAACTTGAGTTTGTAGATGAGCTCGATACACGGAATCAGAAAGGCCAACGTTTTACCACTTCCAGTCTTGGCTGCAGCCAAAACATCCCTGCAAGAGAAGAAGAGAAGGGGAGTGAAGAAGAGAAGGGGAGTGAAGAAGAGAAAGGGAGTAAAGAAGAGAAAGGGAGTAAAGAAGAGAAGAAGAGAAGGGAAGTAAAGAAGAGAAGGGAAGTAAAGAAGAGAAAGGAAGTAAAGAAGAGAAGGGAAGTAAAGAAGAGAAGGGAAGTAAAGAAGAGAAGGGAAGTAAAGAAGAGAATGGGAGTAAAGAAGAGAAGGGGAGTAAAGAAGAGAAGGGAAGTAAAGAAGAGAAGGGAAGTAAAGAAGAGAAGGGAAGTAAAGAAGAGAAGGGAAGTAAAGAAGAGAAGGGAAGTAAAGAAGAGAAAGGAAGTAAAGAAGAGAAGGGAAGTAAAGAAGAGAAGGGAAGTAAAGAAGAGAAGGGAAGTAAAGAAGAGAATGGGAGTAAAGAAGAGAAGGGGAGTAAAGAAGAGAAGGGAAGTAAAGAAGAGAAGGGAAGTAAAGAAGAGAAGGGAAGTAAAGAGAAGGGGAGTAAAGAAGAGAAGGGGAGTAAAGAAGAGAAGGGAAGTAAAGAAGAGAAGGGAAGTAAAGATGTAAAGAGAAGGGGAATAAAGAAGAGAAGGGGAGTAAAGAAGAGAAGGGAAGTAAAGATGTAAAGAAGAGAAAGAAAGTAAAGAAGTAAAGACAAGGGGAGTGAAGAAGAGAAGGGAAGTGAAGTGAAGAAGAGAAGAGAAGGGAAGTAAAGAAGAGAAGGGAAGTAAAGAAGAGAAGGGGAGTAAAGAAGGGAAGGGAAGTGAAGAAGAGAAGGGAAGTAAAGAAGAGAAGAGGAGTAAAGAAGAGAAGGGGAGTAAAGAAGAGAAGTAAAGAAGAGAAGAGAAGAGAAGGGGAGTAAAGAAGAGAAGAAGAGTAAAGAAGAGAAGGGAAGTAAAGAAGAGAATGGAGGTAAAGAAGTAAAGAAGACTGGAGGATAAGCAGCTCACCTCC
Organism: Lagocephalus sceleratus; assembly: GCA_911728415.1. Lineage (NCBI taxonomy): Eukaryota > Metazoa > Chordata > Actinopteri > Tetraodontiformes > Tetraodontidae > Lagocephalus > Lagocephalus sceleratus. The sequence continues at coordinate 9,952,428 of CAJVRN010000216.1, read as the reverse complement.
CCTCCAGCAGGGGCCGGATGGTCTTGTGCTGGATCTGGGTCATGTGCTCAAAGCCCAGCTCCTTCACGCCCCTCAGGGTGTTCTCACTCACCAGCTCGGCCAGAGAGGCGAACGACGTGTCCTCGAACGCACCTGCGGAGGCGGGGAGAGTCAGGCCAAAGGGGTCGGGAGCCACCGAGGGTCCCCCGACACGGACGCCCACGGGAGTCCCCGTGCGCCTCAGAGACACCCGGACGGGTCCTGATCTACCGGGGACGGCTCAGGTTACCCGTCAGGCCCGAAGGCAGCGCGGGCGGGTCCTCCTCCTCCTCCCCGTTCTCTGACGCTTCATCTCCGCCCTCCTTTTCTGTTTTTACTTCTTCGTCTTCGTCTGCTGGAGCTTCTTCTTCCTCCACATCGACTCTTTTCTTCGTCTTTTTTTTCTTGACGGCTGAAACGAGGTTAGAACCTGTCACCATCAACTCAAGTCACTCCACTGGCACCACGCTCGGAGCCCGTATTACCGGGGGAATCGACTGTCTGGACGTTCTTTCTCTTCTTCTTGTTCTTCTTCGGGGCGGTTTCTTCTCCGCCGGCCTCCTTTAAGGGCTTCTTCGTCTGGTTCGTGGTGGACTCGTCGACTTTCTCCCGAAGCTGAAGGGGACGTTTCTCCCGAACCTTCTTCCTCCGAACTGTTCGCGTTTGTGGTCAGACGTGGCGCTGAAAACACACAGACGAAAAGAAACAGGTTGTTGAGCGAGGACAGCTCTGGGAATGTTTGTGTTTAAGCTTCTCGGGGGGTTAAATAAGACTTTAGAACAAGGTCAGAGCCAGGCGGATACGATTCAGCGACGGTTCCACAAGTAAGAATATTCTGACACCGAAGACATTTGACTGTAAGACACCACGTGGAGATCACAACCAACCACTAATTAAGTATTACTAATTAATACTAATGAACAATATTAATAATATGAAGCTGATGTCACCGTTGATGCAGACATTTCGTGCTTAACGTGTTGATGTGTGCTAACGTGGCTAACGTAGCATCGGCAGTTCGTGAACGTTCCCGATCTTATCCGAGCAAACGATCCGATCTTATCCGATCCCCTCACGTACCCGCGTCTTCCTCCTCCTCCCGTTTGCTGAGCAACCGGCGCTTTTTCTTGTTTTCGTTCCTTTTCTGGATTTTCTTCCGCAGGAGCTTCATCTGCAGGTCCGCCATGGTGACCCACGTGTGCGGCAGTCAGGACCCCTCCGGGTGGCCTCGCCGCTGCCTGACTGCAACTCCGCAGGACCCAGTCGCACCAGCGTCTAACTGGGAATGACGTCACCTCTCCAGCTTCCCACGTTAACCTTCTTCTAAAGAAAGCTTACAACCCAAAAAATGCACATATTGAACTTGTACTCTTTACAATAATAAATACTGAAAATTAATGAAGCCACGATTAATAAATATTTTATTTTTAATTAAAAAATGCTTTCATTTGATATTTTCCACTTCTCAATCACTCTTTTCCATAATGAATTCTCAACATACAATAGTCAGTTAAATTGTTCTTCTTTTGTAGCAAATAAAAAGCAGTATCCATGTGACATCACAAAAGGAAGGAAAATATGTAAATATATATCCAAAATAGAACGTTTTTTTTTGTCATTGTGACAAGATGCAATCGTGCAGTGCGGATGGAAACAGTAATTTACATTGATAGTTCAGTTAGGACAGGGATGTCCAACCTCCTCCCCAGAGGGCCGTGAGGCTGCAGGTTCTGGTCCAACCCAGCAGCAGCAGCACCAGACTGGACTCACTTCATCAAGTCATCTGAGTCTTCAACAGCTGACTGGTCAAACTGGGTGAGCTGGACTGGTGGGACCAGAACCTGCAGCCTCACGGCCCTCTGGGGAGGAGGTTGGACACCCCTGAGTTAGGGGCTCACAGGTGAGTTGAAACATTTCATTACTGAGGTGATATAATATGTTATAATGATTCAGATGAGTCCAGTTATTTGAACAAAAAAGTCTTTTAGTGAAGCTGTTAATAAATTAAATCCTTTTGTTTGTTATTACCATGCTCAACATTATCAGCAAAGCATATTGTGTTTTTCTGTTTTATTTTTTTCTTATTTTTAGTAAGCCTATTTTTTAAAAAACATTTTTTATCTTTATGTCTCTTTATCAATGTCTATCTTTACTTAAATTCAACTTAATTTTATATGTTTTTGTCATTATTGTGTTCATATATGTATTTAAAAAAAAAATAATAGTCTTTTTTTAAATATTTTTTTATTTTTGTAATCATTTTATAATCTTTGCTTCTATTTATCTATCTTTATTTCAGTCTGTAGTGTTGTCTTTATTTAAGTGTATCTTTATTTAAGTTTTATTTTCTTTCTCTGTCTCTTTATCTCCCCCCTCCCCCTCCCCCTCCTCCCCCCCCGCCGCCATCTTCCCTCCCCACTACGGAAGTCTCCCCCCCGCCCTCCTCCTCCCTCCTGCCCGCCCGTCTGCTCTCAGCTGCGGGCTCGGTTCCGCCTGTGGACGGTCTCACATCCCCGGCCGACGCCGCCTGCTTCCCCCCCCCGTCGACGCTCCCCGCTCCAGACCCGGCTCGAGACATGGCTGGACGGCTACCGGCGTGTGTGGTCGACTGCGGCACCGGGTAAGGAGGGCCCGGGGCCGGGGAGGGGGCCGGGAGGGAGCCGGGGAGGGAGCCGGGTAAGGAGGGCCCGGGGCCGGGGAGGGGGCCGGGAGGGAGCCGGGGCCGGAGGACCGGGGTGGGAGCCGGGGCCTGGGAGGGAGTTGGGACCGGGGACCGGGGACCGGGGACGGTCCGGAGCTGGAGCCGGGCCCGGGGAGGGATCCGGATCCGGGGACCGGGGTAGGAGCCGGTGTAGGGGCCGGGGAGGGAGGGCCCGGGGCCGGGGAGGGAGACGGTCCGGGGCCGGGGAGGGAGTCGGGGACCGGGGACCGGGACGGAGCTGGAGCCGGGCCCAGGACCCGGACCGGGGTAGGGGACGGCCCGGGGCCGAGGACGTCGACGGCCTGGACCCGGGACCCGGGACCGGGACCGGGACCTGGGCCGACGGAGACACCCAGCCCTCCCCTCCCCTCCGCCGGCTCCGCTCCGGCTGTCACCCCGGCCGTGAGCGCGCCCTCCCCGGCCGCGCGGCCCCTCCAGCCCCGGGGGGGGTCGGAGCTGGAGCCCCGGGGCCGGAGGGGCCGCGCTCATCCACCGGCAGGAGGCCGCCCGCCGGGGGGCTCCGGCGGGGCCCGGGGGTCGGTGCTCGGCCGCCCTGCTGGTGGATGCAGCAGCACTTCCTACTCCGCACACACTTCCTCATTCGCCGTCTTTCGTCCATATATGGGCTTTTCTCTGCATCCCAGCACACTTTTGCCCTCAACTTCTCTCATTCCTCACCCCCACGACTCGTCTCCCCCCTCCTGTCTCGCAGGTACGACCTCCTCCTCGTTCCCCATCCATCGTTTTTTTCTTTGGCGGAACGTCGGCCCTTTTCCCGTTAAGCGTGTTCCCCTGGGTCGGTCGCCCGTGTTCGGGGGACGAGGCTGGTTTGCGTTACTCGCGTGTAGAGGCTTGAACCCTCCCCGCATACCTTCCTCACCCCCCCTTCTTCCTCCCTCAGGGCTGTTTAACCAGCCTGCTGCTTCACCGGGGCTCACCCTCACCCCCCTCCCCCCTCCCCCCCTCCTCACCCCTCAAGAACCAGGCCGTCATATGTTCCGGTGTCGCCAAGGCGAGCATCCAGCCGTGAAATCACATCCTGGGCCGAGGTTCGGGGGCCTCGGGTTTGGCGGACAGATGCTGCACCACAACATCTGTCCGCCTCGTTGCTGCGTCCGGTCGGTGACGTCCACCCTCCCAGCAGCTCGGCCGCGGTTATCGGCGGTTTCACCTCTCTGTGCACGAGGGGAGTGCCCCGACCGAGGCCTTTGTTTTGGTTTTGGAGTGGAGAATATCATCCGTGGACCTCACACACACTCACACACACTCACACACACACACACACACACTAGCAGAGGCAGCAGAAGTGCAGCAACTCTTGCGTTCGCTGTGGTTTCAGGCGGTCTTGCATCACGCTGCGTTTCAAATCAGGATGTGCGTGAGGAAAATAAACCGCCCGTCAGGTGTGGTGGGGTTGTTCTTTAGCGTCTGGAGCTCAATAACGGGGCAGCAGTCCTCCACCAGCACCTTAAAGCTCCGTGAACGTTAGAAAACGTGCTCTTTTTTAAAGGATCCCGATGTGGCAGCAGGCGTTTGCGCGTAATGGCGTCCTCAGTCGGGACGGGGCTGGACTGGAAGCCTGTCGGGGCAGGTCGGGGAAGACAAGCCGGGACTGTTCTGTGGTATGAAGGTGATCGGGGAGCTGCTGCCTTTCGCTGCCGTCAGCGCGCTGTTGTTGCCCTCACAGGAAGCTCTGGCTGTCACCGGGCCCATCCCCGAGGAAAAGCGCTCCGCAGGGGAACCGCGCCGTTTCCCCGGAGCCTCAGAGTCACATAGCTGAAACTGAAAGTGGGCCGAAATGATGAAGTTGAGAAGGTGAACGCAGATCCAGATATCAGATGTGCTGCATTCGCCTCTAATGGGAACGGTCGGCCCCGTCTCTGAGTATCCGGTGTTGTACGGAGGTTTAAGTTTATATATTTGGACAAAAGCACTGACGCCTTTTCAGTCGGCGAGGTCGTGCTCGTTTGTTGAGAGGAGAACTGGAGGCCGTGAGAACACGAGGACACATTTCCGCTTAAGCTCGAAGGAGCCACGGCGAATGTTTGGAGTGTTTGTGTTTACACACCCAGAGCGCGTGAGCACGCCGCCATCGCCGTGTTCCCTCACCAGCATCTCGTCTCGCTGTCGAATGCAAGTGGCCGAGTAAGAGAGAGGAGCTGGGCCTGCGGTCCTGGTCCTGGTCCTGGTCCTGGTTCTGTGTTTGAGGTTCGACCTTTGATCTGTGCTTCTGGATGTGCGCTCCAAAGTGCAGGCGTGTCGGGCGAAGGGGACGCCTCGGTGGGACGGCGGAGTCGAGCGCTGCCTGGTGAACTGAGCTGGTGCTCTAATCAAAGTCAGATGTTCAGAGGAGACTCTGGTCGGACCAGGATGTGGCCCGTGGAGCCGCCCGCCCTTTGGCAGGCGGCTCTGCAGCGTCCCCCCGTCACCCCCCGGGGTCCCGTGTGCAGGAAGCGTGTTCCTGGGGCCCCCCCCCAGCCTACGCCTGCCCCCCCCCCCCCGGTAGACGGGCATCGAGGCGGATGCAACGTCTTTGAGGCAGGAGCTGAAGACGACGCGCTGCTCTGAGTTTTAACGCGTTGTCGTAACCTCTGAAGGTTACGCCGTTCTTGAGCCCCCCCGAGTCACAAACGGCCTTTTAGCGGCCCTCCCTTCACGTCTGGGCCGGAGCCAAGAGCCGCAACAGACAGCCGCCGCATTGATGGCGCCGACACCCGCCGCCCAGAGCTCGTCTCCGCGCATGCAGATCCGCCGCAGCAGGTGTCGGGTCCGACCCGTGTAACGAGGGCGATGTGTTTCCCCCCGCAGTTACACCAAACTGGGATACGCAGGGAACACGGAGCCGCAGTTCATCGTCCCGTCATGTGAGTATTGAGAGGAAGCGCGTCGGATCAGCTCTTAGAGGAGTCCTTTTGTTAGTTATGGTGTGTGTGTGTGTGTGTGTGTGTGTGTGTGTGTGTGTGTGTGTGTGTGTGTGTGTGTGTGTGTGTGTGTGTGTGTGCGTGTGTGTGTGTGTGTGTGTGTGTGTGTGTGTGTGTGTGTGTGTGTGTGTGTGTGACGGCTGTTCCTGATTCCTCTGCAGGCATCGCCATCAAAGAGTCGGCCAAGGTGGGCGACCAGGCCCAGCGCAGGATGATGAAGGGGGTGGACGACCTGGACTTCTACATCGGGGACGAGGCCGTGGACAAACCTACGTACTCCACCAAGGTGCCTCATCCAGTCACGAGCCCGCGCACGTGAAACGCCTGGAAAGAGAGTCACCGCTTTTTAGGTTTCTTTAGGGAACTGGTGAATGTCCCGCCGCTTACGGGAAGCAGAGATGATTTAGTGTTGATGTGAGGACGCTAGAGGACGGTTTTAAGGACAGAGTGTCCAATAATGAGGCTCTACAGCCGAGGGAGCCTCAGGTGCTCTCTGATCCAGTCGCCCCACTAAGGCCCGGCCCCCTGCTGGGTGCTGACGGGCTGGTTGACGTGCTGCCTGAGCCGTCCTCTCTGCGCTCGGCCCCCCCCTCTCGTGTCCTTCACCCCCCTCTCGTGTCCTTCACCTCATCTCGTGTCCTTCACCCCCTTCTCATGTCCTTCACCCCATCTCGTGTCCTTCACCCCCTCTCCTCCACCCCACTCTCGTGTCCTTCACCCCCTCTCGTGTCCTTCACCCCCTCTCGTGTCCTTCACCCCCCTCTCGTGTCCTTCACCTCATCTCGTGTCCTTCACCCCCTTCTCATGTCCTTCACCCCGCTCTCGTGTCCTTCACCCCGCTCTCGTGTCCTTCACCCCGTCTCGTGTCCTTCACCTCATCTCATGTCCTTCACCCCGCTCTCGTGTCCTTCACCCCGCTCTCGTGTCCTTCACCCCACTCTCGTGTCCTTCACCCCCTCTCGTGTCCTTCACCCCCCTCTCGTGTCCTTCACCCCCCTCTCGTGTCCTTCACCTCATCTCGTGTCCTTCACCCCCTTCTCATGTCCTTCACCCCGCTCGCGTGTCCTTCACCCCGCTCTCGTGTCCTTCACCTCATCTCATGTCCTTCACCCCGCTCTCGTGTCCTTCAGCTCATCTCATGTCCTTCACCTCATCTCGTGTCCTTCACCTCATCTCGTGTCCTTCACCTCATCTCGTGTCCTTCACCTCATCTCGTGTCCTTCACCCGCCTGTCTGAACGTTTGTGCCCGCAGTGGCCGATCCGCCATGGGATTGTGGAGGACTGGGACCTGATGGAGCGCTTCATGGAGCAGGTCATCTTCAAGTACCTGAGGGCTGAGCCTGAGGACCACTACTTCCTCCTGGTGCGTTTGAGAGCCTCGGAGGGCTCCGGCTGGGCCTGTTGTGTGAGGCGGTGTGAACGTGTGTGTGTCGTCTCCTCCAGACAGAGCCTCCTCTCAACACCCCAGAAAATCGAGAGTACACAGCCGAGATCATGTTCGAGTCCTTCAACGTCCCGGGGCTCTACATCGCCGTGCAGGTATCGGGAGGGACTCTGTTGGGCGTGTTGAAGAGGGGATTTAACCCCTCGGTGTCCGGCCTCGGTCCGGCTCTCCTGGCTGCTTAACAGCTGACCAGTTCCAGTTTGACGGGTTTGGCAACTCGGAAGCTTTTAAAGTAAAAATAAATATTTTTCTAAGAAAATAGCTTCTGCAAATACAACAAAAATAAATGTACTTCTCTGTTGATGGTAATAACTTCTTTGGTAATTTCACATTTCTGTGCTCTGGAAGGTGTTTCTATATTTGAGGTGAAACCAGACCCAGATTTAGACACTTTAGTGAAATATAAATATTATTATTACACGTCTAATCTCACTCAGACACAGAGCAGTGACGAGTGTGTGTGTGTGTGTTTGTGTGTCAGGCTGTTCTGGCACTGGCAGCCTCCTGGACGTCCAGACAGGTCGGGGAGCGGACGCTGACGGGCACCGTCATCGACAGCGGAGACGGCGTCACCCACGTCATCCCCGTGGTGAGTTTGACGGGCGGGGAGGCTCCGAAGGCGCGAGCGCGAAGGGGCGGAGCTTGCGTCGACTACCTCTGCAGACTGTGGCGTCTGCGTCACTTCCCGTCTCGATGGGGGGGGCGCCGCTCACGGACGACCCCGCTCTCGTGCGCTTCCTCAACACTAATTAATAATTTGCGCGCGCAGGAGAAACAGATTTCCTGGGTTCGGCTGCTCGGGGGCTGGATCGGGTTTAAAAGCAGTCTGCCCCCTCCAGCGCCTGGAAGAAATGACTCAGCTTGAGGAAATGTGCTTGCAGAATATATTTGGGGGGGGGGGGACTGACTCAGCACGTCTGCCTCCCCCTGCTGAACGCGCACAAAATGGCAGCGTAGATGCGTCCCTGGGGGGGGGTGGGGGGGTCCAGGGCCGGTGTGAGAACGTCTCGGTACCAAACTGGGTTTTCTTGTGGATGACACACGTGCCCTCTGCTCTCCCCCGTCGCTCTCAGGCTGAAGGCTACGTCATCGGCAGCTGTATAAAGCACATCCCCATCGCGGGACGAGACATCACCTACTTCACCCAGCAGCTCCTGAGGGAGAGGGAGGTGGGGATCCCACCGGAGCAGTCTCTGGAGACGGCCAAGGCCATCAAGGTGCGTCTGCGTCTCTCATCAACGTCGTCGAAGCAACAGGAAAAAAAAGGCTGGAATCATTTTGATAACTCATTCGTTGCGCTTCCTCACACGGACACCTGGTGGCACTGTTGCTGCGTGTGAAAACAACCCGCTTTGGTTTGGATTTGTGACTAACGAACTTCCATAAAGTCCATATTTGGATTATTGGAATAATTAGATCTTTCTCTGTTTGCTTTAATTGTTCCTCCTTGTTGCTGGACTGTCCTGGTGCTGCCAGACAGATCCGTTAAACTGCTCTCCTGTGTGTGGGTGTGTCCCGGCTAAATGAGGAAATACGTCCGTCACAGCCCAGGAGGAGATGGGTTTGTGTAACCGCCTCCGTCATCTTCCTGCAGGAGCGCTTCAGCTACGTGTGCCCGGATCTTGTCAAGGAGTTCAACAAGTACGACACGGACGGCTCCAAGTGGATCAAGCAGTACACCGGCATCAACGCCATCAGCAAGAAGGAGTTCACCATCGACGTGGGCTACGAGCGCTTCCTGGGGCCCGAGATCTTCTTCCACCCCGAGGTCAGTCCCCTCATTTGTTTATTTTGGAGACGTCGGCCTTTAAAGTCCAGACAATTGTCACAGTTCTGGGCTGTTCAGGTGTAGCATGGGGTCACGGGTCCTCCTTCACCTGTAACACTGCAGCACTGAGGCCACACCTCCACACCTCTGACAGCCTCTACATCAGGGGTCTCCACCTCCTCGCCCAAGAGTGCCGTGAGGCTGCAGGTTCTGGTCCCACCAGTCCAGCTCACCCAGTTTGACCAGTCAGCTGTTGAAGACTCAGATGAGTTGATGAAGTGAGTCCAGTCTGGTGCTGCTGCTGCTGGGTTGGACCAGAACCTGCAGCCTCACTCACCCGGGGGGACCTACCTGGGGGACCTGGAGACCCCTGGGGGACCACCCTGGGGGGACCTGGAGACCCCTGGGGGGGACCTGGAGAGCCCTAGGGGGGACCTGGAGAGCCCTGGTCTAAGGCACAGGTGTTCCTCAAGGGCTGAGATCCAGCCGGGTTTTCCGATCTACCTGGTGGATCTACCAGGTGGAAATCTGCTTCTGGTGAAACAGATTCCACCTGGTAGGTCGGAAAACCCGGCCGGATCTCGGCCCTTCAGGACCGAACTCTGACACCCCCTGGTTACGATGTGTCCCATCGTCTTTGTCTCCCTGTGTCCATCCCAGTTCGCCAACCCGGACTTCACCCAGCCCATCTCCGAGGTGGTCGACGAAGTCATTCAGAACTGCCCCATCGACGTCCGGCGCCCCCTCTACAAGGTGAGTCGCCACGGAGACGCGCCGCTGGTTTTCGTGCGCGCAGCCCGGTGTGACGCCCGGTCCGTCTCGCTTCCTCGCCCGCAGAACATCGTGCTGTCGGGGGGGTCCACCATGTTCCGGGACTTCGGGCGTCGCCTGCAGAGGGACCTGAAGAGGACGGTGGACGCCAGGCTGAAGATGAGCGAGGAGCTGAGCGGAGGCAAGCTCAAGGTGAGTGTGTGGGGGGGGTGATTCACGGGGGGGTCCAGGAGTGATGGATCTGAGTTTAGGGTCTTCCCTTTGTGCTCCAGTCTTTCACTCCTGTCCGCCACGTTTTCCCTTATTAAATGCGCTTTGCTCACGTCTCCCCGGTACAAATGAAGCGTGACTGACCGTCTGTTCTGCGCAGCCCAAGCCGATCGATGTGCAGGTCATCACTCACCACATGCAGAGATACGCCGTGTGGTTCGGCGGATCGATGCTGGCGTCAACTGTAAGTATTTCAAACGACGGCAGCGCCGTGCTTCATCCTGGAAATGTCGCTGTGACACCAAAGGACACGGCGACGCTTTGAAACTTCCCTCTGAGGGAATTTGAGGCGAAGATGTTCGCAACACCCTTTTTTATCCCCGCGGGAATAGTAAATAGTTGTGAAAGTCAAAGCAGAGCCCTTAAAATACAGAAACTTACAAACTGTGTGTGTGTGTGTGTGTTCCTCCAGCCCGAGTTCTACCAGGTCTGCCACACCAAGAAGGACTACGAGGAGATCGGGCCCAGCATCTGTCGCCACAACCCCGTCTTTGGAGTCATGTCTTAACTCCAGCACGAGGGTGTTGAACACGAGAAGACTGGGGATGAAGGGGGCAGTGAGGATAGGGTGTGTGTGAGAGGAGGAGGAGGAGGGCATCATTCTGTGCTTTTGTTGATTACTTGTTCAGCGGAGGGTGTGCAGAACAAGAGGGAGATCCAGAATAAATCAAGATAAATAAAACAGGCTGAACACGGACCGCTCCAAAATGCATCCTGAATGTTTTTCTGCTCTTCTTTTTAAACGAGGGAAACAATTTAAAGAAGATTTCTGGATCTGTAGACGACCATACGAGTAGAACATATTATTTAAAAAGTCCAGGCAACGATTAACGAGTTGAGAACATATAATTGCCTCTTTTGTTCTGCATTTTTGTTTCCAAACTTTAAAATGCACGTCCGTGTATCACGATAAAAGCTTGTTTATATTTCATACAAAAAAAATTTTATATGTAAAACTTGGGGAAATCGGGTTTAAAAAGAGAATAAATGATAGACTGTTTTAAATGATGTTGCAGCTTTGTTGTGTTGAGTTTGAGAAGCTGCTCTGCTGTGTTCCCCGACATGTCATCACTCTTTGCCCTTTAATTCTTCATCGTACAGCACGTTTGATTCGGACAGTGTCAGGATTTGGCCTCTGCGGCGCGGCAGAGGAGGACGGGAGGGACGAACCGAGGTCGGAAAGATGGGCGGCTGAACTGTCACAGCAGTATTGTTAGATTAGACTTTTTTATTATTAAATACCAAATGATAAAAAATAATGGGATTTGTGTATTTAATGCCTTGTAACATTCCAATAAAGGCTCAAATTTGTTTCTATGTACTCATTTGTGTTCTTTGTTATCTATGCAGTGACAGAGATAAACCACGTTTATATAAGTGGTCACATCTACTGCATACATAAGCGTTCTTTCACTAAGAAGCTCAGGTACAGAAATAAATTAATCACGTTTCAAGCCAACACACCCCATTATATACAATTATAGGTTTTAATTAATTAGTTTTATTCAATTAATGACCTGCAGTTTGATGGAAACGTCTGGATGGTCATGGTGCGTTCACGGTCTCGTCGGATTCTTAACCAGGTTTTTCTGACCCTGACAAAAATGTAACAATTCCTCCTGTCGAGTGTAGTTTATGAGCAGGATGTTATCGTCAATTGTCTTTTTTTTTATCTGTGTTTTGTATTGAAATGTTCAAAGTTTTCCAAAAGGGAATGTTTTTTTTTCCGATCAAATGAGACAAATTGGACCCGCCCCCCGAGCTCTCTGATTGGCGCTTGAACCGTGACGTTGACCAAGCTGACCAATCGCGTCATTGTATATAAATCAAAGCCAAGCTCCGCCCCCAGCCAAGGTGCAAAAGTTTTATTTCTAATTAACTCTTAAATCAGCTTTTAAAGCGCGTTTATAAGAACATTTGGAACAAGGATTCACTGAAGTGGTCAGCTCAGTTTAACGGCGTTTGCAAATATTTAATTTATCAAAAAATTCGCAGGAAAAAACATTTTTATTTTGTTGTTGTGGGAATACTGGAACCGTCCAGCTGGTGACACTGGTGCATCCCAAATGGATCCACGGCAGGACGGGAGACTCTTGAAACGTAAGTCGCTCCGGTTCGGTTTCCCAAAGTTAAATTGGCGAATAACAACAATAATCGTTAACAATGGTCGTTTCGGTGTTGCTCAAACACTCCAGTTTGTCTCTTATGTGGGCTTGAGTGGCAGATTTACCGCATCTATTACGACTTTCCCCTTCGAAAAACCGCAGTTTATTTTACCGAGCGTGTCAACAACATCTGTTTTTGTTCCAGTTTATCTTCCGTTCGTCCCAACGCAGTGAAGTCGCCCCGCTTGTAGTTCACCATCTGACCGGCAGGTGTCGCGCTCGCCACGTCGTCAGCTGTAATAGTTTTTATTTATTTTTTTATTTTTAAATTCATGAATTCTCGGCCTATTGGACAATGATCCATTTGGGTCTGAGAGCCACACGCGCGGCGCGCCTTCGGACGTATTCAACAAGCTCCACTTCATGAAGCCGGCGAGGGCGAAAGGTCTGAGAGGTGGACGGAATGGATGTCCAGGAGGGATGATGTGTGTGCACCCCTTCCAGCGAGGCTGCGGCGAGGTTAAATGGAGATGTGTCACAGCAGGCGGATCGATCCGAGCGGACGTTTTCCTTCCCTGGGCCTCATTTGCCGTCATTTTCACGCCGCGCGGCCACAATGTCCCAATTCATTTGAGGGCAAATGGCACATTCACTGCAGAGATTGCTGGTCACTGTGCTTCATATCTTTTTATCTTCAATAAAAGAGCAGGAATGGCGCGTGTGTGTGTGTGTGTGTGTGTGTGTGTGTGGGGGGGCTGTCACAGGACGCGCATGGACCAAGACTCTGGAAATGGACCCTGATGGTGTCTGCGCTCCACTAATGTGGTGGAATCACAGTTTCCCCCCTTTTTAAAACGATCATCAGCGACTCAAACGTTTCTCAAATTCAGATTATTCAGAGGAGAAGGTGCTACGAGGCTTCGCTATGTTTGACAGAGGGATGAACACGTTTGAAAACAAACAAAAATCTTGATGTCTGACTGTAATTTAGTCTCCAAAAGAGGCTTTTGTTGTCTTTTTCCTGCCCTACACGCGTGATGAGCTTCAGATGCAGGCGCGTTCAACACTCGGTTTGAGGTTTGATCTCTGATTGAGCACCTTTGAGCCCAGGCTGTCCTTTGCGGGCTTCCGTAGAAAGAGGTTTTTATTTGTCCGGGTCCTTTATCGCTCTGCGGGCCGATGTTTCGAGATAAGAGCCCGGAGTCTGAGGGCTGTCCGGGGTGGCGCTGTGATGTCCCCGAGGGCGAATCGAGGGCTGAACAGAGGCGGCTCGGGCCACGACGGAGCGATTCGCTCCATCATCGTCTTCTCTGTGTGATACCTGAGGGTAGCAGCGTTTTTCAATGCGGTGGTTGCCAGCGGCAACCCCGATGAAGGGCTGGGCTCCCCGACGGAGGGGAAGGATCTGCTGAACCGCGTCTGAGCTGGACCGCAATGACACGGGGGGGGGGGTCACGGGGTCACGCCGATACGAGCGGGCGCCTTCGCCAGACGGAGCGCGTCATGGGACGTCTGTTTATTTGACCTTTGACCATCACCCGTCATCACGTCTGACTTCCCTTTAAAACGGTTTAATGAACCAAGTTCACGCCACCTTTGCCAACAGAATGCCGCGCTGGGAAGCGGGGCCACCAGGGGAGCTCTCTCGAGCGACGGCGTTGTTTGCGTTTCGGTCGGTAGCGGTGAAGTAGTGGGCGCAGATGGCGAGCGGCGCTCTAATGAAAGAGCTCCCGGTCTTGGGATGGCTGACAGCCGGAGCCCCCAGCGGAGAGCTTACCTGGGCGGAAAGGTTCTGCTCTCTTGGACAGCTGCTTCAAGGCCTGCGGCGGGAAGCCTCGCGTGGCGTTTCGGGCAACAGCGCGCTCCAGCCGTTTATCTCCGGAGTTCTCCGAGGACGATCTCGGCAGCATATTGTTTCGCTGCCGTTCCGTACGACCGATCAAAGCGGAGGCGATGCCAACAAAAGCCTGCGAGCCGGGTGACAGGTGCGGCAGATAACCTCGGCGGTGACCTCGGGCGCCACGGCGAGGCGGCTGCTCGCCGTTAATAAGGTGTGAGGGGAGCTGTGGAGCGGTTGTCAGGCTGGCGGGAGGAGCGGCGTCGACTCCGGTGTCGGGAGGTGGGCTTCAAATCCCGCGTGTGTCACGGACGAGTCTGTGCTCGTGATTCGAGTGTCAGCGGCTCTCGACGTGACGGGGGGGCGGCCCTGCAGCCTCGACGAGGCGTCCCCCGCCGCCGACCTTCCGCGGGGACGGATCTGCTGCTTTTAAAGCAGCTGTGCGCTCAAACATCTGTTACCGAGACCCGATGGAAAACGTTATTATGACGGCGCTTTAACAACCGCTTAATTCCCTTATTAGTAAAGAAGCAACAGCTTCTAATTATCTATTTACATACTCCACAACATGAAATCGATCTGTTTAAGCCTTTTGATCCTCTGAGGGAAGTCTTCGAGGAAAATATCAGCATCTAATTTGGAGAGAAAAACGCATATCGCAGTGAAATTTGATCAAGATTAAAGTAACGACCATGTGGAATTCTGCCTGTGTTAATAGCCAGAACTCTCGTTACATTTAAAATGCGTCGTTTGGGCCGCGCGATTAATTGAACAAATTTGGCTTCGTGTAATAAAAAGGAAACACTTTATTTCACCAAGAAACCAAATTTGGAGGATTTTTAATGTTGATGTAACGTGAAAGTGGTGGGAAATGGGGATTTGAGAGGGAGGGAAGAGCGTGGTGGGTTTGGGAGAGCGGAAGGCGAGGGGGTCAGTCAGACGGGTGAGGAGGATGAGGGGTGAGGAGGGGTGAGGAAGAGTTGACACTAATGAGTCCCCCAGAAGAGGAAAGAAACAAACGGAAACGTCCAAAGGTGAAGTACAATCGGAGCCATCCGGGATAAACGTGGAGAAACGTCCACGTCTGAGCTGAGAGATTAAAAAAGCGGGCTCCACCGATGGTGTCGGGGTGAGGCTGATGGAGGCTGAGGGAGGCTGATGGAGGCTGATGGAGGCTGATGGAGGCTGAGGGAGGCTGAGGGAGGCTGAGGGAGGCTGATGGAGGCTGAGGGACCTGACAGGTGTGCTGCAGATGTTACCAGCTGTAGCCCAGAACCGGAGCAGATTGGTACCAGCCCTCCCTTCGGCTTTAATCTCGACCTCCTCGTCAGGTAGATGAGATGGGACTGGGATTAAACGAGGTCCGGATCAGAACCGGGCTTTGAGGGATTGCCTCTTTCTGGACCTGATGGCGCCTCGGCAGCGGTCGCGCCTCCAGACGGCCTTCGCCTGCTCCCCGCTGCTCCCCCCGTCGTCCGTACGCCGCGTTCACGCCGCGCTTGACCTCCTGAAGTTTTCCGGGTTGGACCTCCGGGGTCTTCAGGTTCCAGCTGCTGCGGCCGTGAAGCCACATCTGTCTTCTGCCGCTCCGAAGCAGGGACGCGTCGCAGCCGCTCCGGCTTCGCTTCCCAGATTTCGGATCAACGCGGAGATTCCCTCACTGGTTTTTAAAGGTGTTAAAGGGGCGGGCAGGGCCTTATCTCTCAGAACACATTTGTGTCTGGGCGCTGAGGACGGTTCTGGATTAAAAACGGAGGTGACTTTCCCCGGCTGCTCCTTCGGAACTCTTTATTTATCCCACCTGGTTGTTTTGAAATGTTCCGTGCAGCTGGAGCTGAGCGGAATGTTAATGCAGATTGAAGCGCTCCCAGAGGCCTTGGAGACTCCTTCACTCACTCTAAATGAAACTCTCCTCACTTTCTTATGATTTCAGACATTACGAGTTCGGTGAATCACAGCTGCGCCGGCGGCGGCTTCAAAAAAAAAACCAAAAAAAACCGGAGCGATTCCCGTTTGTCTGATGACATGACGGCGAAACGACCCGGCTCGGGAACGCCGAGAGCCCCCACCTCGGTTCTGAGAGGGTCAGTCATCCAGATGTGGGCAGATGCCCCCCCCAGTGAAGAGCACTATGAGCATGAATGGGTCAATCAATCATGGCTTGTTTATTCACGGGGGGGGGGTCAGGTGGGCGTGGCCGTGGGCTGAACGCTCTGAGGTAATCGGGTTTTCGCTGCGCAGTAGCGAACGCCTCCCCGCCGCCACCGCGGTGACCCCGGCGCCTCACCCTAAACACAGCAGGCGCGATTGAGCCAATTTATTTCTCTGAAAGGACCTTTTGAGGAGCGCTTCAGCGGTCGTTTCCAGATAATTTAAACAAAAAGCACAATTTGATGCCTTAATTCTTGGGACGAAATTAGCTGAGCCGCAGGTTTACAGCCGAGGAAATCGATGTTGGGACATATTTAAGAGGCGGTATCGATTCCACACTCCTTTTTTTTCGCTGGAATTCTGAATCTGTGTCGTGTCTCTTATTTGTTGGACGCTGAATAAAAGCGGCTCGGGTGCTGTCACATTAGTCATGTGGTGAAAATCTGCTTCAGAGCAGAACTAAAAGAGATCTTAAAGAAGACATGAGAGAACGGTTGATGCTCTCGGCGCCGTCACACACTTTGTTTTGAGTTTGTTTGGCGTCCCTCAAGGGCGAGTGTTTGGAGCCCCCCTGTCTGCGCTCATCGGGGCCCCTCAGATTCTTCGGTGGGGTCTTTCCTCTTCGCTGATGACGCCTTTTCTGAAGTCGCTTCTCCACGTCTGATGTGGGAGGAGTGGACGTCCCGCGGTGGCGCTCCGGTGAAGTACAAGCCGCGGCGCCGTAATTGGTCCCCGGGAGACGCAGGGGCGGCCTTCGTCGCGCTGGCGGACCCCTTCTGGTTGGTCCAGACGCCGCTGGCGTGCCGGCAGGATGCTGATCCCGGTGTTTCAGGTCCTTTGATCAGGGTCGGCGGGGTCAGCCCCAGACCGCCCTTCGCCGGTCGAGGCGTTTTCTCTGACTGTGCACGGAGGCTGTGGTGCACTTGGCCTCGTCTTCCACGAAGCATCTCGACAAACAAAGGAGCCTTTCTCCAACCGTACACACAACGGTGTAATTGCGGCTCTTTTAAACTGCAGCATTAAGAATCACACGTGGGGTTAAAGTAAAGCAAACAAGGATATAAAACAGGTATATAAAATGGCTTGAGCGCTGAGAATCGGCGTAATGTTCTTCTGAGTGCGGCGGAGGAGAAATAAAAGCAGCAGGAGTCAATAAAAGCTCGCATGCAAATAAGGCGAGCGTGCAGTCGAGACTATTATTGCCTGCGTGAAACAGTTATTGCTGAAAAGACGAAGATTTCCCTCATTTCTCACCATCGTTTGCTGTTTGGTAACTTCCAAGAGAATCGACGGGCGGCGATAAAGACCTCAGAGGTGTTAAAATGTAATTTATAACAGGAGACCTGAGCCCAGGGACGCCAGGGACGGCGCTCGGCTCCGAGCGGCTGCGTCGGTGGAGTGTCTCGGTTGTTCTGAAGGTCGTGCGGTCGGTTAACCTTCAAACCGTTCTGTTCCAACTTCTGAGACGGCGAGACACGATAGCGGAAAGAAGCCCGTCCACGTGGTCACCAGTGACCTCCCGGACTCGCGGCGGAGGCTCGTGGGAGCGAAGAGAAGGTTCCGAATGTTGAGAACATCGTTTGGGAATTAAATATAAAATCAGGAGCGGCTCCAAACCTCACTGGAGTCTTCTGATGTAACAAAACGGTTTATGTTATTTATATTATCTCAAAGCGCTTCGGGACGACAAAACAGGCGAGCGTGATTAAAGCGTGGAAGGGACGTTTGATCTGACGTCATTGGAGTTTACTGATTGTCCTTGAACCTCCTTAAATGGCGTTAAAGCAGCTTTAAAACGCCCGATTTTAATGAGCTGGTAGTCTGACGTCTGTGTGTCCGTCCTGTCCCTCTGTTGACCCCCCCCAGGAGGACTGAGGTGTCGTTGCTTTTCTCCTACGTTGTCTGGCGGTCGTTTTCAGCGACTCCTGGACGCCCATCGACTCTCGAAACGCGAAAAGGGGACAACCTCCGGTCCCGGTGTATCGAGGATGCTTCCGTTGGTCTGGCGGATGCCGGGGGACTCGCTTCCGTTTCGCCCGTTCGCTCTCCCAGGTGTGATCCGACTCCACCGAGTCCTCCGGCTCACCGTCGCCCTCGCGGCTCGAGTTGGGATGACGGCGCGCTGACAGCCCCTCTGCCGCCGGCGTCAGCCCGGCTAAATTTAACCGCATGTTCCAAACCTTGACCGCAGCAGGTGTGCGCGTCCTGTCCCCGCAGTAGCCCCGCCCCCTCGCGCCTGAGACCAGAAATGACTCGCTGCCGAGTTTAGACTGCGTATCCAACGGCAACTGTTGATGTGATGATTACAGGCGTGTGTGTGTGTGTGTGTGTGTGTGTGTGTGTGTGTGTGTTGTGGGTCGATGCCTGCCGTCGTACTGCAGCCGCTCTTGTTGGCGGGCTGTTCCAGCAGCAGGCTGTCAACACCAGGGAAGAACGAGGGGGGGGGGTCGTCGCCTGGAAGCTACCGGGGAGGAAAAATGATGCAGGAGCATGCACACACACAAACACACACACACACTCACACCTAAACACACACACATCCATCTACATAAACACACACGCACATACACACACACACACACACACACACACAGGGTTGTTTCACCTTACTCGTCTAATGCGGTATTCCAGATGAAGCGGACGATGTCCCCCCCCAGCGAACTGAAGGGTCGCCCCCTGCTGGCGGGGTGAGGGCGTTTTGGGCGTCAAAGCGGCGGTTTGGATGGAATGTCGTCCCGTTTCTGCTGCGCTGGCTTCACCGGCTGTTCGGGGGGGGGCAGGAAAAGCTGTTTTTTAATCCCGTTCACCACTTGGCCCTCCGGAATTCTCCACGATTCCATCCCGAGGAAAGCGTGACGGCTGCGTTCCCGCGTTCGTGCCGCCGAGATTTTAAATAAAGTCGTTTTTCCTGCAGCTAAAGACGCTCAACAGGACGACAGAGTAACGGATTACCTCCTGTAGGGGGCGGTCTGCTTCACCGTAGTGGAACCACATCGGAACCATTTCCTCCCTCCGTGGAACAGCGTGCCTTTTCCGCGTTTCCTCCGGGAGCACCTCTGTTTCCTTCTCGCCTCCGCTTTGTGCCACGCTGATTACGAAGGCCGGCTTTTGTTCCGGGGAGCGATACGTGTAATGGGGTCTGCCGCGCGCCTCCGACACGCTGCCAGACAAATGAGCCCGGCCGTAATGACTCGACAGGTGAAAATGCCAATTTGCTGTAGTGCATCGGCGTTGACCTTATCGGGGGTCAGGATTTCATAAATCCACCAGAAATGGCTGTTCATTATAAGTTTAATTTGACACTCCAGTGGCCTGTGTCCTGGTGAACTTCTCATTAAAGAATTATAATTAATCATCGTGTGTGTGTGTGTGTGTGTCCTGTTATTATAGTTCCCAAATTAGTCGTGTGTTGTGCGGCATGTTTGTGGTTTCGCTGAACAAAGGTGTCCCCTGGGTGGAGTTACATACTCGGTGGAGCCGCGTTAATGGATTCACATCAGGACGTTTACTTATTTCGGCCGCAGACGTCGAGCTGCGAGTGAGATGATCTGTCGCCAGAGCTTCAGCGTGAGTCCAGAGTCTGATGAACACCCTACAGCAGCAGTGACCTCGGTACCGGGGGGGTACACATAGAGTGTTTATATGTCAAATCTGAATCTAAATCTGGGCCTTTTCCCCTTCAAAATAAACTTCCACATCTGATTTTTACTCATTTTGATGCTTTTGGTGCTCAAGTGACCGAGATGTAACCGAGAGAATCCGGTCATTTTTCAAAATAAAAGATCAGACTCGGATAATAAACACAACCGAAATAATAAATCATTTCTTGGCGGCCCGGTACCGATTGATCCATGGACCGGTATGGGTCCCTGCCCCGGGGTTTGGGGACCGCTGCCCTACAGGAAAACCTGGAGCTGGATCCAGATCTGGATCGAAGCCTGTGCCTGAGACAGCTGTGGGGTCTGCCCCTCCCGTTCGATATTTACCCCCAGGAAAACGTCATTTTGCAGAAACACAAAACTGCGACATTTAGGACGCCTTTTCTCTCACGTGCGTTGTTAATATCGACTTCGGCTCGGGCGGCTGAAAGGTTAATGAAATGCAATTTAAATGTTCTTAAATGTAAATTCCGTGACGATAATCAAACACAACAAAGGCCGGAGCACGCGTCCATATCAAAGCTGCTCGGTGCCGGCGCCTCGGAGCTGCTGGTTATCCGACACGTGTCGGCTCACGGTGGTAATTTGGCGGTTGTTGCACGCGCGTCTTAATTCCACCTTAAACGTGCGGGCCTGGAAGCGCGCTGATGCCGTTTTAATGTTTATGGCCCTCGGTAATGTTGCCGTTGGAGTGCTGCTTTAATGAGGACAGATGACGGGGTAATTTGAAGCCATAATAACGATGGCGTCAGCAGTGATGGGCTGGGGAGCCCACCGGACCGGACCGGGAGCTGGACTCCTCCACACGTGCCCTTGATCCACCTATAGCGCCACCCCCCCTTCGCTTGTCTTTCAGGTGTTCCCCTGCTCCTCCTGCCTAATGATACATGCTAATTGTTTTTAAATGGGATTCTTTGTGCTCTCGCACCTTCTCCCCCCTTCGATTCTATTACGCTCTCCGGAGCGTATAAAAGCCCGAATTCCCTCCGAGGCCGCTCAGACCCCGAGAATCGATGGATACAGTTTCAGAGCCTCTCCCTTTCCCACAGACTTTCTATTAAATAAGAACACGGCGTGATCTAATGTGGCCGATGTTATCTGCTGCCGGGCCTGGATGCTCGCGTTAGATGGAACAGAAGGTGATTAGCTGCTGCAGCTCCTCAAACGCCGAACAATAAGCGCTTCTGTAGATGAAGCGGCGTCGCAACCGGCCCCTTTGTTATCCGCTTTCTCATTACGCGCGTGTGCGCCATATGGCACGTTTGCGCACGCCCTCGCGTCCCCGCCGCGCGCGACATCGTCTTTAACAGCTCGTCTTGTTGTAGGAAGGCGCGGCGGCGAGGAACGACGCTTGTGAGATGAAAGGAACAAGTAAAGTGGGAAATGAGGTTGGCTGTTTCTTTTTCTTTTTTTCTCTCCGCAGCCATCCACGGCTTTTTAATTTCATCTGAGATTGCCGGGTGTGATGAGCTCAGTCGTGCTGCGGATGCCTCCACGCCGCGTTCGCCAACCCCCCCCCACACCTTCGCCCCCCCAACCCCCCCCTCGTGATGGAGCTCCGTGAATCCGCCTTATTGCTGTTTAATGGAGATGGGTACCCAAACAAACGAGCAGCCTCTTCCTGGCTCAGCACTGCGGCTTTTTCATTAATCGGGACGCTGGGGCGCTGATGGCACTAATTTTTCAGGCTAAGCGGCGTCTGCGCCTCGCCCCTGCACGCCGCTCCCACCAGAGGAGGGGCGGTTCCGTCGGACACGTGGCTCAAAGGCACGCGGGCAGGAGTGCTCGTGTCAGTCCTGGCCTGTCGAGGTTGAAAGCCCCCCCACCCAACTGTGCTGGGGGGGGGCAGGATGTTGAATGTCGAGACTTTGGGAATAACCGAGGAACGTTTCATCCTGTATGAACGTTTGTTTTGACAGGCTTAACCCCCCCTCGAGCCCCCCCCTGCCGCTGATGTTGGGTCAGCTGTTGGAGGCTGGCGAGGAGCCTCTGGAGCCCGACTGTCATGAAGAGTGGAACGTTTAAAAAAAACAACACAGAAGCAGGTCAAACCCGCGAGTTCCTCCTGAAGGTTCCGTTTGGGTTTGGGACGCGCCGGAGCACGTCGACGGTGGCGCTCGTCGATGTTCACGTCGACGTGGCGTCAACGTGATGAGACCAACCTTCGACCTGCAGCACGAAACACCTTAAATAACCCCCCTCCTTCTTTAATCTCATAAACCTCTTTAAACGGTTCTGGATGCTTTGGGTTGACCCCCCTCTTTACCGCCCAAACCTGCTCCAGCTCCCTCCGCTGGCGCTGATCCGACTGGATCGTCTGGTCTTCGCTCGTTCGCCCCCCGGGGGTTCGTCTCGTTCCGCGCATCTGGCACGCCGTTAGGGTTACGCCTACACCTGCAGCCATTTAAACCGACAGATTAACAACCCTAACCCAGGTTATTTTTGTGGGGAATTAGAGCCGATGTTCATCAACCTGCCCGGTCAGTCACCTCCACACCTAATCCAGATTTTATTAGCGCCCGTAAACGTCCTGCAGAAGCTCGCCCAGCTGCTGCTTTGATGCTTTTGGCTGAGGTTCTCACCTCAAACGTCCCCCTCCGCTCATTTCGCTCCCTGTTTTACCGACTGAGCTCCTAATTTAATAAATTAACGGGGGAATTGCTTCGGGGTTATCATAACGCACTAATCAGCTGCTGGGGCCTGAAATCTGACCACGGCGATGGGAATTAAATCAAACGATGATGAATGCGTTGTTTTGCAGCGTTACAGGAGTTTATATTCTCTCACATTGGACATAAAATCCTAAAGAACCTCTTTAAAGTTCACACGAGATTAATAAATATCAATTTCAGGACCCGAGCCTCGCTGTGGAAAATTAATCTGTGCGTTTTGGGCGAAGGCTGGACCTTTTTTCATGCCTGGATGAAAGGCCGCTCCAGTCTGGGAGGCAATTTGTGCTGAATCGTGGTGATAATGTTCCTCAGTTCAGCTGCAGAAACGGTGCGTTCACCGGCTCGCTCGGCCCGTCGCGGCGGGAATGTCGGGGATTAATCATAATTGGCTCATTGCTGTGAAGTTTGGGGGAAATGCCACGTGGGCTCTCTGCGCCGGTAACGGCTGCTCCCCACCTACGCCGACCTCGTCTCCGGTCTTATCTCCGAGGCCGAGATCTCCTCGACTCCAGCCCCGTCTCCAAGCTGACGTCTGACATCGCTCATGTTGCCGTGGTAACCGTCAGCCGACGCTAACCACAGCCTTCCCACCGGATCAAAAAGCCCTAAAAACGGAAGAATCTGTTGAGGTTGGTCGTTCCCGCCGTGTTCCAGAGACGATGGGTCCTTCTAGATCATTTCTTCATGAGTCCACCCCTCACAGCTGTGGTTTGTCTGTCTGACAGCCAGGCTGTTGTTGTTGTTGTTGTCATGCCGATGCGCGTGGGTACAATTTACACTAAGTTTTTTTTTTTTTTTTTTTGTTGCGTTGTTTCCATTGTGCAAAATTCGCTGTAGTCACGGAAACGCGCTGAGATCAGGATTCTTGTGAACAGCTGGAGAATGCAGAAACACGAGGTCCTCGGCCCACAGGTCCTGATAATGTGCATCTGTGTGTGTGTGTGGGTGCGTGTGTGTGTGCGTGTGTGTGTGTGTGTGTGTGTGTGTGTGTGTGTGTTTAGAAACACACCAGACGTCACTCGGATTAATTCAGTGGCGCCTCAAAATGTAACCTGGAAATAAATTACGCGAGTGAAACAACATGCAGGCAGGGGTGGGTGTAAGAGTGAGTATGAAGGGGGGGGGTTCCCAAGCGTCCTCCACCCCCTTCGGCCTTCGCCCATTGGTCTCCTCAGGCTGGATCCTCAGCTGAGGCTGCAGGTGAGGAAGAATCAGATTATGACTGAACTGCTCCGCTTTAATTCGGGGTGATTAATACGTGCTGCCCCCACGAACGAGGGCGAAGGTGTGTGTTAATCTGGTGTTCGTATTCCCAGAGGGGCTCGGTGTGGACACGTCGTTAAAGACCGAAACAAACTGATTATTGCAAAAACCCTGAAATTTTAACGAGCTTTTCCCGTTTTAGCGATGACGCCAAAAGTTGAATACCTTGTTTATTCGAGCAGAAACCCAGCGATGGCCGAGGCCCCGGAACACCGCCGCTGATCTGATCGGCCATCGCCCAGGTCGGTGCTGATCGCTGCCTCCGTTCCCCTTCACCCCCCAGCTGAGTCAAGGTTGTCCTGGTGGGGGGGGCGTCCACAAACAGCGGGTCGGCATCCAAAATAAATTATAGTGCAGCCGTACGCGCATCAGGCAGGAGCCCCGACACGCACGCCGCCGCCCGCGTGTTCATCAGCGCTCGTCTATTATCTGTAAATGAGCCGGAGAGAAGGTCCCCGCAGTGAAGGGGAGATTAGTGTGTGTGTGTGTGTGTGTGTGTGTGTGTGTGTGTGTGTGTGTGTGTGTGTGTGTGTGTGTGTGTGTGTGCGCGTGTGCGTGTGTGTGTGCACGTGTGCGTGTGTGCGTGTAAATGCCACACACGTGGAAGATGAGCGTATCTGGACTTTATCTGCAGCAGCGTTTGCCTCAGGGTAGAAGGGGAGATTTGGCCACTATCATTTGTCATATCGCCCATTCGCCGCACTTTAATGGGATTTTCTTCCTTGGCCTCCCACGCACACACACACACACACACACACACACACACACACACACACACACGCACACGTGTTCTACATGCGTCCTCCCACAGATGCGTGCATGCTTCTGTGCCTTGAGCTTCTTGAAAAAGCTCCGAAAGGTCTGAGAGGAATCTGCAGATGAGTTGAAAGATGCGCATTTTTAATCCAAGCAGCAAATAAATAAATAAACAAGTAAGTAAATAAAAATTAAATAAACAACTGCTCATCAGTTTTGCGAAAAACAGGGTTTCGTGCGCGTCACTGATGCGACGCTGCTGCTGTCGTGGTTCAGCGGTGGGCTCAACTCGCGCTCACTTTTACCTTTTCTCCATTGGCGTTGCCCCCCCCCCCCCCCTTTGAGGAGCGGCGTGAGGAAGTGGGTTTAGAGGCGAGAGCTTCTGGTAATCCGCCGCCTGTCACCGTCGCCTCCTCTCAGCTGACTCCAGCGGGAGATCGCACCACCTAACGAGGTTAAACGCAGCATCTCCAAACGCTCGCTGTCTTTGAACGTCACCCCAGCTATGAGCACTGGGACCAGTGTTACTGGGACCAGTGTTACTGGGACCAGCGTTAGTGGGACCAGCGTCCCTCTGCAAGAACTCCGATCACCGGCGTGTCGAGCTGAAGCGGACCTCTGGTGCGCGGTCGTTAGACGAGCCTGAGGACTCTGAAGATCGGACTGAGCCGCAGAGGAGCAGATGAGAGGGTGAACAAAGAGCGTGGGCCCCGGCCAGAGTCAAGCAGGTCCTTGTTGGGTGAAGCAGCGTGACTTCCCACTCAGGTTTATCAGCTCAGGGGCGGCTGTCTGAACTTATCACCTGTCCTCCATGTCCAAAAGGCTGGGACAGCCTACAGTAGCGGTAGCTGTCGGGCAACCAAACGAATCATTTTTGAGTTTTAAAGTTCAGATTTCCGCCCGTTTCGGCGCTCCTGTGAGACACGGCGGCTTGGAGCACCGGAAGGGCCCCAGGTCAGGATTTACATAAAAATCTTCCGCATAAATAAATAAAAACACCCATTACCATGCTAATATTGTTCTTTTCACATCATTTGCCTCTGTATGTACGACTGGGTTTGATTTTACTCAATATATTATTTAAAATTTCTTCCAAATAACTGATTAAAAACAGGGACTTTGTAGAATGCTCTAAAACTATATTAAAAACTTTAACAAAAAAGAAATCTGTCAGCCAACAGTAGTGGTGTTGATTTTTTTTTTTTGCGTTTTTAAACTTTAGATCCTTTTTAAACCCTTGGAAAGCAGTTTCAGTTCAAGTGGGAAAAATAAACCAGGATTTAACCAGGTAATACTGCGAGGAAGACCGACTGGGACGCCTCTTTCCTTTGTTTGAGATGGAAAACGTGGAAATAACTGGAGTGACTTCTAATGCTTATCAGTAAGAGATCAGAACTGCAGGTTTATCCATCAGCAGCTAAACTTTCCCTCCATTATCAGCAGACCTTCAGGAGTATTCCAGCTGAGGAATGCTGGTCCGGCTCAGCCGTGATCCGTCCTGAAGCCGTGACGTTAAAAACCATTTATTCCAGGCTTCTTGTTGTTTGCTCTTTGTAAAAGTCGCTGCTTTCATCTGTGATATTTGACTGTTTTAATACATTCAGGACCAAATATGAGCTCAGTCTCTCTCTCTCACACACACACACACACACACACACACACACACACACACACACACACACACACACACACACACACTCTGGAGCTGTTGGGGGGGCCGCGTGGTCTCCAGTCTCCACTCTGGTTGACATTTTGAAAAGGAAAGTGTTATTTTTTTTCTTGCTGGTGTGTGAACATTTAATATAGCAGGATGTTTGAAAGGCCTGAGAAACCGAGCAAAGGTCACGCGAATAAACATCCGCCATGAATAAGACGCCTTCCTGTGTGTGTGCGCGCGTGTGTGTGTGTGTGAGGCAGATACACAAATGTGTGAAATAACACAAGAACAACTTGTGACTTTATGGGTGTGAGATGTGTATTTCTGTACGTGAAACAAAAAAAAAAACGCGTCACAAATCTGAACGCCGGGACCTTTAGCGCTGGCGTCCGTGATGTTTACATCAAATGTAAAAGGTTGCGGCGGCTGCTCGGGACATACCAATGAGCTGCGACGTGACGCAAATATGTAGAAGTTGAAGCGCGGCGCCGCGGGGACGGGGGGGGGGAAGACGAATGGCCCCCCGCTCAGGGGTCCCCGTCGGAGAGTTACTCAGGGATGTGCGGGAGCAGGAGCTCACCTGTTGGGTGATGGAGTGCTGGACGAGCTCCATTTATCAGGCCCACCGCAGAGAGAGAGAGAGGTAGAGAGACAGAGAGAGAGGGGTAGAGAGACACAGACACACAGAGAGAGAGGGGGTTCATCCAGTGCTCGCCACCACTTGGACTTAAATAAATGATGGAGATCTTTGGGAGCTGCCGTCCGCCGCTGAAGCAGGACTGCGTCACCTGTCTAAGGGGGGAGCGTCGGGGTGGATGATGGATGGTTTTTATTGGACCGATCGGGAACTTCTCCCCACCGAATCAACCGCCGCAGCCCCGCTGATAATAGAGAATATTACAGGAGTTCATGCATCTCCGGGCTGGCTCTGACGGAGCGGCGAGGCTGCAGCGAAGAGCGAAGGCAGCTCTGGCCTCCGAGGACGGGGAGGAAGAGGAGGAGGCTTTCGCTCTTCCTCTCGGCTGAAGAACAGTCGGAATAACACATCAAAAAAAAAAAAGAAAGCTGAGCCGAACACCGGAAACACACCCTGCAACAAAACTCACGGGAACACAGAAGCGTTTCCCCAGGACGCCGCGAGCTTCAGTTTCCTTCCATAAAGTTCAATTTCACAGAAATGGCGGGTGAAGTCAGACCTAACGTTCTCGGCTCCATGACAACGGCGGGCCCGACGGTGGAGACCTGCAAACGGTGTAATTAGTTCCGTGGCGATCAACTCGTAAACGCCTCATCTGTAACTCCGGCGTCCCTCAGACCTGGAGGAGACGCGTTTCAGTGGATTTGCTCGCCGGCTACAGGAGACATAAAATATTATAATCTACATTAGGAGCAACAGCTTTGATTGCTGTCCTTCCATTGATGGTTGAATCATGACTTATTAATGCTTTCTGAATCATTGATGCAGCATTAATATGTAAAAGACGCGGTGGTAAAGGAGGGAGAGAAGCTCCTCGGTCCGACGGAGCCGAGCCGCTCTTCAGACCTTCAGCAGTATTGAATCACCGACATCAAGGCCCGTCGGACTAACAGCTAAACAGAGGTGACGCCTGCCCGCGGTCTTCGCCGAAACCCGGTTTCACAGGGTTTCATGAGGAATTCCGTCTGATCCATATTTTAAATGGGAATAATGAAATGGATCTTAAAAAATCTCTCTGAGTTTCAATTCCAGGCTGGATGTGACTAGAATGAACCACGTGGAGGGGGGATATACATCTCCCTGCGCCCCCCCCGCCCCCCCACGCCATGGCCGCTCTAATCCCATGGCGGTGGAGCGCGTTCCTCGGCGTTCCGCCGCGACTCTGTCCTGATTGATAACAGCGTTGTGCACACAACCCGTTTGAACGGTGGCAGGTGGCACGCTTTACCGCAGCGCTGCCGGGAAAAACGCGTCGGGGAGGCGGCGTGGCGAGGGCCGCAGGTGTGGGCTCCAACAGGTGACCCCCCCCGATCGCAAACATCTGGGCGAGGGGGGGGTCGGGCCCACCCCCCGGCTCCGTTTTCGCCGCAGGAATTTGCATCCGAAGGCATCGCGGACGGAGCGCGTGCTCCAATCACAACATTCTCCCGCCCACGAGGAAACTATTTTCTAAAGTGTAAATCACACCCTTGTCTCCGGCGAACGCGCGCGTCCGCCCACGTGCGACGTCTCGGCTCGCTCAAGTCCACTCCTTCGAGCTCCCGCGCTTGTTCTCCGCATTAAAGGAACACAAAGTGCTCCGAACGGTGGCGAGAATTACTCGTGTAAAACTCATTTGAAGTGATTCTGTTACGCTGTGTGTGCCGCCGATGGCACCAGGCAATAAAGTCGCCCACAGCGGGGACGTCTGCTAATTAGATGAGAACGAGATCGGCTCGTCTTTCATTCCGCGGCGATTAGGGCTCGTTTCTTCTCCTGGCGGCGGCGGCCTCGCGCATGCACGCGGCGCCCGGGCCTGAAGGGAGCCCTCCGGGAGGGAGAGCGCGCTGTCACTTCCACGTTAACCCGAGGTGAACGACCCGCTGCTCAGCCTCCTCCGCCCACTCCATCAGGCAGCTCCCAGTCCTCCCATCACGGCCACCACCAGGTCTAGTGGAAGCAGCTAAACGATGCTGAAGGCGGCGAGGAGGAGGGTTACGGCTCCCGTACGGCGGTCTCTCCCCCTCGCCGTCTCCTCCTTTCTTCTGCATCCTGCGTGTTGCCGTTGCTCTGGAGATCGGTCAGCTGCCGCTCTAATAACGCGCGTCGGTCCGTCAGAACGATCTCCATGGCAACCAAGACCATCGGTACGGCGCGCGAGACCGCGGGGTGGACGTCTGGAGCCGCTGCTGATGCCGCTTTAATTGGATCGGCGACGGCGGCAAAGTTCTCGCCGGGGAATCGGGAGAGGACCGCGAGGGGCCGACGGCGATTTAGGACCGGCGTGCGTCCTGAGAGGAGCCGCCTCGCCGCCTCGCCGCCTCGCGCCGCCTCGCCGCCTCGCCGCCTCTGAAAGTCAAATTTGGGGCTCACGGCGCGCGCCAGTGGCGTTCGGGCGGGGAGGGGCGCACTTATCTGTGGGCCGAGAAACAATCTAATCTTCAGCTTCCAGAAAGCTCCCGATAGGAAAACCAATCTGTCCTTAAACTCCAGCGCGTCAGAGATTACATCCGTTCCATTTCCACCCTTTCTTTGAACGTCAGGTTTGGTGTTTGTTGACTTTTGTTTTCAATCAATTTCTCTCTTTTCTTGTTAAACTATGACGGAGGCAATTTTCTTTTTTCCCCTAACAAACCACAAAAGCAGCTTTTTTTTCCTTTTATGGTTCAAAAACGAGCGTGCCGTTAGAGATCTCCCCATGGGCCCCCAGGAGGAGCAGCACCCTGGGGCCCATCAGTAGGAGCAGCACCCTGGGGCCCATCAGTAGAAGCAGCACCCTGGGGCCCATCAGTAGGAGCAGCACCCTGGGGCCCATCAGTAGGAGCAGCACCCTGGGGCCCATCAGGAGGAGCAGCACCCCGGGGCCCCCGGGGGGGGGGTCTGGGGCAGCTGGGAACCAGTTTGCTAGTGGGACCCAGGGAGCTGCTGCCTCTGAAGCCCAGTTCAGGGTCACGGCTGAAACGGCAGACCGAACCACCTCGGACGTCGGGAGCCAACGTGGTTGTTTTGCTTCGACGGATCGGTTTCGTGCTCCCGATGGTCCGTGAGGAGAATCCTCCATCAGCGCTCTGGTGTGTGATGACTGACCAAACTCTGACTCGGGGCGCTCGTTTCTGGAGTCGCTGATATTGGCGCGCACATTGGCTCAGCTGTGACATTGTCCCCACACCAGCTCGACCGGACAAACACCTTTTGAAGATATGTTTCTTGGCGACCGCCGACGTTCAAACGGGTTCTCTGAGAGAGATTAAACACTCCTGATGAGCTTCAGAAAAAAAAAGTTCTGCATTTTTGATGAAGGGATGCTATAAACTCGATTTCTGCCACCCCCGGGGGTGTCAGGGGTTTGATGGGAGCCGCTGAATTATTAAACACCTTTTATGAGGATAATAAAGATTAGTCTAATCTGGGCGATAACTCCACGCTGGAGTCTATCGGGCTGCAGCCGGCCGATCTGACGCCGCTGAAAGTTTACCTCAGGTTGATTTAAACTGACGTCGGACCAAAGGGAGACGACTACCACGAGGCGAACGCCGCCTTTCGGGCCCTCCCGGGGAGCGTCGGTGGAGGACGTGAGCGTCGTTCTGGTATTCTGCCCCCGTCCTCCTCTATGCTTCATACTTCTGCCACCTGACAGTCGCACACCCCCTTTATTGCTTTTCTCCGTAATAATTCCAGGCCTTCAGACCAAACTGCGCATCACCATTCAAATGCGAGGTCGCTGCGTCGCATCTTTGTTTATTTTCATGTTTAACGCGTCGTTTGCTTCATGCTACATTCTGCTTCGGTCTTTTGCGAGACAAAAAAAACCCCATAAGCTTAATCATGAAAATGGATTTCTCTGCACGCAGAAGTTGAAAATAATCTCCATATTTTTGATTGTTGTTCCACATCCTCTCGTGCTAATTGTGCATAATGATGCTTCCTTGATTGTTGTGCTGTCAGGAGAATCCTTTTGGCTCTTGGTCTAATTACCAACCCTGATTGCGGCTCTCTCCCATCACACTCGTGGGCTCCGAGATACCCCCCGATTCCATCTTCAAATATCTTATTTTTGAGCGCGAGCGACGCTCGATGCCGCCGCCGCCGTCAGATTTGTGCTGCAAATTGTGGCTGTGTGAAATGACAGTGTTGCAGGGTGTGATTGTAATTAGGGGAGAGGGCTGAGCAGCAGCTGCAGCAGCTGGAAGGTTCCCTCCTTCACAGCCTGCCTGTTGAGGGTGAAGTTATTAAAATGAGACCACCGCTCGCTCGCTGACAGTCGCGGCGTAACTGGCGTTTTTCTGAGAGCGTCTAAAGTGAACAGCTTTATTGCCGGCGGTTTAGGAGAGTGAGGTCAGCACCTTCAGAGGCAGGAGCTGCCGAGGCCGTTTTCATGTTCCAGCGAGCCGAACGACTTATGTTTGCGGCTTCCATCTGAAGATCTCTTTGTTTTTTACAGCTTCAATTTTGGGGCAAATTGTTGTAAGTCGAAATTGCAGTAAAAAAAAAAAAAAGCCACATTATTGGATCTTTGTGCTTGTGCAGATCTCCAGATGTTTTCTGTGACATTCCAGAAGGTTCTCCAGCTGGGATGTTTGATGGACAGAATGGTCAAACTACCACGTGGTATCCCACAATGCATTTCATCTCAGCTGCCAACAGCATCCGTAGACAGTATGGGCATCAAGAGTGTCCTGCGCTTGTTCACGAGTCTGTACCTGAGCACCAGGAAGCTTGAAAAATCTGCTGAAAGCCTCCTGGGATTCAATGACTGTTCCTGGAGACGGGACGACGTCTCTCTGAAAGCTTTTAAAAGGTGGCATCTGCAAAGATCTGAAGCTCCAGAAGCCTCCTTCAGCGGACGGCAGCACATGAGGGACGTGTTCCAGTTAAAAGCCTCAAATGTGAAAGCAACCGCCCCTCAGAAGGGAACTGTGGGGACGTTACTGATGACACGGGGCTGCCTTCTGTTAGTCAGACGTCACGGGAGATGGACGGGTCTGTCAAGTACATATGTCACTTTATTGCAAAGGAGTTGTCACTTTTTTTAAGCGTACCCATCAGGTATGAAGAATGTCGGTAATAAACCGTGATGATGGTAATTCAGTTTAACGCCGGAGTCCCATTAATCTTGTCATTTGAGACCTATAGCTGGAACTTAAACTCTCCCATAACTCTGATTAATTCACGGGTTCAGAGGCCCGGAGAAGGACCTGATCCAAGTCAAATGAAAATAAAACCCACATCATATTTATATTTGCACGAAAAAGCCGGGCTTTTTTTAAATCTTTATTCCCGCCGGCCCATTTTCAGCCCATCATTTCCAGTCAGGACGCCGCTCGCAGGTTCTTCACACGTGGCTGCTGACTGCAGCGGAGCCGCGACCTTCCCAGAGGTGGGAGTGGCACGTGTCCACCTGCAGCTGCGTGTAAATGGAGGTGGACCTGCACGATTGTCGCGGCTGGACATCGGCGGTAACGGGGCGTTGCTAGGGGACGGAGGAGCCCCTGCTCACCGCGTCTGGTGTCGTCCTGGTCGGAGGACGCGTGGAGACGAGAGGATGTCCAACTGAACCAGAACCGCAGCTGATGGAGGCGTAGTCCAGAGTCTGAGGCTCTCAGCTCAGATCTGATCTGCCGCGTTTTAGTGAAATGTTCAACTCTAAACCGATACCGAGGCCTAGGTGACGTGTGACATCAGCACCTGACGAGCGTCGAGGCGGGATAACGCCGCTCCTCCGCTGCTCGTCAAGAACTTCCTGCCACGATTTGACAGCCTCCCTCTTCCTCTTCCTCCCTACGGCCGGATTATCTGCTGCGGCGGAAGGTGTCGGCGATAGCTGCGACTTCATGAGTTACAGCGAGTCTGGAAGGTAAAAGTCTGCAGCGCACGAGTCCTACGAGCGCGGCCCCGCCCCCTCAGGCGGGATGATGCAGGCGCCGTCTGATGTAGGGCTCGGAGAGCAGGTGTTGGACCGACACCGGGCCCAGGGACCTTATTTATGGCATTGTTGTGCAATCTGAGCATAGGAAGCCCCCGCCCCGTTAATCCAGGTCCAAACAGCCGCGCCTGATGGACTCTTCCCTCCAGCTGTGATCGCCTGGAATTGCTGCGGTGATGAAAACCAATCCAGTTCCCCGTGATGCTTTTCATGCAGGTAACTGGATGGTGGAGGTGGAAAGATGAGAAGGTTTAAAATGTCATTTGGAGTCCATTGCATGAGCGAGGTCAGTAAATCCCAGAAACGGTGACCCGTGAAATGAAGATGCGGGCAGCCGCCTCCACCCAGCGCCCTGCGAGCGGAGGAGGGAAAGGGCTGCGAGGCTGGGGCAAAATCTCTCCAGTGCAGCAGAGCCGTGCAGCCTTGATGTGTTGGGGAAGTATCCGACATTAATGACTGTAATCAGTTTGTGATGTTTGATGAAAGGCTTTGTTGTTCTCCACAAGTACAGAAGCAGGACGCGGTCGTCAGGCGTGCTTTCGCTTGCTTAAAAAAATGCAAATTGCCAGCTTTCGCTTTTCGTAACAAAGAATAAACAGGGATGAGTCTTTGTGTCCCGCTGAGCAGTGATGGACTTTGCGAGATGAGGAGGCTATTTCCTCTTCAAAGTGAATTTAGCAGAATTGGTTTAGTCCCAGTGAGAGTGTGGCTTCAAAGCGAAGCTTCTCCGAGGCCTCATAACTGGTGTCGTTTTACTGAAGCAGAGAAAATCCTCCGCCCCCCCGCTCCGTGTGATCCACCCTCCAATAAACCTGCTGTTAATTCATTTCTCTGAAAGACAATTATCCCATTCAATCAAATCCTTTGGGCTTATTTGATTTTGTAAATGTCCAATTTGCCATCAGGGCTGGTGATTAACTGTATTGATGACCTCCCTGGTGTTCGTGAACAGCCTCACCAGCCGTTGATGCGTGCTCTCTTTTACCCCTCATCGTCACAAAGACGCCGTCACATGTAAGAGGTCAGGCCTGCTCCAGGCTGGCTCATGAATCCAGCTTCCATCCAGGAGTGGGAGCGCTTTAATAAATAGTGATTCCCCATGGCATTCCCCGTGCAGCTTTGAATCGAACCACCAAGACTCTTTGTGGGTTTTCCAATAAACGAGTGCTGTTAATGGAAACCTATAGCATCAGTAGCTCCCAGATATGTGAAGGACACACACGCGCAGAAGCAGCCTCATAACCTGGAGCTCATGTTTTCCTTCACTTAAGGATGTTTTTTGAGGAGCTCTGGCGCTGGCAGGGTGAAGATGGTCCAGGGGAACATTCAGTTAGCTGGCCGGACCCACTTTTGCCTGCAGATAGAAATAGCAGCTGCTGTAATGGCGAGGGAACAAAACCTGTGTGTCGTTCAAAGACCCTTTTCATGGACCTCATGCGAGTTCAGCGATGCGCGTCACCCGCGGCGCTCTGCTTACCGCCATCGGAGGGAGGAAGCCCTCACTTCCCCGGACGCACAGGAGTCTGTGAATGCTGTACTCGGACTCAGGACGGACGCCGCGCTCGTCTGCACGCTCTCACTGGAGGACAAACATCAACCCGTGATGGCCTGCACACTCGCTTAACGGACAAAAAGCTGCACGGGGGAGATTACTGGTGTGTCAGGTCCTCGGGCTCCTCAGCTCACATGTATGTGGAAATGACATGCTTCATAATATAATGGAATAAAAGAGCTGTGGTGAGGGGGGGGCTTGTGAAACCAGAGAAGGCCTCTTTTCTGTTTATTGATGGTTGGCACCAACCAGGAGAGGCCGAGGAGGAGGAGGAGGAGGAGGAGGAGGAGGAGGAGGAGGAGGAAGAGGAAGAGGAAGAAGAGGAAGAAGAAGAGTTGAGCTGGTTTGAAGAAACGAGGCAACCTGAGGCTGCTTTGACTCAAACTGGGCAGAAGTTAACTCGCACGACCTCAAAGAAGAGACTCCCATTACTGCTAAACGCTCTATTTCCTGCGACACAGAAACAGAACGCTCACAGAAACAGAAAACGGGAAAGTGAAACTCTCAGCCCCTCTGAGATCAGAGGACAGACCTGCACCGTCCTCCCGCTCTGGAATGCTTTTTCCAGATTTTCACGTGTCGAGCCACACAGGAAGTCTGATGCTCGCATTTGCAATTAAGTCAGAGATGCATCGACCCTCTCTCTCTCTCTCTCTCTCTCACACACACACACACACACACACACACACACACACGCACACCCCTCCATATGCAGCGTCCACACAGCCACTCTCATCACCCATTCAGGCGCGGTGGATTAAAGTGAACCTGAAGCTGCTGATTCAGTGGCGGCGTGCACGCCCCTTTAACACGGAGCTGCTCACGTGTTCACGCTGCGCTGGCTGCAGCACCATTAATCTGTCTGCCAACACGCGTTCGCACACAGGAAGTAATTACCGTAGAGGTGGAACAGGCTCCAGCCGGTAAATTCACGCCCGGCCGTGCGCTCGCAGGTCACTCGGCTGACCCCAGCGGGGGGTTTAACCCATTCACGGCGAGGCATCCTCACCTCCTCTACGTTGGTTTAACCCAACAACGGCCCCGCCCCCTCTCCCTGGGGGGCTCGTCCTCCCTCCCTGTGCGTTAACGCAGCAGGTTCCGCTCAGTGACGTTAGAGTGGCTCCAGCCAGGAGCAGAAGAATCCTCCTTTGATGCCTTTGAGGATCAACTTGATGAACATCAAAGCGCACCGCTGAAGATGTGGACCAGGAGGAGGAAGGTTCTCCTTCAGCAGGAACATCTGGGACCGCTCCTTTCTTCTTCCTGCTCACGCCAACGCGAACATCTACCTCTGTGTCTTCACCACCTTCATCGTGGGAGATGAAGGGATGAATTACTGCCACCGACCGATGTGGGGGAGGGGGGGGTGTGTGGTGAAGGCGGGAGATGAGTGTTGACAATAACCTGGATCTTCATTTAGAGAACATTATCGTGTTTACTGAGCAGCGATAATTTGCTGCCACCAAATTGATTTTAATGTCACAAGTTGTAGGATGACGATTTATCAGCATATTAATCTTATCTACACTCCCGGTGTGTACCCCCCCCCATAATGAACCCTGCTCAGCTCTATTCTCTCCTCCTCTCCTCCCCCCCCCCCTCTCCACCCCCTCTTAATTTTTTAATAGAACTTTATCCTGAGAAACATTCATTTCTGTTCTTTAACGCAGTCACGTGCTGATAATGACGGGGGGGGGGGAGACAAAAGATGGAAGTGGAGCGTGGATGCGGTGACAGCGGGGGGCTGAGTGAGTGTAATTTATCAGCTTGTGAAGGCCACTGCAGACACATTTACTCAGCGTGTCAGGAGGAAACATATTTCCCCTCCGAACGTGGAATCATATCGGGGCTTCCTGCCCGTAACAGAGAGTTTCCCTCGGCGTAATAAGACCGCGTCCCCGTGTGCCGCGCTGTCCCTGATTGGGGTATTTTTCAATGTTCACTTCCATTATTGATGCTCCGACTGTCAGCAATAGTGAATTAGGTCTGCGGGAATTGCTCGGATGCCTCTCCGGCTCCCCGCTCCTGCAGCCGCGGCGCCCTAACGGCCGCCGTGACGACGGGATCAAGACACCGTTTTTTTTTTTTTTTTGAGACCGCTGACGTTGTTGGTCTCGCTGCTGGACTCTGGGGTTCCGATCACTCCAGGATGAATCCCAAATTGGTGAGGAACTTTACAGTCCCCCCCCCCCATGACAGCAGTGACACAAAGCCCAAACACACGGCTGCATTTGCGTTATCGATGGCAGGACTCATCCGGGCACGTCCGCCCCGAAACCAAAGCATCACTCGCTCCACGCGACAGCCTTCTTTGTCACGTCGGGCGCAGATTGCCAGCAACTGGAATTAAAAATCAGCGCATTGTCAGGATAATATCCATTTGTTCCCATTTCCTGCCAACACCACGCAAAGATATGTGGGAAGCTAAATTACATAGAGGACTAAAAATAAACCCAAAGCTCGCAATTACTGTCAATTTTCAGGCCCGCGTTGAACTTTCTGGGTCTCATCGGAGGCTCATGATTCCTCCTGGATGAGGGCTCGCTGCGGTTTTGTCTGTTTGATTCCGCATCGACCTGCTGTCACCGGGAAAACAATGAAATGAGGAGCAAACTCCTGGTTGATATCGGGGGATAATCCATCTCTGTTTGCTGGTAATCACAGAGGATTATGTCTGCGCATGCACTTTGATGACTCGCCCGGTGATTCTGTCAGAAACAGAGACTCTTCTCGCCACGCGCGAGGGGAGGTGGAATACAGGAGGAGGAGGAGGAGCAGGAGGAGGAGGAGGAGGAGGAGAGGAGGAGGAGGAGGAGGAGGAAGAGGAGGAGGAGGAGGAGCAGGAGGAGGAGGAGGAGGAGCAGGAGGAGGAGGAGGAGGAGGAAGAGGAGCAGGAGGAGGAGGAGGAAGAGGAGAGAGGAGGAGGAGGAGGAGGAGGAAGAGGAGGAGGAGGAGGAGCAGGAGGAGGAGGAGGGAGGAGCAGGAGGAGGAGGAGGAGGAGAGAGGAAGAGGAGGAGGAGGAGCAGGAGAGAGGAGGAGGAGGAAGAGGAGGAGGAGAAGGAGGAGGAAGAGGAGGAGGAGCAGGAGGAGAGGAGGAGGAGGAGGAGGAGAGAGGAGCCGATACGGGGAAAACGGGGATCCAGAGGATGTGGAACCAGAAGGCCTCCACAAACCCGAGGGTCCGCTTCCAAAGCAGGCAACAACGCCAGCGGGTGAACTCAGCGTGTTTGTCCAGCGCGTCCCTGGCGCCGCAGGACTTTATGCCGGAGCATAAACGCTGACACGTTCACGGCCGGACGCCACTTCGGTCGTAACTCAGCTGAGCGCTTGTGCGTCCTGAAGGTGTCCGCTCATCCGCCTGAGCCCCTAAAGACACGCCACGCCAGTCCCAATGACCACGCCTGGAAACGGGCGGTCGACCCCGAGACCACACGTGTCACACACGTACACGTGTGTAACCATGGTAACCAGTGCCCCCCCGAAGCCCTGATGCTGATGTCGGTCATCGTAAACGCCTCAACCGACCGAGGCTAACCCCCCCGGTGTAGCCCCACTGTGGCGTGGAGGTAAGCGTGTAGGGCCTCTGGGACCTGCCCCCCCCCCCCTCGCCCCCCCAGAGCGACGACAGCAGCCCGACTCGGCGAAGACTTCGTCTCGCCGCCGTTTTTTAAGGCCGCCAACGCGCTTGATCACCTTCAAACCAGAGAGCTGCGTCCCGCTCTGCTGACAACTCCATCTCGGCTCCTCTGAGCTCCTTTCGGGATGAAAACCGGTTTTCTCTCTTTTTCCCGTGTGATTGAAATACTTTGTTACGGCGTGCGTGCGTGCGCGTGTGCGCGCGCAGTACCCCCCCTTGTGCCGGCTCAGACGTCGACGCTGTCAGACCCTGCCCCCCCCACTCCCACTCGGAATCAGGAATTCCTGCGGCCGCCCCTGATCACTCATCATCCCCGCCCGCGCACGCGCACGCACGCGCGCCAGCCCCGTACTGTACAGAGCGGCTGTCAGACGCGGTTGCGCGCTCCAGCCCGCAGCACCGAACAAAAGGCTCCTCGTCCGGCGGCGGGCTGCAGACGCAGGAAGGCTGTGCGCGTCTCCGCGGGTAGGCGGACTGTTGGCGTCCCGACATGAACCAAACGGCCACCGTATCGCACCAGGTGAAATGCCAGTCCACGAAGACCATCAAGGTAAGCCCCCCCCCCGCGCTCCCGTCAACTTCTGCCGCGTGCGGCAACTCCGCGTCAGTTCCGAACTTGGCTGCGGGCTTGCGCTATTGCGCATTGGCGCACAGGCGCGTCCCCCCCCCGTCTCGGGGCGCCCGGGCTGCGGCCGCGGCTCGGGTCCGCGTAACCCGGCCACGGTTGCGCAGAGGAGCCCCGACCCCCCCGGCACCGGGAGCCCCGACCCCCCCCCTAGCGCCGAGGCGCAACACGCTGGCGCAGTGAGCGCATCTCATTCACGTCACGTCGGCCGCCGCTTTCCTCGTCCGAGTGTGAGACGCAGGTGAAAGCGGTCCCCTGGACCTTCCGGGGGGGAGTTGCTTAACTTTGTCACGCACGGTGGGACCGGGGGGGGCCGGGGGGGGTCGAGGTGGGCCTGATCAAGTGTCTGCGGAGGCTGCGAGAAGTGACGAGCAGACGCGGGGGGAGGCGTGACGGCTCCCTGAAGTCTGGACGGACCAGCGGCTCAGCCGCAATG
Organism: Lagocephalus sceleratus; assembly: GCA_911728415.1. Lineage (NCBI taxonomy): Eukaryota > Metazoa > Chordata > Actinopteri > Tetraodontiformes > Tetraodontidae > Lagocephalus > Lagocephalus sceleratus. The sequence goes on along the minus strand of CAJVRN010000216.1, from coordinate 9,913,585 downwards.
CCTTCACAACCCTGGGCTGAAGACGGCGTTTTTCTGGTGTGTGTGTGTGTGTGTGTGTGTGTGTGTGTGTGTGTGTGTGTGTGTGTGTGTGTGTGAGTGACTCAACGTCTGTATCGATTTTTACCGCTGGTTCTGCATCACTTTTCACCCCCGAAGTCCCACCAGAGACACGGAGCTCGGGGCACAATTGCATCTACCCCCCCCATACACACACACACACACACACACACACACACACACACACACACACACACACACACACACACACAGGAGCTGCAGTTCGATGAATATAAAGCTGAATTTTAAGAATTAATGGAGTTCATCCCGGGATGAACTACCTGTGGGAATAGTCAAACTGGGGGCCGCTGCTCTCTTTTATTTTTCTACTTTGGCGCATTTGCGTTTTAAAGGTTGTGCCAGGTGCGTCATTTCTTCGTGGGGGGGGCTTTGGAGCCGAACTCGGATCTTTTTATGTCATAATAAAAGACCGCATGAAGACCAAACACAAGCCCCGGTGAAGGAAGCGCTGGGTCCAGAGCCGATCAGACTCTCCTCCTTATCTTGATAAATTGCTGATTCCTTTCAAACTCGAGGTGAAAGTTTTTGTGCAGGTTTGCAGACACAATCCTCATTTGAAACAGCTTGAGTCGTGCGTGTGGAAGTGCGTTTCTGCCGCCCCCTGCTGGCGGGCTGCGGCGCTCCCAGGCTCCCCCAGTCGTTCCTGTCGCGCCTCGCTTGCGGTGGTGTGGCGTCTTTGTTGTGATCCGGATCCGTTCACGGCTGAGGCGTCGCGGGAAGGCAGCGTGTTTGGGCTCATTCCCACAGAGTGGGAGGTGTGGGGGCCATCGTTACGATGCTAATGATTATGAACGACTCTCAGGTGGAAGGGAGATGATTACGCATTGATGGACTTAATGAACCGAGGCAGTAGGTGTTCGCCTTTCAACCTATTAATAAGACGCCCACGCCGCGTGCATACATATTACCATAGTTACCCCCTGACTCTCATACATATGAAGCTGTGAGCGGCACGTTGTTGCGGCGAAGTGATGCGAGCAGCACGAGAGAAACGAGGCCGCGCCGGCCTCCGCCCACCAGGTGGCGTCCCAGCCGTCCTGCTCCGAGGCCCCGACAGGTTCGTGTCGGCTTGCGTTTAACGGGTGAGAGGGCGAGACGTGTAAATCGGGTTAATCTCGGATCGTTTGTGCTCCGTTGATCAAGGGGTTGACGCTGTCGGGTCGGATCGATGCGCCCGCTCGGGCTCATCAGAATCATCCGCAAACGCGTCGCGGCGGCCGGGCCGTCGTCGGGGAGCCGAGGGGCCCTCGTGGAGGCGATCGCCAACGCCATTAATTCGGCCTCGGCCGCCGCGTCAGCAGAACCGAGGCTCGGAGGGAGCCAAGGGGAGAGCGAGCGCGTCGTGCGTGGCCTCCGGCCAGCGTTACGGGAGCAGGGGGCTCGAGGAGCGAAAGAGGCGTCGCTTGTGCTGACGCCGACATCGAGGAGCGAAAGCGACTGCGGAGAAACGGTAAACACGCTAAAAAAAAACACGTTCCAACGCTCCGAACAACGAGCAAACGGAGAGCTCTTTATTCTCAGCGAACACACAAATCGGTTTAGGACGTGTTCCTCCTCCTCCCGTGACAACAAATAGAGCCGGAATGACATTCTGGAAACATCTGCTGCCCGGATCGTAAAAAAAAAAAAGACGTTTCCCGAATCTCGGAATGCTGCTCCCTCATTTATCCCCCCTTTTTTAACATTCCTTGAGAACAGGCGGGGATGAGCCCCCTCCAGCCTGAGGAGGAGCGTTGGTCTGGAAGGGCTCGCGCCCCTCGGAGATCGCAGCGGATCTTCAAACATTCCGGAATCACGGTCGGGATTTGGGCCAAGAAGCTCCGCTGCGTCGGGCGGGAGGGGCTAATCTGGCGGTCTGACCCCTGGCGCCCGGCGCCGGGGTCTTAACGGCTCCCTGTCATCCCCTTAAAGGCGCCCGTCTCCGTATCACAGCCGTGTCCTCGCGCCGCCGGCCCAGATACGAAATCCAATTAGGGCGGGAAGCGGTAGATTTTTCCGTAGGCCTCGGCTCCCCGGGGGGCGGGCCTGGCTGGAGCTCACGCTGCCAGCCGTCCTCGGAAATGTCAGGTCCGCCCACGGGCGGGCTGCGGCCGGAGGTGGGGACGCGGCGGGGAGCCTGCTCGTTGGCGTCGGAGGCGCCGCTTCGCTCAAGCCGGGCTGTCGTCTGTTCACTCTGAAGTCATCGGAACGTTCCCGAAGGTCGAGTTAAGGGACAAGGCCTCCTGGGTTTGGTGTCGGATCGTTGACTTAAAGCATTCCCAGAACATTCCCAGTTGAACCAAACTGGTACCCCCCCCTTTTCCCCCACTGGTCCTGGTCCTGGTCCAGGTTTCTACCTGTTCAACCTCTAAGGCCCCGCCCCCTTTCTCAATACTGTTCCGGAACGAGTAGCGAGGACGATGCAGTCGGAGGCTGAGCGGCGGTCGTCCCGAGTCGGGAACGCCGTCTGGTCCTCGCCCTGACGGCGGGCGGTCGAGCGGACCCGGAAGCGTCCGCTCCGATCGCTCCTGGTGGCGCTTTGTTGTGGTGAGAGGACGCGGGAATGTCAGAGCAGGGAAGTTCAGGAGCGTTCACGGGACGGGATTCGGAGTTGAGACGTCTGGCGAGCGAGCGAAGCTTCGCCAGGTCGAGGAGCGTCCCTCACGTCCCTCACGTCCCTCACGTCCACCAGGTCTTCAGACCTGCTCTGGACCAGCGGCTGCTCCCAATGACGGAGCGCCGGGAACGCTTCCCTGAGAACGACGGCCTCGGCTCTGTGAATGACTGATCCCCAGACCCCCTCCCTCCTCTTCCTCCCTCTCTCCTCCTCCCCCCTCTCTCCTCCTCCCTCCTCCCCTCTTCCTTTTCCCCCACTGGTCCTGCTCCTGCTCAAGGTTTCCACCTGTTCAACTCTAAGGCCCCGCCCCCTTTCCGAGGGCGAAAGGCCTCGTGGGTCCGCTCGACTTGACCGACGCTCTCCGGGCGAACGGAGAGGGTCTCGGCTCCGCTCTCCTCTGAGCTCGGCCCCGTTCCTGCGTCGCTTTAATGTAGTCGGTTGTCATGGCAACGCGGCAGGAAACGATGCGACGCACATAAAGAAGAACGACGGAGGACGGCGCGACGGTCCTTTTCATCACCGGTGTGGGAACGTTTGTTTTTTATTGGTTCGGGATGACTTCGCCGAGCGTGAGAGCCGCCGCCGCTCCACCGCGACCTTGCCTCGGTCCAACACGCGGCGATAAAAACAGGACGGCAAATCTTCCTGACAGCAAACCGAAAGGGTGGAGGACACGGGCGAGGAGGAGATGGAGGAGGAGATGGAGGAGGAGCTGAGGAGGAGATGGAGGAGGAGATGGAGGAGGAGCTGGAGGAGGAGATGGAGGAGGAGATGGAGGAGGAGCTGAGGAGGAGATGGAGGAGGAGATGGAGGAGAAGATGGAGGAGGAGCTGAGGAGGAGATGGTGGAGGAGCTGGAGGAGGAGGAGATGGAGGAGGAGATGGAGGAGAAGATGGAGGAGGAGATTGAGGAGGAGATGGTGGAGGAGCTAGAGGAGGAGATGGAGGAGGAGATGGAGGAGAAGATGGAGGAGGAGATTGAGGAGGAGATGGTGGAGGAGCTAGAGGAGGAGATGGAGGAGGAGCTGAGGAGGAGATGGAGGAGGAGATGGTGGAGGAGCTAGAGGAGGAGATGGAGGAGGAGCTGAGGAGGAGATGGAGGAGGAGCAGAGGAGGACCTGGAGGAGGAGCTGAGGAGGAGCAGGAGGAGGAGCAGAGGAGGACCTGGAGGAGGAGCTGAGGAGGAGCAGGAGGAGGAGCAGGAGGAGGAGCTGAGGAGGAGCAGGAGGAGGAGCTGAGGAGGAGCAGGAGGAGGAGCTGGCCTCCATCGATCCGTCTGGGAGGTTTTATCCTCCGTCACCTAAAAGCATCTCCAGGAGCCGGCCTGATTTATCCGGGTCGGAAGTGCTGACGTCTGGGATCTGTTTAGGGAACGGGAGACGGCAGATTAAAACGAGGGAGAGCGTCTCCTGGAACGTCCAGATGAACGAGGCTCCCGCGTGAGGGTCAACGCACGCACGGACTGGTGGAGACCCAGTTACTACTGGGACAGAACCAGTTAGAACCAGTACTGCTGGGATGGAGTGATGAACCAGTCTGGGCTGTCGTCTCCAGAAGAGGGGAGGTGGTGGAGGCCAGTTAGACCAGTTTGATCCAGTTAGATCCAGTTAGATCCAGTTTGATCCAGTCCGATCCAGTTAGATCCAGTTTGATCCACCTGTGGCTCCGTCCTGTCGGAAGGCTCTCGCAGCAGGAAGTCCACTTTCTGTTTCCTCTAACCTCCACGGACCCCCCCACACACCCACACACACACCCCCACACACACACACACACCCACACACACCCCCCCACACACACACACACACCCCCCCACACAAACAACCACCCACACACCCCCCACACACACACCCCCCCCCACTGATGAGACGCTGGAGGCTGATTGGCCTCTCTCCCACTGTAATTCCTCCTCCTGACCTTTGACCCCCAACATGATCACTGTCTGGAAAATGCCCAGATGTCAGTACCGGAGTAGGTCACGTGACCCGGCGGCGTGGAGCGTGGACGGGGTCGTCCGTCAGGCCGTCGAGAGGCTGGTCTCAAAATAGTTTTTTCCCGCTGAGTCGCTTTGATGTCTTTGATGTCTTTGATGGCTTTGATGTCTTTGATGTCTGATGAAGGGCTCTGACAACTTCTGACGTGGCCGTCGGTATGGTTACGGTTCCGGAGCGAAGTAGCGAGGACGCCGTCTGGTCCTCGCCCTGACGGCGGGCGGTCGAGCGGACCCGGAAGCGTCCGCTCGGATCGCTCCTGGTGGCGCTTTGTTGTGGTGAGAGGACGCGGGAATGTCAGAGCAGGGAAGTTCAGGAGCGTTCACGGGACGGGATTTGGAGTTGAGACGTCTGGCGAGCGAGCGAAGCTTCGCCAGGTCGAGGAGCGTCCCTCACGTCCCTCACGTCCCTCACGTCCACCAGAACGACTGATCCCCAGACCCCCTCTTCCTCCTCTCCCCCCCCTCCCTCCTCTCCCTCCTCATCCTCCTCCTCTTCTTCCTCTTCCTCCTCTTCCTCCCTCCTCATCCTCCTCTTCCTCCTCTTCCTCTCTCCTCCTCTTCCTCCCTCCTCATCCTCCTCTTCCTCCCTCCTCATCCTCCTCTTCCTCCTCTTCCTCCTCTTCCTCCCTCCTCTTCCTCCTCTTCCTCCTCTTCCCCTCCTCATCCTCCTCCTCCTCCTCTTCCTCCTCTTCCTCCCTCCTCTTCCTCCTCTTCCCCTCCTCATCCTCCTCTTCCTCCTCTTCCTCCTCTTCCTCCTCTTCCCTCCTCATCCTCCTCATCCTCCTCATCCTCCTCTTCCTCCCTCCTCTTCCTCCTCCCCCTCCTTTACGGTGCTCATCAGACTCCTGAAGACACCATCAGTTCCATGGAGCATCAGACCCCGCGGCGCTGAAGATTGTGTGAGCGTGGACTCATGAGAGGGAGAACGACCCGTGAGCTGTTTGTGGAGGCCTAATGAGGGGAGGAGGCTCGGGGGGGCACGGCGTTCCGTATTTACAGTAAAACATTCACGCTCCCGTTTGATGAGTGACTTTGTGTTCACGGGAGCACAAAGGATCTGAGCACTCCTCGGGGGGCCGATAACCAAAGATAAGAATTCAATAAGCACGTGACTGGAGTAGTCCTGGAGATGGATGGGGGGGCAGTAGTCCTGGAGATGGATGGGGGCAGTAGTCCTGTAGATGGGGGGGCAGTAGTCCTGGAGATGGGGGGGCAGTAGTCCTGGAGATGGGGGGGCAGTAGTCCTGGAGATGGATGGGGGGCAGTAGTCCTGTAGATGGGGGGGCAGTAGTCCTGGAGATGGATGGGGGGGCAGTAGTCCTGTAGATGGGGGGGCAGTAGTCCTGGAGATGGGGGGGCAGTAGTCCTGGAGATGGATGGGGGGCAGTAGTCCTGGAGATGGATGGGGGGCAGTAGTCCTGGAGATGGATGGGGGGCAGTAGTCCTGGAGATGGGAGGGGGGCAGTAGTCCTGGAGATGGGGGGGGCAGTAGTCCTGGAGATGGATGGGGGGCAGTAGTCCTGGAGATGGATGGGGGGCAGTAGTCCTGGAGATGGATGGGGGGCAGTAGTCCTGGAGATGGATGGGGGGCAGTAGTCCTGGAGATGGATGGGGGGGCAGTAGTCCTGGAGATGGGGGGGGCAGTAGTCCTGGAGATGGATGGGGGGGCAGTAGTCCTGGAGATGGGGGGGCAGTAGTCCTGGAGATGGATGGGGGGGAGCAGTAGTCCTGGAGATGGGGGGGGGCAGTAGTCCTGGAGATGGGAGGGGGGGGGCAGTAGTCCTGGAGATGGGGGGGGCAGTAGTCCTGGAGATGGATGGGGGGGCAGTAGTCCTGGAGATGGGGGGGGCAGTAGTCCTGGAGATGGATGGGGGGGCAGTAGTCCTGGAGATGGGGGGGGCAGTAGTCCTGGAGATGGATGGGGGGGAGCAGTAGTCCTGGAGATGGGGGGGCAGTAGTCCTGGAGATGGATGGGGGGGGCAGTAGTCCTGGAGATGGGGGGGGGGCAGTAGACCTGGAGATGGAGGATGGGGGGGCAGTAGTCCTGGAGATGGGGGGGAGTAGTCCTGGAGATGGGGGGCAGTAGTCCTGGAGATGGATGGGGGGGCAGTAGTCCTGGAGATGGGGGGCAGTAGTCCTGGAGATGGGGGGGCAGTAGTCCTGGAGATGGGGGGGCAGTAGTCCTGGAGATGGGGGGTCCCGCTGGGCTGATGGGTTGTCGATGGGGTTGAGGTGATCAGAGCTCAAAGGGGCGTTTAGTCTTCAGGCTGCAGGTGAGGACGCTGCAGATCTCCCGATGATCCCAGTTAAAAGCCTTTTTCCGGAGGATTCCCGCTGGTTTGTGTTGTTGGGAGAGAAAATGGAAGGGAGCGACCTCGGATGGGCGGAGGCGTCACGATCGCATGTGCGCGTCTTTGAAAATGCGGTTGCAAAGGAGCCAATTATGGTGACTGATGTCAAGAAGTTTAGATACACAGTCCTCAGACTCTGTGGACGAGGGGGGGGCTCCAGAACCCACTCTGCAGCGGTCTGGGGGGGTGGAAGGGGGGGCTCCAGAACCCACTTTGCAGGGGGGGGGGGGGGGGGGCTCCAGAACCCACTTTGCAGTGGTCTGGGGGGGGGGGTCGTGTGGAAGGGGGTGCGCTCCCCTCAATGGTCCACATGCTCTCATACCTCCATGTTCCATGTTGGGGCGTTTACTGGTTGGTCTGGTTTGGTCTCACCTTGTGTTCGTGGTTCAGGTGTAACCGACTGGAGCTGCGCTGGTCCCAGCAGCCTGCTGCGCTGGTCCCAGCAGCCTGCTGCACTGGTCCCAGCAGCCTGCTGCGCTGGTCCCAGCAGCCTGTTGCACTGGTCCCAGCAGGGCCTCAGGCTGGTCTGAGGTCAGCCGGAGCCTCAGCGAAGCCGCTCGGTAGAGCGTTGAAGCCGTCGCTGGTCAGGAAGCGCGCTGCCTTGTGCTGCGCTGCTGCTGCGGTTTCTCTTCCCCCTCTGGACGTCTGGACCTGCTCAGCCTTCTCCTCCTGTCCGGAGCCCCCCCCCCCCACGGTGGGGGAGCCGAGGCGTTCCGATGCTCCGCTGGAGGAAAACGGGGGGGCTGCTCCCTCTGCTCCACCCAGAGTTGTTGATTGGTGCAGCACCTCTCCACCAGCGTGTGAAAGCGCGCTCCTGCGTCACCCTCACCTGCGTCGTGCATTTACACCCTTGCGCTGGTGTGAAGGCTCCGCTGGGGCTGATGTTCAACAGCTGGAGGAATCACGCCTCCGCCCGTCTCAGTGACGGACCCCTGGACCTTCTCCCAGCAGCTCGGGCTGCGAAGTGAAGGTGTTCCTCACTGGAGCTGTGAGGAGGGAGCGAATACCGCTGAAGCCTGTGATGCAGCGATGCAGCGATGCAGCTGCAGCTGCAGCTGCAGCAGCTCGTCCCAGGAACGCAGCAGAGAGGAGGGGAGAGGTGTCGGAGCAGTAATGAGCGCTGCTGTGATCCTACAGTGGGACAGGGCTGCAGTAATGAGAGTACACACACACACACACACACACACACACACACACACACACACACACACACACACACCACCTCACCTCCTCCCTCTTTTCTCCTCGGCACCCTGCTGTGTCTCACCTGGGTCTGATTGACCGCCCCCCTCCCTCCCTCCCTCCACACACACACACACACACACACACACACACACACACACACACACACACACACACACACACACACACACACTTCAGACCTGCTGTTTTCCCATCCTCTCTCAAAAGCAGGCTGCAGCGCATCACTTCAGCAAGTAAATGCTGATTTAGTGTCGGGGGGGTGAGGGGGGGTGATGGGTGATGAAGGGGGGTGATGGGTGATGAAGGGGGGGTGATGACGCTCTTCCTCACACCAGTGTTTAGTCGTCTCGTAGACCGGAGGTGGCGGTGGGCCCTGACAGAGCAGACAAAGCGAGCGGCGCTCCTCTCCTCCCCGCCGCTCCCGTCGTCTCTTCACGCTGCAACAGGATTCCTCCGACTCTGCGGCGAACCCGACGGCCGCCTCCGTCTTCCCGCTCCCGCTCCTCGGCTAATCTGCTTTAATGGGATGTGAAGCTCCGGTTTAATCTCCCGCCTCAGATTGTGACTGACAGACTCACACGGTTCACTCTGAATGAAGCCGCTCCTGCTGATAAAGGTGGAGCTCCGGGGGGGGCTGGTATTCCGGGTTGCTGGTTCCATCCCAGGACGGCTGGTTGTCATGGTGAAGCGGATGAAGCGGAGGATGACTGTAGCAGCTCTTCTGTGCTCGTCTGTTTGTGCATACCTAAAGGGAGCAGGCTCAGGTGGGGTCCACCTGCGTTCATCCCCGCGGATGTTCACGCAGGCGCTCCGGATCAGACTGCGGGAAGAGCGGGAATGTTGACGATCTACATTATTCCTCCACGGTGCTGCTTCTCCAGGACTCGCTCCTCAGCAGACCTCGGATTCAAGCCTCCGTCCTCTCCTTTATTATAATAAAAGCTCTACACATCCAGCGTCGCATCGCTGCTTCCCAGATTCCAGATTCCAGATTCCAGATTCCAGATTCCAGATTCCTCCTGCGGCATTCAGGCCTGAGGTCAGACGGCTGAGCAGCCACCCCTGGCCCTTCCCACTTTTCTTTTCCGTTGATGAGGGAGATGAAATCCCAACAAGGTGACTTTGCTGGCGATTAAGCATCAAAATAAGCCTGTAAATAATTGATCGTCTCCGCCGCCGCAGCTGCAGTTAAAACGCGATGGGAAGTTGATTATCCCATTTCGCTCGCCGGAGGCGGGCGGCTGCGGCGGCGCCCGTCGTCGTTGAGCTCCTGAAGGTGACGGGGGGTGATTCAGGTCCCTCAGCGCCGAGATAAACGACCCTCGTCGTCAGCGAGGCGGCGTAAATCAGCGCGGTGGCGGCGGCGCTTCGCATGCACGCGTGCGGCGAGCGAGGCGCAGGCGAGGCCCTGGAGGCTGATCATGGAGCATCATGGGTGCTGGTGCCCAGCAGGTCTGGAGGAGAAGCTGGTGTAGAGCAGGAGGACGAGGTGGGAACGTCTACTTTAAAGGGATTTTACCTGATCACAGTCACAGAGCTGAACAGGTACGCTGTGAAAAGATGTACCTGAAACACTCTTTTCATTGTGCTTTTAAATAAAAACATGATTTTGGAAAGAACATATTTCAATAAAACCGACATTGAAAGTGACAGAATAGTTGGGCCTCCGTTTTAATTTAAATAAAACGATATGTTTAGCAGTTCACCTGGAGGAATCTGATTTATGGACGTCTCTCTCTGTTTATCGTCATTCAGCACTCGTTCACCTTGAAAAAGGACAGATTCCTGCACAAACGCCAGTCACAAAGTCCCTTTTTTCTGTGTTCAATTTAGCGCTTTATGTAGAAAAAAGCAACTTTCAATGTCAAAGAGAAAACAGCTTTGATTGTGTGACGCTGCCTCTCCGAATAATGGCTCTTTTTACGAGGCTCCTGCTGAACCTCTGCCTTCCAGAGCGCCGCAGTCTTGAAAGGACATATATAATCTATGAGGCGTGCCTCTTCGTTTCCTGGATCTGGGAACTTTTACGGTCCCTGGGGATGTTCTGTCCTCCACCGTTCTCAGGAAAGATTCCTGCGTTTAATTCCAGAGTCGAAAGAAGGGCGGGCAGGTGGGGATCACCCCGAGGTGGTCAAATATTATATATATATTATATATATTATATGAAGTACCGAATGTGAAATTAGTGAGGAAATAAAGCCTGATCAGAACCGAAGCACAGCTGGCTCCAATGTGGGATCCAGGAGTGGTAACACCCCAATTCACCACCTCTTTCGTATTCCAAAGCCGTACTTTTGCCGTGGTTACACTGAAAACGAATCCTGTTACCTCTAAACGTTCTAATTGTGCTAAATAAGATCCTCAGGAAGACAAAAAGGGTTTTTTTTTTTGTCTGACCTTGTGGAATGTAAAAGTCTTTAAATATATTGTTGAAGACAAATCTATTTCATGACCATGGATTCTTTCAGACAACTTAAAAAAACAACTTATTTTTCAGAATCAAAAATATAGAGCGCCCCGCTGCAGTACCCCGAGCGTCCGGCAGAGGGCAGCGTCGCTCCGCAGAACGTCGCTTTAGGACCGCTCTGATTATAATCCCCTCACAAAGGAAAGTCTGCACACAAGGACTAAGCACTTCAACTAAACACTGTTTTTGTCTCATTCATGCTTTATGAAAGGCTCGCACATGGAGGGAAGTCAAAGATGGATTAATTCTTTGAAGCATTTCAACGTTTCTGCGACTCCCATGTTGCCCTGACGACACCTTTGAGGTTCTGGTTGAGAGTGACTTCATATTCAAACCTCGAGCTTCATCTTCTATTCACATTCCGCTTCCTTTCATTCCGAGTTTTAACTCGGCCCACGTTTTCCCTCATGTGGAGCAGCGACGGCGCGGAGGGCGAGGGAGGTGGGCGGGGCACATCGGCGCCTCTCAGGTGGAGATGTGACCTCGGAGGCCGGGGTCACGCCTCCACCTGGCCTCACGCAGGATTTGGGGTCAGCGGGTGGAGGTCGTGCAGGGAGACGCCCCGCTGAGTTCAGTGTTACACACACTCACACATACACACACACACAAACACACACACACACACATACACACGCACACAAACACACACACACACACGCACACAAACACACAAACAAACACACACACAAACACACACATACACTCACACACAGAGACACACACACACACACAAAAACACACACACACACACACTCAGGAGTCAATGCCTAGAGCTGAGACACGCAGGAGTTCTTGTCCAGACATCAACCGATACAATGTGTGTGTGTGTGTGTGTGTGTGTGTGTGTGTGTGTGTGTGTGTGTGAGATCACATGACCCCCTCAGATTACATCCCAAAGACAAGACGAAGGTGATGCGTCTTCATTTGCAGCTGCTAACATCTGCCTGGTGTGTTTTCAATTGATCCGCTCATAATGTCGTGAAGGCCCCCCCATCGCCTCCCCTCCCTCCCCTCCTCCCCTCCCTCCCCCCCTCCCCCCCTCCCCCATCAGTGTAATCAGCAAGTACAACGCTGACATTCGGGGCCTCGACAGTAAAACAGCGGGGACTCCTCAGAATACTAAATCACACAAAAGCGGCGCCGGGGGGGCGGCGGCACGTGGACGCGCGCGATTACAACACACACACCTCGGGAGAAATCTGGGAACTTTCTTCATCGTGACAGCTGTGATGTGTGTGTGTGTGTGTGCGTGTGTATGTGTGTGTGTGCGCGTGTGTGTGTGTGCGTGTGTGTGTGTGTATGTGTGTGTGTGCGCGTGTGTGTGTGCGTGTGTGTGTGCGTGAGTGTGTGGCGTGTGTGTGTGTGTGCGTGCGTGTGTGTGTGCGTGAGTGTGTGCGTGTGTGTGTGCGTGTGTGTGTGTGTGCGCGTGTGTGTGTGCGTGTGTGCGTGTGTGGTGTGTGTGTGCGTGTGCGTGCGTGTGCGTGCGTGTGTGTGTGTGCGCGTGTAAACAAGAACACACCCCGTCCTGTTTTACCTTCTGCACCAGCGGCTCCAGCCACCAGGGGGCGATACTGAGGGTCTGGGTCAGAACATTCCTGATCCCACCTGCTCGGGGTCGGGATCGAAGCGGACGACTTTTGGGCGAGGGCGTTTTGGGCGAAGGTCTCTGGTTTGGGCGGAGAGCCGCTGAACGTCTGCGCGCCCGACGCGTCCAGGAACCGAGCGAGGGCTCCAGTTTTCGGGCGATAGCGCGCTCCCCGGTCCCTTTGTCATCCTCCCGAACACGTCCTCCTCCTGCGGTTGCCTAGGAACTGTAGCCCAACTTCTCCCGCGCGCCAGATCTTCCGGCTTGTTGTGTCTTGGCTTTATTTTCCTCTCCTCACACACCCTGACCTTCGCTTACTCGACTTATCTCTGACAAATATCCACGTTCCCTCTGAAGGGCGGAACGCCGGCGCGCTGATTCCTAAACCTTCAAACGAGCCTCGTCGCGTTAACAACGGAAAAAAAAACGTTGAAACTTGGCGATCGGGTCGGCGCGGACGGTTTTAAGCGGAGAGGCCCGCGTCGACACGGCCGGTCAGTGTCGGGCAAGTGCTTTATTGATTTACTCATCAAAGAGGAATTCAGCGGAGGTGAGGGGGGGGGAGGGGGGGGGGTGAGGGGGTGAGGGAGGGGGGGCTGCGTTAGTGCAAACGAGGAGCTTTAATGCACGGCGTCCGCGGGGAGAGACGATCGATGCGGGGGCAGCTCCTTTCAGCCGGAAGGTGGAGAGGGGACGAGGACGGCGGCGTCCCCGGTGATGGACAGCAGGGGAGGGGTGGGGGCGGGGCCAGTGGAGGGTGGGGGCGGGGGGAGGCCAGGGCAGGGCGGGGCCAGGGCAGAGGTGGGGCCAAGGTAGTGGTGGGCAGGCCTGAAGTAGGGGTGGGCCAGTTGTGGGGCCAGGCAGGTGGGGCAGAGCCAGGCCTGAGGTGGGGGTGGGGCCAGGCTGAAGGCGGAGCCAGACCTGAGGCAGGGGCGTGGCCAGGCTGGAGGCAGAGCCGGGCCTAATATGGAGGCGGGGCCAGTCCCGAGGCAGGGGCGTGGTCAGGTTGGAGGGCGGGGCCAGTCCTGAGGTGGAGGCGGAGCCCCCCTCACAGGTGCTGAAGCTGACTCTTGATAACCGTCCTACATATCTCCCGCGTCTCGTGGGAGCGAGGTCCCCGCTCCTTCGCGTCGAGCCGTCAGATGCGGACGCCGCCGCGTTGCTCATCGATAACAGATTATTAAATCTCGCGTCTCCTCGGGGAGGGGCGCTAATGTTTCCACCGGCGCGCTTCCACACAGAAGTTTGGGAGCAGGTAAGAGTGATTGCGTTGTCGTATCTCCCAGGGCTCCAGTAATGCGCTCCTTATCGCGGCGGCTGCGATGCGCCGGGCGCCGCCGCCTCATCATGAGATGCGCATTTGTGGATAATTCCGTTTTTCAGCACGCGAGAGATCCGCCGTTTGGGACCCGAAGGACCAGAACCGTGGTTGGGTTCAAGCTCTCGGGACCACGGACCCGTCCTCTGGGCGTCGCTCCTCCTCGCCGTCGGAGGTCGGCGCCGTCGGGAAGCGTCGCAGCTGGAGCTTTACCCCTCTTGACTTCCACCCATTACAAACCTTCGGCGCCTTTTTCGCCGTCCACGTCCCCCGATGACACGATAACGCCGTCGGGATCGAGCCTCGCCGCTGCCGCCTAGTGGTCGGGCAGGGGTACTACAGCGGCCGGCGTCTCCGCATGTTTTCGACGCGCTGTCGCCTTTTCTCCGCAGACACGGAAGACGTTGTCGATCTGGACGTTTTCTCCTTTGCTTCCTTCCTTTCCTTCCTCGTTTCCTTTCTCTCTCCACGTTTTTCCTGCGACCGAGCGCCTCCGGGGAGCGCCCGTTCGGCCCCGCCCCCCCTTTGGCCCCGGCGCGGAGCTGACCTTGGCCCGCGGGCCCCGGGCCGACGGGGGGGGTTGGGGAGCGACCTTGGCTGTGACGTAAGGCGGGTTTTTTTTTTATTTTTTTTTTATCGGGCGCCTCTGAAAGCGGCGCAGCCATCCCGAACGTGGCCCGCCTGCATTACCTGCGTTATCCGCGCGGCCCGCGTGTGGCGCATTAAAATTCATGAGCCGCGCCGGTTTGGATGCCAAGGTTTATGGCAGCGCTCTTCCTCTGCACCGGTCCTGAGGGAGGAACGCTGGGAGAGATTAGAGAGGGATGGTGGAGGGAGATACGGGATGAAGGAGGGAAGAGCGCGGGAGAGATGAGTGAGGATAGGAGGAGGGGGAGGGGGGCGGAGGGCAAGGAATCCAGCTTTTAAGGAATTCTGGGATTCAAAGGTGGCGAGCTCTTTAGAGGACCCGGTGATCTGAGCTGGACCTTTATCAGCTCCGGCCCGGGGGCTGGGACCAGAACCGAGCCCGCGCCCCAACAACAGGCCTGCCGGGATATCGAGCGGAGATATTTACAGCGACGGGAAAATATTGACTCAGATGCAAGAAAACGGAGCGGAGCGGAGGAGCTGAAGGCAACACGAGAAGAAAAGAGCGACAGAAACCTTGTGAAAGAGCTGGAGGAGGACAAACAAAAGCGAAACGTGGTCCCGCGAAACAAGAGAGGCCACAAAAGATGAGAGGCTTTCAGAGCACAGAAGAGGGAGGGAGAGGAAGAGTGTGTGTGTGTGTGTGTGTGTGTGTGTGTGTGTGTGTGTGTGTGTGTGTGTGTGTGTGTGTGTGTGTGGGGTGTGTGTGTGGGTGTGTGTGTGGAGAGAGTGTGTGTGTGTGGAGTGTGTGTGTGTGTGGTGTGTGTGTGTGTGTGTGTGTGTGAGTGTGTGTGTGTGTGTGTGTGTGTGTGCGGGGTTACGTGACACGATCACAGGGCTGCGGAGCGGAGCCGCCAGGGGGCAGTGTTGCGTTTCGAGAATGTTTGATATTGGAGCATCGACGGCTGAAGGACACGCACGCACACGCACGCGCACGCACACGCGCACGCACGCACGGGCCGTGCTTGACGCGTCTTTAACGTGATCAGGATAACTCGGGAAGATGAGCTGAATCAAATGTTGTTTCGCAGCCCGGCTCCTCTTCATCGGCGCAGGCCTTCCTCCTCACCAACACCGAGTCGCTCTGATCAATAGACGTTTATAGTCCCACTGATCTGGTTTAGACGGGCCGCTGAGAATTAAATTTGCTCTAATGACAATTATCATGATAATAAGCTGCCCTCTAAATGTAATTAATGGTTTTAATTAAATATATGCTGTGAACATTTTGATTTTGCTACCACTTAAAAATGCTCCTATCATATTTAAATAAACAGTTTTACCACTTATCAATCCATTAATTTTTAATATGCGATTCTCTGACGATTATAAATGTCAGAAAATGTTAAAGAAGAGTAAAAAAAGAAAATATTCCGTTGGCATTCATTAAAACAAATGATAATGCCATCACATCATCGTGTTCTGGCTATTCAGGCTTCATTTTCTAGTCAATTATACGTTTTTTAATATGTATAATTTATTAATGATATCGATTATATATTCAAAATAAGCGGGTTACAGCCCAGTAATGAGTGGTTTTAAAATAGAGTCCTAAAACGTTAAAAAAAAAGAAAAGAAAAATTCTAAACAAAAAAACCCAACAACTGTATAATCTGGTTATTACACATTTAATTCTTATTTTACAATATATTTATTTAAATGAAATGTTTCCAGTGTTCTTTCCCTGCTTTGGATGATTGATTATTGATTTTCTCTTTTTGTTCCTTTTGTATTTTTTCTTTGATCTGGTCTGACTTTAATGAACTAGACTCTGCCTAGCGACAGGGGCGGGGCAGCTGTGCTGAGGGCTCTGATTGGTTAACGCCAGATTTAGAAAAGTTTGACTTTATTAAGAGTTTTCCTTCTCCTCCATCTGTCCTCCGACGGCGTGCGACCATCAGGACTCCGCGGAACGTGTCACGTTGATTTATGGACGCCGTCCCATCCCTTATTGTTTATTTTGTCGTTGAACTTTACGATGGCGAAATGAAGATATGATGGATGTTTCAATCAGCCGCCGATGTTCAGAGCTTTCGAGCAAAGTCCCCGAAAACAACAACAGGCAGTCCTGACAGGATCCCGACGACACTAACGCGGCGTCGGGACGTTCGCGTCGACGCCACGGAGAGAATTCTGGAGCAGCTTTTGAAAGGGCTCAGAAATGAAAGCAGCGTGATGGAATGGTGGACCCCCCCTCCCCCTCCTCCCCCCCTCCCCACTGGGAGCGGCTGCCAGACCGTGGCGGCTAAAATAGGCTCCGGGTTTGAAGTGGAGTTGCGATTTTTTTTGAACCGATTTCCTCTGGACGGACCCCCCCACGTCCTGGTTGGGTGGGAGGACAAAGGAAGGCGCTGTTTTCTTCTTCCCGGGCTCGGCGTGAAGCAAACGCGCGAACAGACAAAGGGGGGGGGGGGGTTCTCCACGGACGAGGGCCCAACAGGGAGGTGTTCGGTCGGACGGGCCCGAAGGTGGCGGGCTCGGGAGAAAGCAAACGAGCTCGTCGCTCAGATAAAAGCGTCCCCCGACGGCCGCTTCAGAAGTCCCCCCTTCAAAGAAGAGCTTCTCCAGCGTGACGGATCCCCCCTCCCCCCTCCTCCCCCCCCCCCCCCCAGCTGCACAACTTCGGAACACGATTTGGAGGGAGCTCTGCGGACATTCTGACGTTGTTAAAGCTCGACCGGTCCGAAGGCGAACGCGCGCGAGTGCCCGTCTGGCCGGTTCTGGTCTGCTGCCGCGGAACACGCCGACCTCCTTCCGCCGCCTTCGCCGTCCGGCAATTATCGTCTGGGGGGGTCGCGCCGTGGAGGAAGTTTGGTGAAGGTCGGTGGGTCTTTGCAGAGCGCTAATGACGAGCCGCTCCGTCTCACGGCTGAAGTAATTAACGACTTCCTCGGTCAGAATGAAGCCCGTTAAAGAGGCGCCGGATTCCTCTGATGCTTCCTCTCGCCCTCGGCCCTCCCCCTCCTCCTCCCCCTCCTCCTCCCCCTCTTGATGCTTCGTCTCTCCTCTCCCCTCAGAGGGAGCGACTCAGCTCTTACTTTACCTTCTGCCTCCGATCTCCGGGCTCACGGACACGTCAAAGAGGGAAAAACCGGGAACGCCGTCACAGACCTCCACCTAGGCCACGCCCACTTGAGCCCGGGGGACGACGCCGCGCAAAGGCGCTACCAGGTCGTCAGGAGGTTGCCGCTCCGTCCTCGGCGCAGCTGGACGAGGAAAAGTTTCCCCGAGTCTTGCGGCCAAAGACGGCGGGGAGCCCCCCCCCCCAAAGGTGGCGGGATTTAAATAACTCTGTTAATAGGCAGCGACTCGAAGGGCTTCGCCGGCAATTATCGCTGGTGACCCGCAGCAATTATCACCTGCTCCCAGCAGACAAAAGGCAATTTTCAGCTAATTGAGTGCTAAGCCAGCGGAGAGCCGGAGCCCGACCTTTCAGCATCCGTTTGGGGGGTGTGGGGGGTTGGGGGGGGGGGCACGTGGGCGGACAAACGCTGACAGGGCAGCTTTTTTCCTACTTGACCCCGGTGACCCCGGGGGGGCAAGAGCCAATCACATGTCACAGCGTTTAATTCATCAGAATCTGGGGATGGACCCCCCCCCAACACACACACACACTCACACACACACTCACACACACACCTCAGAGGCCTTCCCGCTCCGATGACATCACCACAGACTAAAGTTCTGATGAGCTCGTTGAAGCGTTCGCGGTAACTTCTCAACCGAAGGTTCGACCGTCGGAGGTCTCGTGTCGCTGTTTTCTGGTTTCCTTCAGTCCTCTCATCTTTATTCCAATTCCAATTCAACACACACACACACACACACACACACACACACACACACACACACACACACACACCGAGGCTGCCAAAGTTTTCCTCCAGCTTTTGTTTGCGAAATAAAGTTTTTCGGAGGCAGCTTGTCTAGCATCGCCCGGCTGACCCCCCCCAGAAATGCTTCTCAAAACCTCGTGTACGGTCGATAATGGCTCACGGTCGGGAATGTGGAGCTTTTCATCGGGGGGTGAGGATGCATCCGATTGAATTTTCGCGCAGCACAAAACCGCCAAAACGCGCTTCTGCGAATTAAAACCCACAAAGGGAGGTTGTGTTGTTGCAGACGAGCTGCGTTTCGCATTACTCGCAGGACCGAGGCGTTTTTGTTTCCGTCTTCGGGGTTCAGCTCTGGTTGCTCCTCGCCTTTTTCCAACACAACAGGAGAGAATCCCAGAGTTCCGGCTCGAGAGCGGCCTGATATTTCCGCCGGATTCACAGCAGCAGCCAAAGGTCAAAGCGCCGCTGAAGTGCACAAGTGGATATTAAAGCTTCTTTTACCTGCACCAAATGTATCAAGAGTCAAAGCAAACACGCAGGAAACGACCTCCGTGCACCCAGGAACGCAACCCTTCCCAAAAGCCTCAGCCCTGTCAGTGGGAAAAAAGCCCGGCGCTCCAGCAAAGTCTTTCATTTCACCTCAGTGGAGCCAGATGAAGGAGCTATTTTGGGCATATTGAGTGCGCTGAAGGTCAGCGGAGTCCGCGTGCTCTGATGCTGGGAGAGATATGAATGAGGAGGGTGCCTTTCATCAAGGCCGCGGAAATAAGGAGATGAAACGCAAACACGTCTCCAACAGTCCCCTGCCTTTTATCCCGCTCCGCGGCGGCTGTTTACGCCCCCGCCGGATGTATGCGATCTCAACAAAGAGCTCTGTAAAATTCCATTTTGTGCAAATTGTCACTTTCAGCTGCGGAATTACATCCAAAAAAACAGGTTTTTTATTAATGCGAACGTCTGCGGAGCTTTCAAGAAACTTTTTTAGCCTGTGAAGAGGAGATAATGACTGACCAGGTGCCCATTATTGGGGAATAATGGACACCGCGGGCGCCTGGCGCCGACCGTAACCCAGTTTCCTTTCAAAGGGAAGAGCGGCGTGATTGTGATGCGTCGGTCGGTGGCTGCGAGACAGAAGCAGTGGCGGCCAGACTAATGACGCGCGACGTGTCGGTAAACACGAAGAGACATCGTGAAACCGATGGAAGCGTCCAACAGGATCCACGTCCTGGTTGAGGCGTGAGCGTCCACACCTGGACCTGGTGGTGAGGCCCACGAGGCTCCGCAGCGCCTTCGGGCGTCGTTTACGCCCGAAGGCGCGGGCGGTCGCGCTCCGTCGCCCGCAGCAGGACCGCCGTCCTGCGAGTGCGGCCGCGCTAATGGGACTGTTTGACTGTTGAAGCCCGAGAACGCAGCTGATTTGTGGCGTCTGATCCGTGTTTGACTTTTGTCTCCCCCCCGTCTGTTTGTCTCTCTGACACGGAGGCGCCGCCCCCCCCTCGTCCCCCCCGCCGTCTCGCTCCGTGCGTTTGTTCGCCGTGAGCTGCGCTAAGCCTCTCAGAGTTATATGGAATTTCCTGCATGGCTGGTTTCCAGTATGAGCTTCATACTGGTGCCTGAAAATGAAATGAAGAAACCCTCGGTCGCGCTTGTTTTCGAGATAGCGTGAGCTCCGAGATGTTAACCTGGGCGCCACGGGAGCGGCGTGTCACGGAGCCGCGGCTGCGCTCGGCGTTCCTCGCCACAGTCGCAGCACAAGTTCAGGAGAGTGAAATCGACTTCAGCGCTCACGTGTCTGAGCTCTGTGTTCTCTAGAGCCACGACGCTGCGTGTGATGTTTGTGTGTAGGCGTCAGCCTCCGCCTCGTTCTGCGTGTGTGTGTGTGTGTGTGTGTGTGTGTGTGGGTCACAGGTTGGTGTTGATACATGTAATGCGTTATTGATCAAGGTTTACATGCCTGCTGTACATTTCAGTCAATTTTCTCGGCGCTCGTCCGTCAGCCGCAGCCGTCGGAGTAAAAACTGAGACGGGCATCGACCTCGGATCAGCGCCGCGTTTACAGCGCGCACCTGCACATGCGTCAGAGCTGAGCTGCAGATAAGACCTCTGCCTCCACGCTCGTCTGTTACAGCCGTATATAATCAATAACGTGGATCCACCTGAAGGTGTTCTGAATAATGCATTAAGAACTACTGGAGAGAGAGCCGTGAAAGAGTCCAGGCTGGTCGTGGGCACTAGATCTCTGCAGTGGGATGGTGGACACTTAGAAAAAGGAGAGATGAGGCATCTGAATGGTGGTAGAGGTTCGTGGTGACTTTCGCTGAGGTTGAAGCGTTTCCTCCTGACCAGCCTTTTGTGGCTGCGCATTTATTATTTACACGCTCTTTGTTTGTCAGATTGTGCCTTGCTCAGCGGAACTGCAGCAGCAGGCGATTTACTGCTGAGGTCAGAAGCTCCTCGGAGGGGTCACAGCTTTCATATGCGCAGCTTCATTAACATTCAATTGAGTCCTGATTATTGTCCGACAAAGAAACCAAGCAAACATTAAAAACAACCGCCGATTAAAACCGCACGAGGTGAAGGAACTCTTCTGAACCCTCCTGCAGGACGCGAGCTCTCCTCCGTGGTTCAGTTGGATGAAGCTCGTCTCAAGGTCAAGCTGAGGCCTCAGAGCTGCCGCAGCCGCCGCAGCAGTAGCAGCATTAGTAGCAGTAGTAGCAGCAGCAGCTGCAGTAGTAGCAGCATTAGTAGCAGTAGTAGCAGTAGCCACAGCCGCAGCAACAGCAGCTGCAGCAGCAGCAGCAGCAGCTGTAGCAATAGTAGTTGCAGTAGCAGTAGTAGTAGCAGCAGCAGCAGCAGTAGCAATAGTAGTTGCAGTAGCAGTAGTAGTAGCAGCCACAGCCGCAGCAACAGCAGCAGCAGCAGCAGCAGCAACAGTAGCAGTAGTAGCAGCAGCCACAGCTGCAGCAACAGCAACAGTACTAGTAGCAGTAGTAGCAGCAGTAGCAGTAGTAGTAGCA
>CAJVRN010000216.1:9617500-9887500 GCA_911728415.1 Lagocephalus sceleratus | reverse complement strand
AGGTGGGACGGCAGGACCACGGGGGTCGCCGCAGGAGTGGGAGGGGAAGGGGAGGGGGAGGGGGAGGCCGCTTCTGGGATGAGGGATAACCAAAACGCCTCATATCCAACGGCAGCGGGGTTAGGTGAGCTGGTGGAGGCGGTTTGGCTTCAGATTTAATTAACTGGGAAAATATCGACCTTCCTCTGACCTCAGACTGTCGGGGTCAAAGGTGAGGGACAGGGCAGCAGCGGTCTGCAGACAGGCCCGACCTTCAAGAGTGAGCTCATTTAACACCTCTGTACATCCAACTGTACGTTACTGACCAAATACGACATTAAGAAAAGAAAGGAGATCTAAATAGTTATTATTCAACACTCCAACACTTCCAACAGTCACACACACACACACACACACACACACACACACACACACACACACACACACACACACACACACACACACACACACACACACTCCCACTCTGTTAATCAGCACCTTTCATCCATCAGATGTCCAGCAGCCTGGCAGACTATTACCGTTCTACCTCGGGCTTCCTTTACTAATTAAATAGTCTCTGTAATTGAACCTTCTATTTTCACCTGAGCTCTTCATACGCTGTCGTTGACACATCTGTCACAGCCGCTGCGCTCTTTTCTTTTACAGATATGTGAGTCAGTAATGAGTTGAGGAGAAGGTGCTGAAATTGGGGCTGGTGTCTCCCGTTCCTCCAGGATGATGAGGGAGGCGTGTGAAACATGTCCTGCACCTCAGACGTGTGTGAAGAAGGGATGGGCCCGCCTGTGAAGGAGCCCGTTCCTGGTCCCGCTGTGTGGAGGATTGCATCTGGAAGTTCAATCCCAAAACTAAAGTTCACAGTGGGCTGTGAACTTTAGCCAAAAAGCCAATCTAATCTTCTCTGGAGCCATGAGGGGAAGAGCCTTCAGCTCCATGTGCATCTCAGGTGGCCTCCGCATACAGCTGAGTGTTTATTGTGCCCTGACTTGTGTTTTCATGCCCACTCATTGGTTTAATAAACAGACGCTGAGCTGTTAACAAGGTCACCTCTGAGAGAATCCTTTTCTTTGAAGACATGAGCTTCAGTCCACAATCAGCTCCACTAATGGAGGAAATATGTTGAAAAGCAAATACAATGTCCTCCAAAACCTTGAAATCCGCGGAAATGTTCAAAGGCAGGTGGTGAAATTCGAAGCAAGAATTCATTTTATGTAGGAAAAAAAAGTTCAGGCCGAAGATTTAGAGTCTGAAATCAGAGCCTGTCTTTGAACCGACGGCTCTTTTCCTGCTGCCGATGCTCCTCAGATTGTGTCAGCAGAGACAACACGGAGACGGGCCGCTCCAACCCGGACAGACGAGCACCCGGGACACAACCTGTAATTTAGATTTCATTATGATAGCTGCGCAGGTAGAGAGGGGAGGGGAGGGGCGGGTCTGGCCTGGGGGAGATGGTGGAAGAGCCCTGATGGGGCAGGGCTGAAGGAGGAGATGCTCGCTGCAGATAGGTGGGAGATGCATCGTGAGCTGCAGGCTGATCCATGGAGGGAGGGAGGGAGGGAGGAAGAGAGGGGGAGAGAGGGAAGAAGAGAGGGAGGGAGGGAGGGAGGGAGAGATGGAGAGAGGAAGAGAGGGAGGAAGGAAGGGAGGGAGGGGGGAGAGAGGAAGAGAGGGAAGGAGGAAGGGAGGGAGAGAAGAAGAGAGGGAAGAAGAGAGGGAGGAAGGGAGTGGGAAGGAGGGAGGGAGGGAGGGAGGGATAGAAGAAGAGAGGGAAGAATAGAGGGAGGGAGGCAGGTTGAGTATGTGCTCAGTAGAGGCCTTGAGGTCTCAGGTCCCTGCTCTTCCCTGCACGTTGAGTCCTCTTATCGCTCCTCACATCTGTCCTGCGGTGAAGCTGCAGCTGCTGTTTCACTCTTTCACTGAAGGATGAAGATGTCTCCAGACCTCCAGACCTCCAGACCTGGTCTTTAGGTCCAGACAAAGCTGTGAACTCACAGGCCTCCTCGCCCACCGTCCTCTCAAAAGTTGTTTTTCTGGACCGAGAGCACGGCTGCCCCGCTGGGCTCTCTGCTTTGGCAGCATCATCGAGTCATGATTGTTGTTGCATTCCTTTTCAACAAGGTTACTTTAACCTCCTCTGGTTTTTAATCAACATGGGTTATTTTATTGCCCTTTTTTTTGTAAAAAGATCATTTGTTTTGTCAGACTCTCTCTGATCATCTCCCCGGTCACATGACCAAATCGTTGTCATCAACGTTCCATCGGTTTTAGTAAACAGCCCCGCCATGCTGCCTTTACATGCTCGTGTAAACCTGTGTGAGGAGGTAAAACTGGGAAAGACGCTGAGCCTCAGCTGTTGTCGGCTCTTGATTTAGAGAAAATGGTTTGTGGCAGGGGGGTCCTGAGAAGGTCTTCACATGAACCTGTTAGATGGAGGAGAAATCGATGTCTGTCTTGATGAAACTCTCTTATTTAACGACTCGCGCGCCTGGTTGTGATACCTGCGCCTCTGAGCGTTGCTCTCTACCGACTCTGGTTTGCTCCTTCCAAGATCGTTATAAGTATTTTTTATTTTTTTACCAACAGGAATCAACCGGGACCGTGTTGGAACAAACAGAAGTCCAGATTCAGACGATAATTTTCTCTTAAATGCGAGAAGACAACAAACAAATTTGGTTTTCGTGGAGCTCTTTTGTCGGAAGCTCAGCGCTTCTCGTCTCTCACGTATGTGCGCCGCTGCTGTCGGGATGCAACGCTTTAGCCCCGCACTCCCGAACAATACCAAACGCTCAAATTACAAGGCCGCGCTTTCTATTTTCCATCAGACTGCAGCAATCAGGGAGACGCGGCGGCGGCGAGATGATGATGATGACGCCTAACCTACTGAATATGGAAGGTAAAGCATCCACTGGAGAGGAAAACTCGCGCCGGATTTTTGGATGATTTTTGAAGTTGTTTCCTCTCAGGAGGCAATTTGGGCCTTGACGGCGTCAGACAGTCTGATTGCACGAAGCCGCCGGTCGCAGTCTGGATGTCAACAAGCAGCCGTAATTAAGAGACGTCCCGATGATGTTCCCAAACACCGCCGATTCCAAACATTTGCGAAAAACGGCCGGCGCTGAAAACCTTCGCCGTCTTCAACGGCGTGAATCCGGGCGGGTTCTGAGGGGTTAGAACCCTCCGGAGCGTCGCAGGTTCGCCCGACTCCCGGTTTCTTTCCCGTCTCGTCTCTTTGCTCCGACTTAAACCCGCTTTACTGCTGCTCGTCTTCTCCAGGTGAGCGAGGGTCAGGCGTTGGCGGGTCGGGGCTGGTTGGGCTCACGTGGACGTGGACCGTCACTGGAGATCCGGTTTCCTGAGCCAAAGCCACGTCCTGCTCCGCCCGTCTTGTGCAGATGCGTTCGCTTGTAACATGACTTCTTGCCGCATCCTTTCCATTTCCCTTCTTGCCAGAAGAACACGTACGCTGCATCTGCTCGTCAAACGTGTCAAATATTTACATGATTACGGCTCTTTCTCTTAAAACATGACATCTAGTCCTGATCTTATTGACTTTGCACAAGACAGAGATGCAGGAGATCCACCAGTTCTCACCTTTTTACAGGTGATATCACTGTAGCACGTTTCCTTTTATGCGCTCATGTTTCATAAATTAGATTCCGTGTTCACACTCAAGCAATTTAAAATCCACTGATTCCACAAATCCAGGGAAGAAGCACGTTCTGGTTTGAGCTGCTTAAAGCCAACCTTCCACATTCCGCCCCCTCACACCTGTACTTGTAATTCCCTCCGTGTCCGAGACGAACGTGCACATGCTCCCGGAGCCTGTGAGGATGGCGCGTGCGGACAGAGATTTGATCTCGCTGATATTAATGTGCCAGCCGGAGCAGGTCCGGGCGCCGAGGGCTCGTAACGGTGTCCTGGAGCGAGCGGCAGATATGGGAGCTCAGCCAGCTCCTCCTGTGATCTCGGGCAGCCGGAGAGCGGAGCCACGGAGCCGCGGCGCTCTCGTTAAGCCCCCGAACACGGCCCGCGCATGTCGACCGGGAGCAGGTAAACGCACGTCACGTGCGCGCTCGCTGGGGTCTGAGTGCACATGATTCAGCTGAGTTAGGCCTGACCTGCAGAGCTTCAGGGGACAGACTCCATCTTCACTCCTCTCCTCTCCTCTCCTCTCCTCTCCTCTCCTCTCCTCTCCTCTCCTCTCCTCTCCTCTCCTCTCCTCTCCTCTCCTACCTGTTCTATCCTCCACCTGTTCTATCCTCCACCTGTCCTATCCTCTACCTGTTCTATCCTCTACCTGTTCTATCCTCTACCTGTTCTATCCTCTACCTGTTCTATCCTCTACCTGTTCTATCCTCTACCTGTTCTATCCTCTACCTGTTCTCTACCTCTACCTGTTCTGTCCTCTACCTGTTCTATCCTCTACCTGTTCTATCCTCTACCTGTTCTATCCTCTACCTGTTCTGTCCTCTTACCTGTTCTGTCCCTCTACCTGTTCTATCCTCTACCTGTTCTACCCTCGTTCTATCCTCTACCTGTTCTATCCTCTACCTGTTCTATCCTCTACCTGTTCTATCCTCTACCTGTTCTATCCTCTACCTGTTCTGTCCTCTACCTGTTCTATCCTCTACCTGTTCTATCCTCTACCTGTTCTGTCCTCTACCTGTTCTGTCCTCTACCTGTTCTACCTGTTCCTGTCCTCTATCCTCTACCTGTTCTATCCTCTACCTGTTCTGTCCTCTACCTGTTCTATCCTCTACCTGTTCTATCCTCTACCTGTTCTATCCTCTACCTGTTCTATCCTCTACCTGTTCTATCCTCTACCTGTTCTGTCCTCTACCTGTTCTGTCCTCTACCTGTTCTATCCTCTACCTGTTCTATCCTCTACCTGTTCTGTCCTCTACCTGTTCTATCCTCTACCTGTTCTATCCTCCACCTGTTCTATCCTCTACCTGTTCTCTCCTCTACCTGTTCTATCCTCTACCTGTCCTCCTCTCCTCTCTCTCTACCCATCTGTCCATCAGCAGGAGGGTCCCCCTACATGAGCCTGGTCCTGCTCAAGGTTTCTTCCTGTTAAAGGGGAGTTTTTCCTTGACACTGTTGTTTGTCTGGGGTTAGGCCCTGGGATCCTGGAAAGGCCTTGAAACTATTTCTGATTGTAAAAGACGCTGTATAAATAAAGATTGATTGATTGATTGATTCACGGAGAAGGACCCTTACTGTTGGACGGAGGGATCAGTGAACGTCTCTCATTACATTTAGAATAACGTAAGATACCCATAGTTGTCGTGAGCAGAGGATTGTGGGTAGTTGAAGCTCTCAGAGTAACCTTGGTGATTAGTCCTGAAGAAAACATTTCCCTCAGGAGGTTTTTCTGCAGGAAATAAATCAGAATTGGTGTTCATCGGGCTGTTATTTTATTTGTTTAAATGATTTGTCATAATCAGGTTGTGGTCGAGCACCAGATTTAACTTAATCACCTCCGGAGCTGCTCGTTGTCAGTCGGGATGATTCCCAGCGAACGCTCTTTTGTCTTTTCTATGGTTGGAGCTGGATCCAGAGAGGCCAGAGGGCTGTTGGAGCCCTGGGCAGTCAGCCCTGGTTGCTTCTGTTGATCCAGGATGAACCGAAATGCAAAAGCAGAATGCTCGGTGCTCTCAACCTTTGATCAGAGAGGGGGGCTGGAGCTGCTGCAGAGCCCACAGGCTCTATTGATTCAGAATAATACTCTGTGGCTCCTTCAGCTGCATACATACATAATTGATCTTATTGGGTTGAAGCATGCGTGTCTTCTCTCATATTGCAAAGTGGGTTTTATTTTTGGTGAGAAGAGGTGAGAAATGTTGCAATAAAGAGGGCAGCAGTGAAATTACATTAATCCATTATAAGCAGACGGGCATATGCACTCATTCTATGAATAATTCAGATGCTTTTGTATTGTCTGAAGTGAACTTTAACTTATCAACAGATAAAAAACACAGTTCTGTAACAATATGTTACCAAATCACCAACTTTTACAGCAACAAATTACCAAATAAAACCACACTGGTCTGAACTTTTGGCTGATATCGTTGGAAAGTAATGGATCGATATCGGAACCGACCACTAGAGAGTGCCTGAGCGAGAACTCTCAGTTCAACATTGCGGAGAGCTGATTGGCTCCTGGATGTATTCTTTTACATTTTTGGAGGTTTTAATGAGTTCACTGCTGCTGCAAAGATGAAGCTCAGCTCTCCTCCTCCTCCTCCGACTGCTGACACCACTCAGGTTCCACCAGAACACCCTGTCAGTCTTTGTCTTTTGCTCTGTTCCAAGCAGATATTTTTAGCCTTGTAGCATCCATAATGCCATCAGTGTGAGCGTTTGAGTGTGACTGAAACTGTGTGATTCACACATCACAACCACGATACACACTGTGATTGTTGCACAACGCACACTGTGATTGTTGCACAACACACACTGGCTGAGTGTCATCGCAGTTAGAGACATCCATTTACTTCTAATAACCTTGACCTGTGTGTGTGTGTGTGTGATAGAGAGTGTTGTGTGTGTGTTTGCAACACCTTTAACACCTTCATAGTAACACACACACACACACACACAGAGTGACACCAGTGATCACAGTGGGACAATCCAACAGTAACGACTGAACTGAACTACCCAGTCTGAGGTGAATGGCGTTGCCCGTTGCCGTGGTGGCGGAGCGGCGCCCCAGCGCTGCGTAATCCCAACCTGCCTCGTGTGGCTGAATTAATGAATTAGTGCCCCACTGCCGCGGTGAAACGCTGGCTAAATGGTGACATTTGCCCCCAATCAGCCTGCGTTTATGATTTAATTACAGTTATTACATTTAATCACGGGCCAGAATAAATATTAAGGGTAATGATGTTATTATGGGCTGTTTTGGTCCTTCATCCCCTCATTTAACTTTTTATTCCTTCAGTGTTTAAAAAAAACAACAATAAACTGGCAAAAGTCAAGACATTCTGAAGAAAGTTTTTCTGAGACAGTGAAGCTCAACCATGTGAACATTGCTGGACTAAACTTTTAGTACTTTGTAATTACACAATTCACTGATTATTACCTGCTTAATAACATGTAATAGCAGCTCATTGATGTTTTATTATTGATGGCAAAGGCGTTGTGACTTGTAGTGAATGGTGAACACGTCTTCTCTAATCTAAATGTTAATGAAATTACCAGTTAAACATTGTGATTATTTTTGGAAAATGCTCTTAAATGCATCCCCACTGTCAAAGAAAGGCTCAGCGGTCCAAAAGTGACCAAAACTGCAATAAATCAAATGGATCAACATTAAATGGCTCCACTGGTGCAGAATTTTAAATTAGCCGAAAATACTTAAAGTCAACAGTTTGACCATAAATTGATCAGTTATCATCCGCGGTAATCTCGGAAAGCGTCCCTTTTTGTTTTGTTGAGGGTAAATATGTTGTGTCCCACTGTGACCGCCATTACCTTTGAAGCTATTGTGAAATATTTTTCTCATTTCTCTGATGAAGGGCCCTTTTGTCTGTCGTGCCGCGCCTCTGATATTTATGCGCCCCAGGCGGATTGTTTGAAAACCCCAAATTGCTAAGAAAATCGACCATTTTGATGTCAGATTTTATGGCAACGGGATCGGCGGGTTGTTGCTAATTTGCAAATGTTGCCCGGAAAAAAAAGAAAATTGCGGCTTTAAGGATCGACTTCAAAACAGGACTAGCTGTGTGTCTGGCGGTGCCAAGCGGAGCCGCTAAATCAATAGATGACTGATTAGCACATATGATACAACCAATTATCTATTTCTTTGAGGTTGCGAAGCTTTCAGTCGCTCTCAACGTTTCAAAGCTCGGTGTCAATGTAGCAGAGCTTTCAAATATCTGGGCTTTTCATGCAGCCATTTGGCTTTAATGAAAGAGGAGAGCGATCAACGAAATCGCTCGGCCTTTGAGAACGAGACAAAAAAACCACCGCTCTAACAACGTTGTCCAGATTTATCAGCAATGATGGCTTCCCTGTAGTCAGGGCTCGAACCTCTCAGTTGGAATTACAGGTTCAGTCTTTCGGGAGATGAGAGGAAAGTCCAAATTAGACATAACAACTCGACTGTCTCACACGGAGACAAAAGAGGCGATTAGTCCGGGATGCTAAGCGTTATTCTTGTCCTACTGCTAACTAGCTGGCAAAGACGAACCGGAATAAAGTCGTGTAGGGAATTAAACTACCAACCCACCAAACCCCAATCTCCAGGATCAAGCAGGTTTCGCCCCTATCCCCACAACACGGAGCGGCTCGGTTGAGCTCCAGTTGGTGTCCATTGGCGTGTTCCTCAGGCCCCATCCTGGTCCAGAGGTATCACGATGGATGGAGGTGACCTTCCATCTGTCTCCAAGGCGCCTTCCCACCTTCTGCAAGACTCCCAGTTGGTGTCCACACAGACTGGAGCTTTAGCAAACAAGCAGGTTGGAAGATCTATGAGCCAACTATGAGCTGAGAAGGTTGTGGATTTGTATCTTCTGCTGTGACTGTGTGGGTTTCCTCCAGGTTTTTCCAGTTCCACAGTCCAAAACAGACTATATCCTGATTGTGTGTGTGTGTGTGTGTGTGTGTGTGTTTGGTGACCCTGAACAACCAGCCCATCAAAGGGCTGGACAGGTATTCCGGCCTCTTGCCCAGTAACCACTGGGATTCACTCCAGCTCTCCCCACACTAAAGAGGAGTAATTGATGGATGAAGGGACAGATGGTTGGATGGAGGGAAGGATGGGTGGATGAACAGACAGATGGATGGGTGGGTGGACAGATGGATTAACAGATGGCTGGATGAATGGGTGAACAGACAGATGGATGGACAGATGGATGATGGATGGATAAACAGACTTGTGAAAAGATGGATATATGGATGGATGGTGGATATATGAACAGATGAATGGATGGATGAACAGATGGATGGACAGATAGATGGACAGATAGATGGATGATGGTTGAATGGATGAACAGACAGATGGTTGAACAGATGGATGATGGATGGATAAACAGACTTATGAAAAGATGGATATATGGACGGATCGTGGATAGATTAACAGATGAATGGATGGATGAATCAACAGACGGATGGTTGGATCGATGGATGGATGATGGATGGATGGATGATGGATGAATGGATGAACAGACAGATGGTTGAACAGATGGATGATGGATGGATAAACAGACTTATGAAAAGATTTATATATGGACGAATGGTTGATAAATGAACAGATCAATGGATGGATGAATCAACAGACAGATGGATGGATAGATGGATGATGAATGGACAGATGGATGAACAGGCGTATGGATAGATGGATGAACAGACAGATAGGTGGATGAACAGATGGATGGATGATGATGGATGAACAGATGGATGGATGATGATGGATGAACAGATGGATGGATGATGATAGATGAACACATGGATGGGTGATGATGGATAACAGATGGATGAACAGACGGATGGACGGACGGATGATGGACGGATGATGGACGGATGATGGATCCATGGGTGATGGCGGTGTCGGTGTAACTGTTCCCAGTCTGACGTTCCATCACATCTGAGGAGGATTCCCTCAGAAGTAGAGCTGGACTGAGATCTTCAGAGGTAGAGTGGACGTGTGTGTGTGTGTGTGTGTGCGTGTGTGTGCATGTGTGTGTGTGCGTGTGCGGACAGGCGGAGGGTCTGCTGATGTGTGTTGCGGGCAGTAATAACACCAGCTACTGTGGAGCTGCTCCGCGCTGGAGTTTGGTCATGAAACTTTCATCAGCGGCCCGGTGGCGTGGAGTTCCTGGATGTCTGCAATAAATTGCCCCGGGGTCATAAATACTTTATCAAGAGTGGACACCTCAGCAAAACAAGTCCCCTGGGGGCTCTCCACACCGCCCCCCCCACCTCCACCCCCACAGTCCACCGGCTCAGGGCCTCCAACGCTCCCCGGCTCCTTCACCGGCGTATTAACTCCACCACTCTCACTCCATTGTGCGCTGGTGCGCGCTCGCGGCTGTCGGCCAGAGACTCCGCTGCCTGGCACGCCTGAGAGGAGGAAACGGCCTCCTCCAGAAGAAGAGAAGGCGTCACGCACGCACCTGGAGAGAGTTATCACGGCTGATTTTATGGAATTTGATAGTTTTGAACTCTTTGCTGCTTTAAATTTGGTGTTTTCCTCTAAACTCTGTTACTATTTTAGCTCTGTGCGTGTGTGTGTGTGTTTGTGTGAGTGTGTGTTTGTGTGAGTGTGCGCGTGTGTGTGTGTGTGTGTGTGTGTGTGTGTGTGTTTTACGGTTACATTTTGAGCCCTGGGTGGGGGGGGCTGAGGCTTCACATTCGGTCTGTGTAGAGTCTACGGTGATGTTTGAAGCT
Source organism: Lagocephalus sceleratus (assembly GCA_911728415.1). Classification (NCBI taxonomy): domain Eukaryota; kingdom Metazoa; phylum Chordata; class Actinopteri; order Tetraodontiformes; family Tetraodontidae; genus Lagocephalus; species Lagocephalus sceleratus. The sequence goes on along the minus strand of CAJVRN010000216.1, from coordinate 9,877,111 downwards.
GTGGCGGGTGAATATCCATCCCGCTGATCGTCTGGCGGTTCAGCTGGAGATCCGCCTTCGGGGGCCGGCGCTTTGGGTTTACACCGTTTTCCCGAATGCGGGATTCAGTGGCGCGCTCCCGCCTCCTGCACAGGCCCATAGACGGGTTTAATCAGCCGCGCTTCCAGAAGAGCTCGGTAATCTCGGAGATTCGGGAATGCGGAGCGTTTGGCGCCCCGACCCTGAGGTAGAGCCACTCAGACCCTGATGGCGGTCCCTTGTGCGACGACGTGGGGCGGGAACGCGCGAGGGAATTCTGCGTGCACATTTACAGTAGAAGAGAGCCGTGTTGGAAGCACAAATTAAAACCTTTGTATGATACCCCCAACCCATCAGCGTTCAGGTGTAACATGCTAATGAAGGTTAATCAGTGTAGACGCAACCTTTTCCAAAGTGGGGACGGTCCACGGAAGGTCATCAGACGTATTCATCATTCCAGCAAATCCGATACGTCCCTCTTCAAACACCATTAGTCCCCCAGAACGTGGCGCAGGTAAGCAAAGGTTAAGAGGAGTTTATGTAAATGCGCGCTCCGCACATATTCTCTGCGCACCCCCCAAGAAGGAAGTTTTTCAACATCGCTGCTCCGAGCCCGTCGGAGGAAGCCCTCCGGTTGACCTCGATGCGTTCAGCCACCGTTTGTGCGTCTGTTACGCGGCGAATGTGAGTAATCCAACATCCTTGACATTCGGGGGGGGGCAGACGCAGTCAGACAACACGTCAATAATCCAGCGTCGGTGCAATATGAAGGTCACGCCTGTCGTTTCCCGGGAATGATTGACGGGAAGTGAGCGTCTGTTCCCAAATTAATCACTAAAGGATAAAAGATAATTCCTTGTAGTGATCTCCAGATTGGCTCCTGTCATGTTGCTGCTCTCGCTTTAGTGGTTCTGTAATGTAGATAAGTGTAGCCGGCTTAATTGTTGGAAAAGCTCAACTTCAGGGATGTGACTCCACTCCTCCAGATGCCGTTCCATTGATTTATTATAACGAATAGAGCTTTCTTTGTTTGTGCTCTCAAGCGGAACTCTGCCGGGGCCGTCGGGGCGGGTTAATTCAGACAACGCTGGCCAACGCCGCAAATCAAAGCGCGGAAAGACCCGACGCGTGGACTCACGGGGGGAAGAAGAACCCCCGACCAGAGGAGGAAATATCCACGCTCGCTGAATTATTTTGATCCTCAATTACAGCAGGGCAGCGTGGCGCCGTAGGCAAGCGCGGGCCAAGCCCCCTCCTCCAGCGTGGACCGACCGTCCCTCCCCACCAAAAGGGAGCGCACACATCGGTTTGTGCCTGCGTTTCAACACGAGCGGGCCGACGCGCCTCCACCGGTGGAACGTGGACGTGACGCAGGCGTGTCAGGAGTCTGCGTGAGCCACCCTAGTGCTGATGGGATGACGGGGAAGGTGGAGAAGAAGAATATCCTGAGCAAGAAGGAGGGGAAAGACACGCTAGTGTACGTCTCTGACCCCACGTGCAGTAGTAGTAACCTCAGGAGAGTTTAAAAAAGAATCTAATTCCCGACTAAATTCTTAATTCTCAACATCTTTTAACAACAGAGGAGATGGACCAGTGAATCAAAGAATCATCCTTTTACCCCCTTCACAATGAAAATACTTTAAACGGTTAACTTTTCCTTTCTACCTCCACCCTTCTGATTTAAACGGTTCTAGTTTCCCTGGCGCGTCTGTAACCTGCCCCCCCCCGACCCCCCCGACCCCCCCCGTGGTAACCACTTTGTGTGTATTCTAAGACCTGATGAAGTCTTGTTCGCGGCTCCATCCGGCCGCGATGCGGCAGCGCTTCAGCACCGCGGACAGCGTCACGACGCGGCGCCGCACGCGTCGTCCGCGCCGCACGCGTCGCCCGCGCCGCGCCGCGCCGCGCCGCTCGCCTCCCTTTAATCCGGCCGACGCCACCCCCGTCCTCCGGGGACACCATCACAAGACCACTTTACCAGCCCTCCCCCTCCCCCTCCCCCCTCCTCCCCCCTCCTCCCGAACAGCAGCGCACTCGGCGCGCACCGCTCCCCTCACGCAGACGCGCGGCAGCGGGCGGCTAAGATGTGAGGACGCCTCAGGGGGGGGCTCGCTCCGTGTGTCCGCGACTGGCTGCGGTTCCGCCGTCCTTCCTCCCCGCACGAGCCCCGCAGACGCGCCGTCGTGACGGACCCTCCCCCCCCCCCCCCCCCACACCCTCCCCGCGTCTCCCCCCGGCTTCTTTAAGATTCCGCAGCTGAGAGGACGGCGCCTCAGCCGCCTCCGCCGCACCGCTCCCGCACCGCTCCCGCACCGCTCCCGCACCGCGCCTCGAGGACAGACCCGCCACTCTGTCCCCTTTGGACCGGACCGGTCCCGGACCAGAGGACTTTACCATGACGGCCACCAAGGAGCAGCCGGGCCAGAGGGCCAGCCAGCCCCCGCAGGACGAGGTGGGCGCCCGCCGTCTCCCGCGTGCGCGTGATTCCCCCACTCCCTCCCGCACGCTCGGGTCCGAGCCCGCGCGTTCCTCCGAGCCGCACGTGCGGGGATCGATCCGAGCCGATCCGATCGATCGATCGTTTTGCGGGTTCGACTTTTTCGCGGGCGCGCGGAGGCGGGCACGCGCGGCGACCTCACAGGTGTCTGTCGGTGTTGGAGCGCCGCAAAGACCCGCACCTGCGCGCGCGCGTTTGATGGTTTCATCAAAGGTGGAGGAAAGTCACGGTCGTGACGTCATCTGGTGTTCGTTGCGATGGTCAGACTGGTTATACTGGCAGTGAGGATCAGAGGACTGGTCGCAGTGGGACAGGACATCAATTAACTGGTTATACTGGGGCCGAGAGGGTGAAACAGACTGGTTATACTGGGAGAAACAGACTGGTTATACTGGGAGAAGCAGACTGGTTATACTGGGGCAGAGAGGGTGAACCGGACTAGTTATACTGGGAGAAACAGACTGGTTATACTGGGAGAAGCAGACTGGTTATACTGGGGCAGAGAGGATAAGCAGACTGGTTATACTGGGGCAGAGGATAAGCAGACTGGTTATACTGGGGCAGAGATGATAAGCAGACTGGTTATACTGGGGCAGAGGATAAGCAGACTGGTTATTCTGGGGCAGAGATGATAAGCAGACTGGTTATACTGGGGCAGAGGATAAGCAGACTGGTTATACTGGGGCAGAGGATAAGCAGACTGGTTATTCTGGGGCAGAGAGGATAAGCAGACTGGTTATACTGGGGCAGAGAGGATAAGCAGACTGGTTATACTGGGGCAGAGAGGATAAGCAGACTGGTTATACTGGGGCAGAGAGGATAAGCAGACTGGTTATACTGGGGCAGAGGATAAGCAGACTGGTTATACTGGGGCAGAGAGGATAAGCAGACTGGTTATTCTGGGGCAGAGAGGATAAGCAGACTGGTTATACTGGGGCAGAGATGATAAGCAGACTGGTTATTCTGGGGCAGAGAGGATAAGCAGACTGGTTATACTGGGGCAGAGAGGATAAGCAGACTGGTTATACTGGGGCAGAGAGGATAAGCAGACTGGTTATTCTGGGGCAGAGGATAAGCAGACTGGTTATTCTGGGGCGAGAGATAAGCAGACTGGTTATTCTGGGGCAGAGGATAAGCAGACTGGTTATTCTGGGGCAGAGATGATAAGCAGACTGGTTATACTGGGGCAGAGGATAAGCAGACTGGTTATACTGGGGCAGAGGATAAGCAGACTGGTTATACTGGGGCAGAGAGGATAAGCAGACTGGTTATACTGGGGCAGAGAGGATAAGCAGACTGGTTATACTGGGGCAGAGAGGATAAGCAGACTGGTTATACTGGGGCAGAGAGGATAAGCAGACTGGTTATTCTGGGGCAGAGATGATAAGCAGACTGGTTATACTGGGGCAGAGGATAAGCAGACTGGTTATTCTGGGGCAGAGATGATAAGCAGACTGGTTATACTGGGGCAGAGGATAAGCAGACTGGTTATTCTGGGGCAGAGAGGATAAGCAGACTGGTTATACTGGGGCAGAGAGGATAAGCAGACTGGTTATACTGGGGCAGAGATGATAAGCAGACTGGTTATACTGGGGCAGAGAGGATAAGCAGACTGGTTATTCTGGGGCAGAGAGGATAAATGGACTAGTACCAGAGTTCTTGCCTGTTCACCACCTCATTCTCCATCAATTATTGATGCGTCCTATAAAAAAACCGCTCCCCAGTTTTCTCCTGGTGGGAGCGAGAACAAACCAGTAGAAGGGTGCAGGTCTGCCTGTGTGCTGGGAGGCTGCTGGTGCCTCCTGACTGGACCCTGGAGCTCTTCAGCTCTTCAGCTCTGAACCTCCTGCTCCTCCTCACACATGAAACGTCTGAAACTGTTTTATTAACGTGCTTGTTTAACTCCTCTGTAAGAGAGTAACGTCCCTTTTCTCATTTTCATTCCATAATAATAATAATAATAATAATAATAATAATGAATAATAATAATAATAATAATAATAATAAAGCGTTTGTACTCTGGGATATTGCCCGTCACATCTGCAATTGTGCTGCGGCAGAACAGGAGCTGTTTTTCTGTCCCGGCTCGTCGGCCCAGAATCCGCAGCTCTTTTCTGGCTCTTAACGGGGTTACTCTTCATCAAAGTTACATGAGCGTGCCGAGGGACTTACAGAAAGGGCAGAGCACCGTAGCAGCTTTAAATAACATCTGCAGGAGGGAGGGAGGGGGTGGTGGGGGGGGGTGACCTTAAAGCTCCAGCGTGTGAGATCTGGCGCCCTCTGGTGGTGAGGGAGCAGACTGCTGGGGGGGCAGTTCTTCCAGTGCAGCGCTTCTGCTGCGGATGCGCGCTGCAGTTTGTAATCCGAGAATATTCATGCGCGTCATGGTTCAAGCCTGTTTGTGCAGCAACGAGGCAGAAGAACATTTTCCTCTCTGAGGGGGCCGCGTGTCGATGTTTCTGCTCGATCATCCTCAGAAGTGAAGAAAAGGCAGCAGCTAATGCGTCGAGGTTAATACTCGTTAATACCACGAATAAACGCCGTCTGTACTTCCACTGATTTCTGGTCGGATTATTTCACACTGGATATTTAACGGTGACAGAAGTTTAAGCTTTTATTTTGCTTAAAAATTCCAGTTTTTAATTCCAGACTCAGAACAGGTTTCGGCTGCGCAGCTGAACTGGCCCGTTTCCCGTCCACCCACTTCCCAGCGTGTGACCCAGCCCAGCCAACTCTAACTGGGAGCACTGGTGTCCACGCTGGCGCAGGGTCAGGGTAGCGCGCTCGGCCCCGCTCAGCGGAGGGGAGCCGAGATCAAACGGCTTTGACCTCGGCTCCTCTCCCGCCGCGCTCCCTCCCCGAGGCCCGCCGCGAGGTCGCCCGACCCCGGGACCGCTCTCGTCTTTGGTCGGGACGGCAGGCGAGCGCCGGTAGCGAGAAAACCCCCCCCCCCTCTCCGCTTGTGTCGATGGAAGACGGAGCGCGGAGGAGAGAGAGGCGGACGCCTTCGACGACCGAGGAGGGTCGATGAGGTCGAAGCACGATGGAGGAGGGGGCGGGCGGTTCGGCCTCACCTTCACCGGGGGGGGGGGTTTGGAAAAGACGGGCGATGTCGCCGACCTGCCGGGCGTCTGTTCGGAGCTGCCGGATTTAATCTACTAACGTTCTTTGATGTCCAAAACATGAAAGGATCGTGCACAAAGGCAAATGCTGCCTCGCTGTAGCGCTGGCGGACAACGGCCTCCCTCCCTCCTCCTCCGGCTCCTCCCACCTTTTCCTGCTCCGACTGCGATGATAGAACCCCGGCGCCCTTGTTGCCACGGCAATTATGTCCAAGAGAACAGCAGAACCTGCGTTCGCTGTCTCGGTTTTCCTTCGTCGTGAACGGTGAATACGGTTGTTGTTTACGTGGGCGTGAGCCGCGCTAGCTTCCTGGTCTGCTGGTGGAGGCCCAGACATCGAAGCTCCACCCGACTTCAGACGGGACAGCAGGCGGCTGGTGGATTTACCGCCAGTGAAGTCGCCGAAATCTGCTGCGAATGTGTTGCTAAACGTCCGTTTATCCGCCGTTAATCCGCGTTAACTTGGGGAAGGAAGGCAGCAGCTGCGTGTTTGGGTAGCAGATCCCAGGCATCTGGAAAGACCCGGATACGTCTGCCAGACCTCCACTTCAACCGTTTCTTTGACCAGCAGAAGTTTTCTGATGTCGGTTTTTTTAACGACTCCGCTCTCACAAGCGGGGAAAGAGATGGCGCCGATCAGGAGTCAGGCTGGAGCCGCGTGTGAGCGCGGAGGTTAAGGTCACCCTAATGAACCCGCCCGCCTCCGCGCGCGTCTCTTCGTGGGCGCGGGAGGTGGCGGAGGCGTCGCGGATCCGCTCCCTGAGCCGGTCTGGGACCGTCCCGTGTGGACGCTGGACCCGAACGTATCGTCCCGGGAGAGGAGCAGCTCTTCCTGCTGATTCACGGCGGCGACCTTCAGGGCGTGGCGTCCCTCCACGTGTCCCGAGGCCTCCTGCGCCCCTGAACCGCCCGCCGCCGCCGCCGCCTGTCCTCCCCGACGGAGGATAAGAAGGCAATTACAACGTTAGCACGACGAGCTGCGACACGGACGGCAGACAGGCTGCAGCCGCCCCAGATAAAAGAGAGAAGGAGGAGATCAAAGAGAGGAGGGAGCTCGGATAACGGAGGGCCGGAAGAGCAGAGCCAGCCCGCGTCATGATCCAGGCGGAGACAGGAAGTCCATCCGGTCCAAAACGTGCGGAATGAAAGGAGAGATGAAGGGAGCAGGAGAGCGGATGAGTACGGTGGTGGTGCTCGGTCTGGTCATCTGGTCCTGATTGAGGTGGTGCTAACGGGGCTCTCATGGACACGGACACGCTCAGACTCACTTCAGCTGTTTGTGCCATGTCTTCAGACAGATGGAGGGGTGGAGGGGTGGAGGGGTGGAGGGATGGAGGGATGGAGGGGTGGAGGGATGGAGGGGTGGAGGGATGAAGGGGTGGAGGGGTGGAGGGATGGAGGGATGGAGGGGGGAGGGATGGAGGGGTGGAGGGATGGAGGGGTGGAGGGATGGGGAGGGGTGGAGGGATGAAGGGGTGGAGGGGTGGAGGGGTGGAGGGATGGAGGGGTGGAGGAATGGAGGGGTGGAGGGATGGAGGGGTGGAGGGACTGAAGGGTGGAGGGATGGAGGGATGGAGGGGTAGAAGGACTGAGGGGTGGAGGGACGGAGGGATGGAGGGGTAGAGGGATGAAGCGGTGGAGGGATGGAGGGATGGAGGGGTGGAGGGATGGAGGGGTGGAGGGATGAAGCGGTGGAGGGATGAAGCAGTGGAGGGATGGAGGGGTGGAGGGATGGAGGGATGAAGCAGTGGAGGGATAGAGGGGTGGAGGGGTGGAGGGGTGGAGGGATAGAGGGGTGGAGGGGATGAAGGGATGGAGGGGTGGAGGAGAGCAGAGGCAACGAGGCGGTCGTGCTCACGTGGACAGGCAGGAACATCGATAGCGAGCGTTGCAGTTGTGTGTGACCTCTGAGCACGGCGCTGGTCTGGGATCAGATTACAGATCCCACCGCACGAAGGCGGATGAAGTCGGACCTGATGTTGAACCACCCCCCCCCCCCGCCGTGCCCCCCCGACCTTGACAGCAGCACTGTTGTTGCTGAGCAGATGTGACCTTCAGACTCCGTCGGTAACCTCCCCAGATGTTCCACATGTGCTCTTTGGTACGTTTGTTGGCGAGACTCAGTCGCTCTCGAGGATCGCGGCTGTCGCGTAGACGTTCAGAGACGTCGTGGAGTCCACGTGGAGTTGTCGGCCCGTTGCCCGCGGCGACGACGAGCGCGGGCGGGACGGGAAAGTGTTGATCCTTCGGGGCGGATAAAGAGCGCTGGGCCGGCTGCGTGCTGATGATGCGTGAGCTCCAACGCTCCCTCGCCCCCCCTCACGCCCCCCCCCCACCGACACCGTGACCCAGAATCTCCGCGCTGCGAGCGAGGCCACCGCCGATCGCGTGTTTGGCTGCGTCACCCCGCTGCTTTGATGTCTTTGAGTTGAGAGGACGCGTGAGGCACCTCTGAAACCAGACGAGGTTATTTTGTACGTTACATCGCCTAAAAACTTCACCTGGTGACTCCGCCCACCTCCTTAACCCTGGTTAAGAACAGGTGGAGGTTAACTGGAGGAGGATGCGCACACACACACACACACACACACACACACACACCTCCTCTAACCTGAGCAGGGAAACAACATCCTGACCACATCTGCAGCAGCAGAGGCAGGAAATGATGTATCCGTGTTTAATTCATGAGATGTGTATCGGGATAGCTCCCTGCAGCTCCAGAGTTTTCTCTTTCACCGCTCTCTTTCCCTCTCCACTTCTCTATTTCCACTTTTATTGCTCGGAGCCCGCCGGGACCTCCGCTGTCTTTCTGTGGATGTGACATGGCGCCTCTCAACCACACAAAGACAATTTCCTGTTTCCCACAGATGCGTTCGGCTCCATACTGATGAGTTTCTGTGGCTGATTCTCTTTCAGCGTTTATTCCTCTGGATGACTGAGGCCTGTTGGCTGAATGTGGAGAAAATGACTTGACTGTCTGGGCCCGAAACTTTACGGGATTATCGTGCGCTAACTTCATTCAAATTCAGATATTCAGGGAGGAAATCCAATTTAAAAACATATAACAGATATATAAATATCTCATTAAGCCTTTTTTCTGCCTATATTTAATAAAACCAAGTGTTGACCTTGTTTTGTGCATCAGTGAATTCAATCGAGGCTGAAACGCCAGAACGTTCAAATGTCTTTAGGCAAATTAAAACCCAAGAAGGACTCCAGACGTCCATGCTCCGGCCTGTTGTCATGGTTTCCGTGTTCGTTTTTTCTCCTGGCGTGTTGACAAGAGCACGTTCTCTCTTAGGTTATCTGTGCTAAACCTCTGTTGAAGGCACTGATTACAGGGGTCCCGCTGATTACCGATAACCTGTAATCTGCTCGTTATGGATGCGGTTCTGTGACCCGTGGACGACCGTGTTAGACGAGCGTTAAAGCAGCTGAACATCGGGCACCTTTAGCGGCTGAAGCGAGGACGTCTCCAGGGCCTCAAGGGGCCTCAAGGGGCCTCAAGGGGCCTCAAGGGCCTTCAAAGGCCTCCACTGCCGCCCGAGCTCGCCGTGGGTTCCTGGTCAGCGAGCGCAGGGGCCGAACGTTGAGTAAATGGCGGTTTTCGCTTTCAGCCTTGACGTTGAGTGAGTGAGTGAGTGAGTGAGTGAGTGAGTGAGTGAGTGAGTGAGTGAATGAATATTCCACTGCACAGCCCAGTTTCCTCCTACAGCTGAGAGGTGAGTCAAACTGGCTTTCTGCTCCTCCCCCTTTCTTCTCAAATCTCGGCATTGATGCCGCCGTCGCCCCCGCGCGCGGGGCGGCTCGCCCGCGTACCTGAAACCGATGCGGCGGCGGCGACTAATTGAGAATAATCTCGGGAGGACCAAAGGCCTCCGCCGGCATCCTCGGGGGCAGCCCCGCTAATGCCGAGCACAATGAGCGCGCGTGGAGGAGCACAGCTTTTCCAATTAGCCCGTCGATCAATGCAAGGCGCCGAGCCGGACGACCCCGACGCGGCGGCGCGGGGGGGGGGCGCATGCTTCCATGGGTAAACAAAAATAAGACGCCGCAGATGGCATCGTTTCCTCCCCCCTAATCTCTGACCTGCTGCAAAGCTGCTCGTCGTTTGTCAAGGTCAGAGTCCAGACCTGGGGGGGCGGGGCTCTATAAATAGCCCAGAAGGGGCGGTCGGGGGGCAGCTTATTAGCGGGGGTTTGATGAAGACGGCGGGGGGGCGCAATCAAACATCTCAAAGGCGACATTAGCGGCACGATTTTGACGTTATCCTCCTCGCTCCATTTGAAGAGGAGATGATGATCCAGAGACGCTGGCCTGCGCCCGACTGATAACGCTTTTAAAAACGCCCCCGAAGAAATAAAACGCCGCTCCGCGTCTGATTCTGCTGCGCCGGAGAAAGAGGACGGGTTTGTGGTGACACCTCCTGCAGCCTCCTCCCAGGGTGCTGCAGGGTGGGGGGGGCAGAAGTAATAACCAGCGCTGACCAGTATCAGCCTTCTGTTCCTGTTTATTTCAGCGTGAGCCTGAAGTTCTGTTCATGAATCAATCACATCGATTCATTACAACATTTATAAATGTGCTCACTTCTGGACTAACCTCCATTTATTTAGTCAGTTTTGCTCCAGGGGAACACATTTTTATTACTTTATTTAAATGTGTTTTTATGACATGCTGTTTGGTCACCTTTTACTCGTAATAAATAAGCCACAAAATAGACATTTAAACGTGTCTCCCTGTAAATAAAACACCATAGGACATATTTTCAGCATCCTTTCAAAGTAATCAAGTGAAGATGACGTTTAAAAATACAGTTGCAGTCGGATAAACTTCCGTGTTTTCAGCTGCAGATGGAGAATAAAACGGCATCTTTGGCAGCAGTAAGAGTTTAAATGTCGTCCTCGTCTCCCTTTAACAGTCAACGCTGTTTTTTTCGTGCGTTAGCTCGTTTTCTCTCGCTTTTGTTGGCTTTCTCGCTGTTTCAAAGACAGATGATGTGATTACAGGAAACAGCCTCTCTTCGCTTACGGCTAAAGGTGAATGTTCACCCAGGGACCGTTTGCCCGCGTCGGGGGAGTTTCCACTCGTCTGCATGACTGAATTATGTCCCAGATGCCTCCCAGGCATTGATTATTGAAAACACCCTGGAATCATCCGACCATCCCATAGCAACTGCTGGAATACTGCTGGAATACTGCTGGAATACTGCAGTACTGAGCCTGAAAAGTACCTTCACCCCCCACTGCTGCTCCAATAACAAACGGTTCCCGTTATTTTCCGTGGCCTCGTTAGGTTGATGAATAATTGATTGTATTGATTATGTTTGATGGTGTTTCCTCCTCGGGGACAGACAGGTACGATTATAGTCTATTTAATTACACCAAGCTTCTAATTACCGTCTCGGCTTAGTCACTCTTAGTGATGGGGAGCGTCAGGAACAGACCCTCGGCTGGGATGGAAAAGCTGGGAATTCTGTCCGGGAATGAAGGGTCGCGGGTCTGGTTTCCATTGGACCCATAAACGCACCATAAGATCATTTTAATCCAAAGTTGTTGTGTCAAAGATGGTTTGAGTTTAAGGTTAAGTTCCACTTATAAAGCATGTTTTTAATGTATTAAAACCAGGGAAGGAGGAAGTGAACAGTAGGTCTGCCAGCGTGTTTGATGGTAGTTAATCGTGACACAGTGAAGACTACTCGAAGTAGTCTAAAGGTTGACGCTGACAGAAACGAGACGTTTGAGTGGCTGAACACTCGTAACGGTTGTTCACTGAGCTTTGTCTTACTGCTGATCAGCCTGTCAGGAGTTCACCTCCAGGCCTGTGACCTTCATGAAGACACCGACACCATTGAGGAGGATGGGCTGAGAGGGGTCAGATGGTCACCACCATCATCACCATCATCATCATCATCATCATCACCACCATCATCATCATCATCATCACCATCACCATCACCATCACCATCACCATCATCGTCATCGTCATCGTCATCATCACCATCACCATCACCATCACCATCATCACCATCCCCATCACCATCATCACCATCACCATCATCATCATCACCATCATCATCATCATCATCATCATCATCATCATCATCACCATCATCATCATCATCATCATCATCATCATCATCATCATCATCACCATCATCATCATCACCATCATCATCATCATCACCATCATCATCATCATCATCATCACCATCATCATCATCATCGTCATCATCATCATCATCACCATCATCGCCATCATCATCACCATCACCATCACCATCACCATCATCGTCATCGTCATCGTCATCATCACCATCACCATCACCATCACCATCATCACCATCCCCATCACCATCATCACCATCACCATCATCATCATCACCATCATCATCATCATCATCATCATCATCATCATCATCATCACCATCATCATCACCATCATCATCATCACCATCATCACCATCATCATCATCACCATCATCATCACCATCATCATCATCATCACCATCATCATCATCATCATCATCATCATCATCATCACCATCACCATCTTCATCATCATCATCATCATCGTCAGCCCTCATTAGATGGTTCTGGAAGCGTTGGCGATGTGCAGTAGCTTGTTTGTGCGTTCTCGCCTCCATTGAAGGCGTTTTGACTGAATCGTTGCCGGGTGCTTCTCGGTTGTGGTTGCGCTCTATCCAGGTTTCAGACTGGGCTCCAGACCCCCCGCTGGGCTTTACTGGTCTTCCAACTGTGTTTCTCTCTAATTGCATGTGTAAGTATAAATAAATCCGCCTCTCTTTATTTATTCCAATAGTTTCCACCGGCTGCAGTAGATCCTGATTAAACGCCCTCCCGCTCCAACTTCCGGATCTCGGCCGCACAGATTTCTCGATCAATTTACTTCCTCTAATGACGGCCATGGAGTTCAGCTCCGGTTCCTCCCGCTCGGCTAAACGTTGACTGAGACCTCGTCGCTACGCTGCCTCCATCTCGATTCTGCTAATGGAGGAACTCGCTGGGCAAAAAATCTCTCTGAGTGTTTCTATATTCCTCATAAGCGGGTTAATAAATTGAGGGCGATGACTGAAAAGTGACAAAAGAGCAAACTGAGGAGCGGCGGTGGTGCACGCGGACTCGCAGCCTTAAGGAGAATTTCAGTCGCTGCTCGGAAGTTCTGAAAGGTGGCCGAGTCTAGCCAGAACGAGGCGCTCACCATCTGTCGTCATGGAGACGGCAAGGTTGACAGAAAAACACAAAGATACTGATTCACCTGAATGAATACTCCAAATGTTTTCAATTCCAATTTGCCTCAATATTTGATGCTTTCGGTAGTCTTATAGATGGTGAACCGCATTCTCAAATATTGGTCCTTATTCGTTTATTATTCTCTGTAGTTTTTATCTTTATTCATAAATGTGGTCTAAAATATTGAAGATAGATAAAGAGAATATATTCAAACAAACTATTCAAATGATTTCATCAGATAAAAGTCTGACTTTGATTTGAACCATTATATTCTTAAAGAATCCTTTCTTTTGAATTTTGAAGCATTTGACCCTGAATTCGCAGCTAGTTTGGCTTTACAGGTGGTTCTACGGACTGGTCACTCAAAAAGGGACCCTGAGACGGGCTGATTGTGCTCGACACTTTCTTGGTATTTGAAGCCCTCAAACGTTCAGTATTCGCCTTTGAATTGTCGACACACGAGACTAAAGGGTAAAAAAACACCCCAGAATTTCCAAAACTAAAACTCTGAAAAATAAAAACTAGACTTTCGGAGTGAAATAGGTTAGTAAGTTTTTCCTTTTAAATCTCTCATCAAAGCGGTTCCAGCTGGTTCCGGCTCGACTTGGTTTTTGGACTCTCATTTTCAACGTTCCGACTCGCTCAGGCGACGGCGTTCCCGCGTTTGCCCGAAAAAGAACTTTGTCTTGGGCGAAATCATTCCTCGCGCCTGCAGCCAATCAAGGATTAATGGCGGCTCGGTGGCCGGTAATCAGCGTCGATCACCTGCAGGGTGTTGTGGGTAATTGAGGCCAGTCGGAGCTGCGGCGGGAAGGAATTTATGGAGTGTTGGTGGGGGGCGGTTGAGCTTATCAGAGGCAGCAGACGTGGCGCCAGAGCCGCTGCGGTCCTCTAATACTGGGTGTGACGATGGTCTCGTGGCTACAAGAAGCTCCACGCGCTCGGGGCCCGGGCGGCGGTTTCGCCGAAGATTGTATCCGCCGCGGCGTCCCACGCGGCCGCTCGCACGCCTTCGAGTCCGATGACGGAGGCCGCCGCCGCCCTTATCTGTAAAAGCTGTGGCGGCCCGTCCGCCTCAGAGGTCCTAACACCCAACACCCGGCTCGGCGCCGGACCGGGCAGCCCCTCGGCGTCCCTCACAGGTCGGAGGGGTAATGTGACGCCGACTGAGCCTTGAACCCCCGGACAGTTTTTCCAGTTTCCCAGCACGGGGGTAAACATCTGTGTCCCCCTCCCTCCACTCACAGCCAGCGCCCACATCAGAAGATTGATGCTTCATTTGGTGCCAGATTGATCAGTGCCTCCCCCCACCTCGTTGACCCGCCTCTTTACTGACACAAAGGAATCGCCGCTCTTTCAGCGGTTCTTCTTTTAGTTTTATTGTATTTTTTATTGACACCTTTGAATGTTTTAGCAGTGAGGAGGTACGAGAAGGGTCGTTTGTTAGTGATGGTGATGCTTCTTTCTGCTGCAGCTCCCACTACCGCCCCCAGAGGCCTCAGGCCGTATAGCAACAACACCGCTGGCGCCACTGGTTGGAACGCCGTTATTTGTGCTGCGGAGCATACAGGATTTTCACGGGCTTCTGACCTGAGCTGTTTTCTCTCTGCAGGACCTGGGGGGAGTGAGTCCTCCTCAGAGGAACTGGAAGGGGATCGCCATCGCTCTGCTGGTCATCTTGGTGGTCTGCTCCCTCATCACCATGTCGGTCATCCTGCTCACTCCAGGTAACACCGGGAATCCTCCCCCCGCTCTCTCCCAAGACATTCCCAACAAAGGCCCAGCAACCTGCTCACGTCGGCTTCCCAGAAAATCTTTGTGGCGCAAATAATCAATTTTTCTTGTTGTGACTGGAGCTGAAACCAGGAGACAATCGAAGGAGCGTCTCCAGCTCGGTGCACCTCCCCTCACCAGTTCACTGCTGGTGAAAATAGAGGAGCCTTCAGCATCTGAGGAAAAACAAAGAAACTGGCGCCGCTTAAAGTGCAAACCTTTACAGACACACGACACATCTTTGTCTCTTTGAGTACTCTTCTGTGAACCTGTTCACAAGAAAAGGCTCATAACGTCTCCCCCGATGTGGGATCATTCCGCCGCTCGTGCAGCGACACCTCCCCGGGGAATTCCACGGTTGGTTAGACTTTCATTGCCTCCATAAACAAACGTGCCGTGTGGAGTTATCAAGGAAAGCCAATATGGCTGACATTCAAAACGACTTGGCCTCCCGCTCGGCTCACAGTCGGCGGCGGCCCCATTCACACGCGGGAAAGAGCGCCCGCTCCTCCGGCTGGAGCCGTAACATTTCATAATTAAAATCAGAGACTTCCAGGGGCAGCAGCTGCCACAGCTGGAGGATCTCTCCCAGTTATGATCATCATAATGAACATGGGAAAATGTCACGTTAAACCCAGAGAGGAAGGCCACTCGGACCGCCCACGTTTGTTTTAGCCCAGCCTTTGAGCCCTCGCCTCATCCCGTAGTTTGCTTTAAACGGGGCAATAATGTAGAAATTCAGGCTTAAAGGGCAGCGGTGGAATTAGAAAAAGGTAAGACGGGAGTCTCGGGCTTCGCTTCGCTATGACGTCACGGCCTCCTCGTGTTGCTCCGCAGCGTCCGACTGCAGCTGAATTAAAGTTTAAGGTTTAGAGGAACGACTCACAAACTCACGTATGACTGAATCCGTCACGCTGAGTACGAGTCCCTGCTGGACAGCTGCCCTGCATCTACGGGAGGCGGCGTTTAACGTTCAATAACGAGCGTTTTTCATCTTCGCGTTCGGTTTTGAAGCCTTCGCCACAGGCAGTGGGCGGTATTGTAATTGCATGTCTTCTAACCTGGTTTCGAGAGGTGACTTTGTGATTTTGAGCTGGAGAAAACATCAAAATTGCGGTGGTGGAAGTGAATTTCAAGGTCGGCTTACGGGCGAGATTGATTTTGCCCGCCCGGGGTGTGAGTGCTGCGGGTTTGGGCTCCGCTCCCGTGTAGAGCTCCTGTTTGACGGCGGCGTTTCTGTTTCTGCTCCTGTGTTCTCGTCGCAGCGGATAATCAGGCTGGAAGCGACACCAAGCTGACCGTGGAGGATCTGTTCAAACCCGAGTTCAAGGTCCATGACCCGGAGGCCACGTGGATCAATGGTGAGTGAAACCACAACCCCCGAGCTTCCTCCGGGAGAACCCAGATTATTCAGAGGAGTAAAAACGTGGGTAATTACCCGCCTTTATTTGAGATAAAGACTCGGTTATTTCTGAGAAGAGGAGCGCGCCATCCTCGACATAGGCAGATATTCCAGTTTATTAACTTAGCTGGTCTTCCTCTGAGCTTTGAGACACGTTTTTACAAGTTCTAAGCTGCTTTGTAGCTTTTAATTATGTGATGTTAATTCAGCCGTCACCGTTGCCCGTGTCCTCTGCCTGGCAGTCCACGAAAATAACACTGGCATGCGGCGCTAGCCTTGATGAAGTTTCAAATTTGGCCCTAATGAGGCCTGTTTTTCAGATGGAACCGTCGGCCGCCTCTAGTTGTCACGTGCTCTGCAGAGAGCGCGGCGGGCTCGGTGTTCCCTCTTGAATTATTCAGCAGCTTGACTGACAGCCCCTTAAACTGCCCGCCTCTCCCCTCAAATGCTTGGTGCCCGTCTGCACATATTTCTACAAAACACACCTTGAAACTCACTTGACACGGGCGACATTTCCCCGAGCGCGCGCTGATGCGCTCTCAGCCGTCTCCAGTTTTAGACAAGGCTGGACCCCTGTCAGGAAAACTGGGGCATTTGGACTCACCTCCCCTCCGCTTATTTACATCATATTGATTCCTCATTTGCTTTAAGCGCTTCGTATCTTGTGCCTGGAAGGCTTTGGTTGGAAATAAACCACACAAAGGGAAGTGCGAATGAATCTGATTACGGTTAGCTCGGGGGGTGGGGGTGGGGGTGGGGGGGGGGCGAAGATAAGGATGCCTCGGAGAAGGGAGGATGGATGCTCTCCTTCTGTCTGCGCTCTTGCAGATTGGTGTGTTTGTTTTGCCTTTTCTCTCCTCTGCCCATCAACTGAGCGACTCTCGCTCCCAAGCCCGAGGGCAAGAACAGCAGTCAGGGCCTTTTTGTCCATCAATATTTCATTGCCGGGTGACATTTTTCCACTATCTTCCCAACGCTTTCTCATTCCGCCGAGCTGACCTCAGGCTAGCGGGAGAGAGAGCTGCTGTCGTGCGATGAGGCAGTCAGCAAAGTCGGCTTTGGAGGACGGTTTGTGGATAAATGGGGCAAAATAGACCCCAGACAAATGGGGGAAGATAACGGACGGGTGAGAGGAGAGATTGATCACTTGGATTTGGAGCAACAATGAGATTGTTTTCCCCCCAGATGGAGCTTTGAAGCTGTTGAGTCTTTCATCTGTGCCAACATTAAAGATAATCTGAGTGGGTATATCACGAGATCCGGTGGATGAAGCCGCAACCTTGCAATTCTTTCTGATTAGATAAGTGCTGAAAGAGATTCATCCTCCTCATCCCCGCTGAGATGCCTGCCCAGTAACATCGAATGCTCCAAAAAAAAAAAAATAACCGGGGGCCAAAGGCCAAGGGAATATTTCGATATCTGGCTAAATACATAAATATGGTGTGTCCTTCTTTATAAGTCACTCAAATTGTGTGACTAATTGCACCAGGTCGCTCACCAAGGCCTTTTTATTGAAAACTCTTCAAGGATTTGAAGCGATTGAATGAACTTTTGAATTAGTCTGAACAGCAGAGCTGCAACCTGAGAGTAAATCCTGTAGATGAGCGAGGTTCAGATGTCACACCATCACCCACAAACACTGGCGGCACCAGTGACACCAGCAGAAATGGTTACTGGGACAAAGAAACAAACAAGGACGACGATCCCCCGTCGCCGCCGCGGCAACAAAAGGACTGCTCATTAGGTTTTCCATGGTTTTGTTGAGAATACTGATTTGAATCCTGTTAATGAGGAGGGATCACACATCCATCCTGTTTCAGTGCCTCTCCCAGAGGAATGTTCCCGTTACCTGGCGATAGAGACCCAGGAGAACAATTCCTCTTCCTGCGTAGAAAGAAAACAGTTTTTTTTTTTAATGAAAGAAACAAAAATCCAGTCTGGCGAGAACGAGAGCGGGACAATTGGAGGGAAGCCTGCAGGGGAACAAATCTAAATGTGGACGTGTCACCGTGAAATGTACATTAACGGGATAATGATACTCCGAGGTCAGGGCCCAGATGGCGCTCGGAGAGCAGGCGCTTCCTGCTCGGCATCAAGAGAAGTGGATGGAAGCGGTTCAGACACCTGGTTAGCCGTCTCCGGGATACCTCGTCTCCCTGCGCTGGTCTTTCAGGCGAACCCAAATGGGAAGAGACCCAGTTGTGGAGCAGAACTGTGCGAGTCTGAGCGATGACGTCTGGGATAGCAGCAGCCTGCGGGAGGCTTCCAGCAGGTCATTAAACGCTTCCCCACAACTCCTTTGATGATTTCAGCTTTTCTCAGGGTGCTCTCGCCACGCTGAGGTTTCACGCGTCTTTTTCAGGCTTTGACTCACTTTTAAGTGCCTGATGGCGTAAATCGGGCCGAGCGACGGGAGGCCAGACCCCGGCTCGTGTTTCCGAATTAGGCTGATGGCGTTTCTCTCACCGCTGTTACTCCTGCGTTTGGAAACGAGTGCTGAGGCGTCGCGCGGCGCCGCCGGCAGATCGCGACACTTCCAGGTTTGTTTTAGATTCTGAGCGACGCCGTGGTGTGACAGCGTGTTACAAACAGCCCCGACTGCCGCCTGACATTTCCGCGGTATCACAGATAATTCATTGTCATTCCGCCGTGAAGATGTCATTGATGAAGATCCCCGCTGAGATTACAGCCCGACATCTGGATAATGTCAGGCCGTAAACAAGCCCCCCCCGCTCCCCTCCAGCTGCCGCCGCTCGGCGGTCACGTTTGGTTGCGGCGTGGACGCCATACAGCCACGCCTGCAGGGGGCAGCGCAGCAGCCCGTCCCCTGGAAGTGGCTTTACCCGACGGCCTGTGAAGCTCCGGGACAAAACTCCCAACACCCACCTCTACGCTGAGGCGCAGGCGTAAACACGACGGCGTGTTCCGTCTCTGCCGCCGACAGGTGAGTTGAGACGGAGCGTCAGACGGAGACGCTCGCACATGTGACGAGAGGAGAGGAATCCTCTGGAGACGGGGGCGAATCAAAGCGCACGCGGCGCCGTTTCAAGTCGGGAGAATGTGGAGGTTTCTGCGGGCTGTGCGACTCAAGTTTAGAGGAGGAGAGGAAAGTTGAACGTCTAAATACCAAAAGTTTTAGTGGAGTTTGACAAGACAGGAATCCAAATGTCCTTAAACTTTTGGGAACTTGGGATTTTGTGATTTCAGCCCCTTTAAGGGAGGACATCACGAAGCCAACGTGAGCTGTTGAAGGGGGAGGAGGGAGGTAAAGACGATCCACCAGCCTGACAGGACCAGGCGTCGCTCGTCCGGTCCAATCAGGCGAGCGGGCATCTTCTCTGGAAACGGGCGGATTTCATCATTTGAGAGAAAGTCTTTTTAAAAGATTTCCCGTGCCGCATTTTAATGGATACTCGACAGCTAGCGGCGGGAAAACAGGCCGTCCTTCCCGCCTCGACCTGCGGGGGCGCTGCACACACCTCCGACTGTTGTGGACGGTTCATATGTAAGCAAACATTTCAAAAGTGATTGATGAGGAACTCCCGGCTCTCGTTCTAATCATCGCTCACCTCCGTAAATGGCCGGCTCTGCTGTAATCTCTGTAAATCCATTACTGAGCCTTTAGCAGTCAATATTGTTTACCTCCTACAAATTACCATTCCACTTTGTTTGATCAGCCGCTCGGGCCGTCGATTCTCTCAGTTCACTTCAATCACATTCATCTTATTTATTAGGTGCTTTCTGACAGGTTCATAAATCCCCCGTCTGCTGCTGCGCGTGGATTCATTTGTTCTCACCGGCTTCAAGAAACAAAAAAAGCGCAATTGCTTTCAGCCTTTAATTAAAGCCAGGCTTCGCGTCACGTTCCTCTTTAGCAAATTACAACAAAGATGTGTTCGCGAATCGCAGCTAATTGTTTTTTAAATTTTGCGTCGGCGCTCGGAGTGTTTGGAGAGGTCTGGATGGAAGCTGCAGATGACTTGAGCAACTTTTGGTTGTGGCCTGACGTGATGATGAGGGCGGTTCAGCCTCGCTCCAGCGGGCCTGTTTATTAAAGAACCGCCGGGCTGCTCCCAGTGTTTCGTCCTCTGTGTCGGCTCCGGGAGTCCTCCGGAGTTACTGTACAAAACCGTGGCGGAGTTTCTTTTCATTTTCTATAATTACCCCCATAATTGCCCCAGCTAATCTCTATTTGGTGTGAAAGGAATGAAGGATCAGCCGTGTCACCATCAGCCGCCATCGATCTGTGAAGTGTTTTCAGCGTATGGATCAGTAGCTGGAAAACACGCTCATGAGAGAATAAATCGCATCCTTTTCAGGCTCCTTTTCCACTTGCATGCCTCTGCAGCGTCGTTCTTGAGGCTTCATTAGCAAAGGCATGCTCCGCTGCTCCCCATTAATTAACATTAAAGGCTTTCTGAGCCGGGCTGGTTGGGAAGAGCGCGCACGTGCACACGTGTGCCGCTCCCCGAAGACGGACGTGCAGCTCGGAGGACTCTCTCGACCTGGTGGGAAGCTGCTGGCGCCTCCGTGATGGCGGCTCTGAGGAGCCAGAGCCTGATTACAGAGGAGAAGCCGGATCCTCCCCCGTGAGGCTGCAGCCAGGAACCAGCGCCCCTCCTCCTGGAGCCGCGGTGTTCTGCGTCTTTACATAACAGCAAAAGGACAAACAGCCCGCAGATCCGGGATCTGTTGCATCAGGCGGCACCGACCTGAGGCTGGTGCCGAACAAATGTTCCTCCCCGCTGCCTCCCCTCGCAGAGCCCCATTAGTGTCAGTGGTCTGTGAGGAGCGCGCTCCCCAGAGCTGTTTTTAATAGAAGTGGCTGCACACACGCTGGCTGGCAGCTGTCTACAGGTGCTAACTCATTTACAGTCACATCGTTATGGAAATGCGGCGCTCCGAGGCGGATAAAGGACCGAACCCTTCTCTACCCACCTGGCTGGAGCTTTCTTTAAGTCTGAATTCCTGTTAAATTAAGAGCGATGCAGGAGCAGGAGAGACGGGATTAGAGGAATGCTGTCGTTCCGGTTCCCCCCGCGGGTTGATGATGGGATGGGATGACCGTCCGAGTCCACGCCCGTCGTCTGATTCGGATTTGCACCGTCGTATCAGGCGAACCAGCACCACCGCCACTTCTCACGCCTTCGCCAGTTTAATCCAGCGCACAGACCCGTTTATCGGCCGTTCCTGATAATCCGCCGCTCATTTCACCCTCGTAGCTCTAATACGAGGTGAAATCAGCCGGAGCGATTCTGGCGGCTCCGTTGATTTCTAGTGAAAGACGGTATCGATTGTCTACAGGCTCCCCCTGAGGTGGAGACAGAGACGCACCGGCGGCCCTGCAGAGCTCCACCGTGACTCTAATCTCAGGAAACATGCAGAAAACGACGGCTTTGGAGGAACGCTTCAGGAATATCATTATAATGTGATAATCTCAGATTGTCTGAAGTGGCGTTTTGCTGCCTCTCAGATTAACCGAGAGCGACTGTTGGAGTGAAATGCAGGTTTATTGTTCCTGCGCCTGCGGATGCATTAGGAATAAAATGCACTTTTCGTCTGAATGGCAAATGATGTGGAGGAGAATAAATTCCACATCCCCCTTCCCGTCACGCAGCACTTTAAGATAATGACCGTGTTTACCGAGAGTGTGATGCACACCTCACAGCTCTGATCCCGTAAGGCTCACCGTAATCTGGTGTGATGGAGGTCCAGACTCATCCCTTCAGTGGGGGGGGGGGGGGGGGGGGTTCTTCACGCGGGGCTCGGTGCAGACGATCCCCTGGGTTATACGGGCCAATGCATTATGGAGTGACATTCATATCACATCCATAACCTGCACAACCCCGCCACAGGGCGGTGACATTTCACTTCATTAAGTCCTCAGTACATCTGACGGTCCCTCACAGATTCGGGGCCGCGTGTGAAATGAGGATGGCTGATGTTGAATTAAACATGGCGGGTTTAAATATAGACTTTGTGGGACAGAGGAGCCACTATAGTACCTCATTCCACAACCAGCTCACGTCCCCTGACATCACCGGTGCCTGGCGGCCGATGGCTGCGCATCTTCAACGTTTCGCTTCATCGAAAAAGGGGGGGGTGAAAAAAAGGCACCTTCAACACCGTTGGCGTGGCCGTCAACCCAAATCCATCGATTTGAGGCGTGCGTGCGCTGGTGGGGTCCTTTATAGTTCAGTGCTAACTGGTTGTCCTCAGCAGAAGTGAAGATTGTGTGCAGACGTCAGCGTGAGGAACACAACAGTTTGAGCCCAGACGATGTGAAGGAGACCGTTAGGAGGAGGAGTGTGTGTGTGGGACTGATTCAGAACAACTCAGCAGGATTATTTACTTTCACAGATGTGTGATTTCTCACATTCTGCCCTCGTCATGGTGGTTTTTTTTCATTAACTTCTGCGTTTGTGCAAATCAGCCCTGCTAACCAGGCTGGACGAGCCGCTCTGAGCCCCACAGAGCGACCCAGGCGTCGTCGCCAGCGCCGCGCTTGTTTCCCTTTTTACATCTGAGCCCGATCAGAAATCCGTTCACGTTGTTCAGCGAGGAGCAGCGGCGGAGGTGAGTTCTGCTTCTCTGCTCACGGGGCTCCGACAGCCAGCAGCTCCGGTCCCACGTGGAGCTTGGCTGCCGTGCTCGAGGCCCCTCGATGCTCTCAGCGCTGAGGGAGCGGCTCAGCTCTGACGAGAGGCCGCATTAATAATGAAACAAACGCCACGTGCTGACGGCGCTCTAATTAAAACAAAGCGACCCTGACAGCTCGGTCTGAATGAACGCTCTCCTTTGGAGGGTGCAGCAGATCTGCATCACCTCTCTGCTTTCAACTGTCTGCAATTATTTATTCATGGCATAATTACAATCAGAAAATATTGAATTAATTCCTTCCAAACTAAAGTCTTCCCAGCATGCTGTGGGGCAGCGAGGCTCAGGGACAAGATGTAAAAACTCATTTGGTGGAAGACAAAAGAGTTGCTCTGAAATACGCCCCCTGGTGGCGATCCGCAGTAACATCGTCGTTATCGTATTTGATTTGCTCCTGTTTTTTAAATCTCGAGTCATGTCAATGAAGACGCGACAAAAAGAACCACGGCTGCGGGTCGGTAGTCCGATGATCTCTTTCCCCATCCTGGCCTACCTGCTCTTGCATTTCCTCGCGTTCGCTCCTGAATTATCGTTGTAGTCAGCAGGTCTGCGGTTGTGCAGGTGTTCCGGTGGAAACGCTCCATCACATTTGAGTTTGCTGCGCGTGCACGTCGTGCTGCGGCAGTGTTCGCCCGGTTGAGATGTGCTCTGGCGTCAGCACGTGATGTTACTGCATTTAGCAGGCGCAGGTAAGGTGACCTGGTGATGAGAGACCTTGAGATAATGGAAATGTTCCTGTTGGAGCCACCAGGGAGGCGGAGGCTCCACGCGGCGCTGCTGACTGCACAGAGCAGCGCCGCAGCCTGCTGCATGCTGGGAGGTATCGTTTAATGAGGACTATGATGTTTCTCTGAGGTTAAAAAGATTTGAGGGTCTTGTGACGCGCTCCGCTTTTGTGGTTGGGAATGTTTTAGATGAAGAAGAGAATAAAATGGAGATCATGTTAGATCCTGTTAGGGCTTCACGCGCTCTCACCCACACACTCAAAATCCTTTTCATACTTCAGAAGCATAGCAGCGATGGTGGAGCACGCGCCGCTCCCACTTCATCTGCTTTTTCTTATATTTTTTTTGTTTTCAGTGGTTCAAGAGTCAGAAACTTGATGGGGTTGGAGTCGGTGTCGGGCACGCAGGAGTGGAGGCTGCTGGAACGGCGCTTTGCCTTTTTCACGCTGCCGAATTATCTGCAGTTCTGATGGAAATGCGGCGTGTCATCATTAGCGCGCTACGTGGGCGAAGAATTGAAATGAGCACAGATGAAACGGGCGTATTAGCTTTTATGGACACGGATAATTAAGGTTTCCACGCGAGCATGCTTAAGATTGTTTTGAATGTTTCACGTGCACTTGAGGAATCACTGAAGCATCAATATGAGCTCATGTGCGCGGCCCGTGTCCGGGGGGTAGACACCCTCAGCGCGTCAATTAGAACAATTGTGGGCAGCTTGTTGACAAATTGTCTGTAATTATTTAAATTTATCAGCAAAAAGGCTCCTGTTCCAGAAGAGGAAGCATTATTAAACTCACCGCTGGATGGCGCCAAAGCTCCTACACTGGGTTTTAACGTGCTGCATCCCCTTATCTTGATTTTAGTTGTTTTGGCTACTAACATATATTTTCATACTTTTTTGTGCAGCATCTAGACGACAATGATCTCAGAGGTCCTCTGCGAGGGTTCGTTTTGCGCGGATGGACTGTGATCTAGCTTCAGGATGAACTCGATCAGATCAGGATCAGGACTAGAGATGCAGTTGCAGTAATCAGCTTGTTAACAGGTTGTATTTTGCTTTGTGCTAAAGTCCTTCCACCGCCTTTGACCTTGGAGAAGAAGCAGTTGGAAACATCCTGATCTGATCTCGGTGGTATCGCAGCAAAGATAACGTGTCCTCCTCTGGTTGGACCAGAAACCTCAGCTGCTTTGTTCTCATTGATCAAGTCAGGCCCGTCGTCTCTAATGCGATGGCTGAGAAAGGGAGTCTGGCTGGTTTGAATTTACATAAAATCCTCCTGTGAGACTGAACACACAGACCTTCATCTCTGTGGATTTACGCCTGTTTCTGTGCGATGCGGGATGGAGGTTGACCCTCCCTCACACACCCAAGAGGGTGATTGACAATGTAAAAGAGACATTTTGAGGTTGGACTTCATTGAGCTGATGGAAGGAATGGATCCAGAAACGTCTGGTGTGGCTGAGGGATCAGAGGAAGATGTCTCTCCTGGGTGGGGAAGTTGGATTTGACTGAAGCGAGGGGTGGTTTTAGAAGGTTCAGACTCTTTAAACCCCACACGAACATTGGAATCAACACGCTCTCCTCCTCGAGTGGAAGAGGCTGAGGACCCTCCTCGACATCCCGAGTGCTGTTGTCACTCAGCTCCAAACGAGCTCGCGTGTCATTAATCAGTTTTTCTATCCGAGTGTCATCGCCGTCCAACTCTGTTTACTTCAGCTTTAATAGCAAAAATCCTTCACATGCCGTCGCGTGAAACGGGAAGAATTGGAGTGTAAAATCCACTCACGCTGTTACTCCGCTAATCGTTCCGATGATGCGACTGGAGATGATGAATAAATGACGCGGTCGCATCTGCCCAGCTGATTTATGGCTGCGACTGTTGGAAGCGACTGATGCTGCATCCAAGACAAAGCAGACGTCCTGATTAAACGTTAGCACCAGTAAGGCCAGTTAGCACCAGTAACACCAGTAAGAGCGCCGTCAGCACGTGCATCTGCAGCTTGACCGGCTGTGACATTTAGTGGAGCCTCTGGAACTGCAGACGCAGCACTCCGCCGTTACGCAAGCGCAGCTGAATCATTTATGGCTGCGCTGGCGTGCGTGTGAGATCTGAGGCGCGCTCCCACGCGGCTCCTGAGCCTGCTGAGGCGAAGGATGCCGCTTGTGTCTGCCTCTGCGCTGCGGCCAGGCCGACGCCGCAGCTGCACCCGCTCACTTCCTGCGCCTTCGCTCTGGGCCTGCGGCGGCCCGGGCTGTGGCGCGGCGGCCGCGCTCGCTCCGGACCTTCATCCGCTGCACCTCATCACGAGGACAG
Source organism: Lagocephalus sceleratus (assembly GCA_911728415.1). Classification (NCBI taxonomy): domain Eukaryota; kingdom Metazoa; phylum Chordata; class Actinopteri; order Tetraodontiformes; family Tetraodontidae; genus Lagocephalus; species Lagocephalus sceleratus. The sequence continues at coordinate 9,851,349 of CAJVRN010000216.1, read as the reverse complement.
ACGGGGGGGTCGGGCGCGGGTGTCGTCGAGCCTCACGCGTTCTCCACGTGAGCCTCGGCGCCGCGGCGCTGCGGCGGCTGCGGCGGCTGCGTGTTCCTCCTGAACGTCGTTGATCCAGGAAGTGACATTGACGCGCTGCTGCTGAAGCCCGGGCACGTCAGCGCCGCGCTCCACATTAATCACATTTGAGTTGGCACCTTAAGCAGCCGTGAGAAAGACTTTTACCAACACTTGTCGTTTCTTTGTGCGGTTTCTCCTCCCTGCTACATAAATGTGGAGGTGGGTTCCTGTTGCCTCCAAATGAAATGATGTTTCCGTCTGATTGTTGTTTGAACCCGACAAAGGAAACACCGCGGTGGATCATTTTCTTCTTGGTGTCATTGTGGAAATAAAACGTGGCGTTCCAGCCTGATAGTCTTCATCTGTTAACGAGAGAGAGCAGCTTTTATTTAAATCATTTCATCTTCAGCCGAAGCTGCCTTTGATCTCCCTCCATTTGTGGGAGAACGCGTCTGAAACGCTTAAAAAAACCTGGATTAATTAGTATTCATAAAGGATGTGGACATCTCTGACCTTTGAGGTCTGGCCAGGCCTGGTGTTGGCTGGCGGTGGGCGTGGCCTCGGGAGGCGGCGTCCCCTGGAGGCTCCGGATGGTTGTGACCACGAAGCAGCAGCATTTTAAGTTCGATTTGTTTTGGGAAGCCGCTCCTCGACCTGTGAATCAGAACAGAGCCACGTCGTCGGGGCGGCTCCTTCCCCCTCGTCGTCCTCTCCTCGGTGAATAGATTACCGCCGTCTGCGATTGCACGTGAGTCCGGCTGGTCGTCAGAGTCGAGCATGGCAGGAAGAAGCCAGCTTCTTTCATTATTCAGGCCGTTACAGACGTAGAACATTACTTATAGATTAGAGCCTGAGCTTGTTCTTTTTTCAACCATGAACGTTTCATTATTTAAGGAGACAAGTGCAGAGCAGAGGAGAGACCAATGCTGATGTTTTAAAGATCACACGACTTCCAGCCCGGCTTCTCCCGCTGATCTGGCGTCTGCGTCGAGCGCCGTCCGCGGTTTTTCGCTGATTTTGGTCGGTGAAGGTGAAGGTTCTGGTGACGTGCGGGTGGAATTACATCAGCGATGGGAAAAAAAAAACAAAACCCAAGCTCCTCGCTCTAAACAAACAGACTGCGCTAAAATTAAAACACTCAATGTTCAATTTTATAACTTTTTAATAAACAATAAAGTATTGATGGCGCTAACGGGAAAGACGGCGCGAGCCTGAGATGTGGTGATCTTGGAAACGCAGATGTTTCAGATCACAAGCTGTTGTGTTGACACAAAAAGGCGGCGTCAATCCCCTCGCGCTGTGACATCGAGGTGGGCCGCCTCTCCGAGCGCCTGGCTCCGACACAAAACAAACAAAGCTGTCACGTCCCGACAATCGAGCTCGCTACAAAAGACGTTTCCCCGGTGGTGACACACAATGCAGCTCTCATGAAAACAGAACAAGCTGAGTTCACACACAAGATTAAAATAAAGACCTTCCCTTTGTGTTAGCGCAGCTCTCAAATCCAGCGAAGGTTAACAACTCAACATCAAAGTTATGCAAAGTGGAGCTGAGGGAACGTCAGGCAAAGAAAGGATGCTTTCAAATGGCACCTTTGCAGCTCTCGCAGCACTTTGGTTTCCTCTTTGAGGCTTTTATTCCCTCTCGTTTTCACTGTGACGTTCCTCTGTCTGCAGACTCCGAGGTGATCTACAGGAACAGTGACGGCCACGTCATCAAGTTCAACATCCTCACCAATGAGACCGACATCATCCTGTCAAACACCACATTCGTAAGCGCCCGTCGTCCTCTTGGACTCCCGATCGAAGCAGTGACGAGCAGCAGAAACTCTCCCTTTGCTTGTTTTAGGTGAATTTCAACGTGGCCAAATATTCCGTCTCTCCCGATCTGAAATACGTCCTCTTTGCCTACGATGTCAAACAGGTAAGTGTGTGTGTGTGTGTGTGTGTGTGTGTGTGTGTGTTTGGAGTCATGCGGATGCTTCATCTTGCAGCTTTTGTCCCTCATTTTGAAGCTGCCATCCAGATATCTTACAGATCAGAAACACGAACCCAGCTTGTTTTAAATCAGCAGTCACATTCAGAACCTCCTCAGTTGGACTCTAAGTGTTTTTATCTGCTGGGCTGAACCAGCACAGCTTGTGATGGACTGTCACAACCAATCGCAAGGCTTCATATATGAAATCTTATCTTCCAGACTCCACAGCTACAGTCTCTGACAGCAGGCAGCGCTGATATTTTCCAGACGGGATCCCATCATCAGATGTGATATTAGAAGCAGCTCTGCTGGCTTCTCCCCCCTTCCGTCATTCACATCTTACCTGATGTTATGAAACGGCAGTTTTTTCCTCAGCAGTTTGGCGCTTGGAATACTGTGAACGGTCCGAACGCAGGCCTGATTAATATTCCATTGTGGCCTGGGAGCGACTGGCAGGTCACATTCATTCACTAATAGAGCGACGGACCGAGCTTGAGCGGTAATTACCAGCTTTCCAGCAGAGAAGAACAGATCCAAAAGCAGATATGCAAACGTGAGCCTCCACTATGGAAGGAAGGGCGCGTACAGATTAACGACAGACGCCATCATCACAGCTGATTTCATTATTGTTGGGCCGACGCTTCAGATTAAGATGGCTGAAGCCCGGTTTGAGGAATATTGTTGGTGTACTGTTTACTTTTGAGCTCCAACAGGGTTTAAAAGATGAGTAATATTGCTATTTATATATTAGAAACTTGGTCTTGTGTATTATCATTATTATTATTATTATTATTATTATTATTATTATTATTATTGGCATTATTATCGTTGTTAGCCACCAGACTGCTGTCTTTCTTGCGTCTCTGAACTCCGTCTTAGCGCTCTTCCTTCATCCTTCTGCTAAAGTCTGATTAGAAAATCAGCTCTGGCTCAGACAGGATTGTATTTTCTTCCCATCCATCATGAATCCATCCTTCCTGTATTCACTGTCCACCTGCTGAACAAACTAACAGCCCAAAGCTTGACAAATAATAAGCACAGTCCCTTTGTGAAAGCTAAATTACTTTTCTAATAGGTTTATCTCCGATAAGCCAAATAGAGGAAAACATTCCCGTCCCCCCACGCCTGGAATAATAAACAGGTTTTCCCAGTTGGACATTATCATAAAAATGATGTGTTTAAAATTGCTGACAGGGCACAAGAACCTGCAAACAAGGTGAAATTGTTTTTTAGAACCAGGAAATGAACTTGGATGAGTTGGGATAATATTAGTTAGTTTGTATCCACAGAGGTTCTCAAATCGGCTCCTTTCCCTCTTGAGAATCTGAAAAAAGCAGTTTTTTTGGTGTGTAGACAAACAAGTAATGCTCTAAACCCCCCCCACGGTTCAGAGTCAGCACTGCTGAGGGTTCTTAATTGGCCCGGTTCTGGTTGGTGTGTTGTCCTGGTGCCGTTGGACCTGTGACCTCTGACTCGGTGGACCATCAGGTCCTCCTGTCTGATGGGCTGAAGTGGTTGCTGACTCCCCTCATGGTCGGGGTACCTCAAGGCTCCGTCCTCGGTCCCCTCCTCCTCTTCCTGTACCTGCTGTGGGGTCTATCCTCGGAAAACACAGCGTCTCTTTCCATTTGTATGCAGATGATTGTCAAATTTATGTGCCGCCGAAACGGGAATACTCATTTAATGTTGGACCAACTTCAAGGGACCGAAGAGATCAAGGCTCGGGTGTGTTTAAATTTTGAGGTCATGTTGTTTGGGCCCAGTGAGGCTGCCAGTGCTCATCCTGGTGCAGGTCTGTGGAGTAAATATGATTTTGTTTGTTTATCTGTGCTCAGCACTTTGGTAGTCTGTTATTTTAAAGTGGTTTAAAATAAAAGTCGGTTGCTGAGTTGAGTGATTCTGCCATTGACCGTGAATGACCCCTGGATTGTATGAATTCGGCCGACGAATTAACTATGGTTAATTCACCCACACAGATGAAGTTTTTATCCCTCCACAGCAGAAAGCAACAGAGACAGCTGCAGACAGCACGAGCACTGCTCTATATGTAAAACATTAATTAAGACTTTAGAAAAGATTAATTTCGCATGACACAACTGTTTTAAATTTCCCTTAAATTTCCCATCTGAGCCCCGCAGCCTTGAGTTTATGTTGAAGCTCATGAGAATGCCAGTTTATTTCTTCCACTCATCCATCACAGTCTGACCTCCGCTGCGCCGATTTCTGCACAATAAGAAGCATTTACACTGCAGAGGATTTAATTAAGTTGCAGCGCTGCTGTGTTTGCTTTATTTAATGGGACGCTCTGCTTTGATTTGATTTGTCAAAGTCAAGTCAAAGAACTTTTCCAGTGGGTGTAAACACCGTTCACGTCCGGAGGAATTGTACCACGGAGCTGCTCCAGCTGCTGATGATGTCATTTTTAAGCGGGGCATGTCTCCGATCGTTGTGCTTCCTGGATGAACCCGCGTCTGCAGCTCGTGGTCGGAGGCCGCGGCTCTGAATCAAGTAGCCTCTCGCTAATCGCACACTTTGATCCCGCGCAGCCTTTGAGTTTGGTACCACAGGCCTGTTCTGATGCTCTGATGTGATTTATGGGGTGTTGGTGAAGCACTTTTTACCTATCAGAAGGATTACATACCATAATCTGGCTACATCTGCGTCGGTGAGTGATTAAACTCGACAGGAGCTCCTAATCTCCCCGATCCCCGTTTGCCTCTGCGCTGTCTTAAAGTTTCACCGTCGTGTCCCCCTTGCACCGCAGAGCCTCCCTCGTTTTGAACTTCAGATCTGGCTGTTACATCCTCGCTCCCTTTGAAATGTTCACATTTTCCAGTGAAGCTGAAAAAACACATAAAGAAAACAAAATATTAGCTTTAAGCTATCGAGGCGGCGCCGCGCGTGGGTGTGAAGTTGACTGATTTCTCATTTATTCTGAGTGACAGCCTCCATTCTTTGCATGCCGAGGCGTAAACGGATTGTAAGCTCGCATTCGTTCTGTATTTTCCGTCTGCGCCGACGGAAGACTTGTTTGTTTTCGTCGGTGCAGAATTGTGGCAAAAAGCCATTTTCCCGCAGCCGTCTCAAAAGCCTTTGGAGTGACTGTAAAATCCTTAATAATAATTTATTCAGCAAGTCTTCCACCTCCAGCCTTGTTTTCTGATGAAAGAACAAATGAACAAATGGAAATGGAGGGTAAAAGGAGAGGAAAAACATGCCCCCCACCCACATACCTGGTATTTTAGGTAAAGGAGAACATATTCAAATGATGCATAATTTTTATGGAAAACAACAAACCTAGATGTCCTTGAATGGGAGAAGCTGCCTCTGATTGTTGCTGTTTTAATCAGCATTCCTTTAATCATCTGCTGGTTCTGACTACTGGTCGGAGTAAACTGGGAGAGGTTGTGTGTCCTGTGGGTGACCCCTCCACCCCAACGACAACCACGTTGATAGTTTTCACAGTTCACGAGAACAGACAGACACATCAGCATGCAAATATGTTAGTTGTAACACATGCGTGACGTCTCACACAGGACCCACATGCAGACACAATTAGTTCCTTCCTCTGATGTGATTGTGATGCGTAAACAGTCGTTATCTTATTTAATTCAGATGTTGTGTCAACACACACGAGCTGTCAGCTCCTTCCTCCATCACCACGGCTAAACCCACCACCTCCACCCCATAACCCCGACCCTAATCTAGCCCAGCTCTAATCCCAACCTCAAAGACACGTCAACCACAAAGAGTCCTTTGAAGTCGTGAGAACAGACCAGAAATGTCCTCACTTTGATAGTAGAATTTGTTCTACTCTATCTAACAAGAGTTTGTTAGTGCATATGGAGCAAGTACAAGAACACACACACACGCACACACACACACACACTCACTGTCTCCATCCAACCGCCTGAGGACAAGAGCTGAGCTGAGCCAGACTGGTTTAACCGCCGTGTAATGATGGAACCCCCTTAAGAGGCGCGGGGACGTTTAGGCGACTACGTTGGGGACTCGCCGGCCTGTTTGAGCTCCTCAGCAGTCGCAGACGCAGACGCCGCGGTTGCTGTGGAGGCTTCCGGTGTCCGGCGACTCCCGCCTTGGTCCATCTGCTGTTGCCCTTTGATCCGCGGGCGTAGCGGCGCGCAGACGCGTCCAGCCCGTCCCGCCGCCGTTATTGATTTTTCTCTTTGCTTTGGAGACGCCTGACAGCAGAAAGTGGGACTCAGTTACACTAGTGCGGCGGTGACACCACAAAGGCAGTCCCAGAGCTTCAGAGCCATTTTCAGTCGCCCCCCTCCCCCTCTAAACGCTACCCTCCTCCACGTTGCGCTCATTTCACACAACGCCAGCAAAAAACAAGACTTTGGGTCGTCTCTGCTCTGAGTCTGCATCATCTCTGTCCTCTTGATAAAGAGCGCGTTCCAACAAAGAAAATTGGAAAATCGTCGCATATTTTATTCCGGAGAAATGGAACAAAATGGGAAACTACAAATTTCGTCCGCCTTCATTTCTGAAACCTGTGAAAGGGACTCGTAAAACACATCAAATCTTTTCCCCACAAGACCCAGAAATGTCGCCGAGTTGACGGACCGGCGCCGTTGGAGTGACCAAGGCTCCGAAAATGAGGCTGTCAATCTCTGGGCGCGTCCTAAAATCACCTTTTCACAGAAACAGGAGGATGTAGAAGACCTGGGGAATGACGAGGCACTGATTAGGTCATCTCAGATTCGGAGATGAGCCCTCAGATCGGTTTTGTCTGGTGGAGATCAAAGCCAAACGCACCGCCGTCCCCCCGACGCGATCAAAAGGTCGTTTTGGTTCCATTAAGACCGTCGTCATGGCGCTGACTCGCCGCATTTTATGCGGCGCGGCCACGTATGCGCTCGAGTGCTGGAAATGTCACAACCTTTACTGCTGTGTCACAGAGCCGCGTTAAAGGTCGCGTTAGGCGCACGGGCGCAGATTTAACCGTGTTCACGCAGACCCTCACTTCGGTGTGCGGACGACCGAACGGCTAAAGCATCGTTTCTAGGTTTTCTTCCGCGCCGCAGAAACTCGATGGGAGTGGCTCAGGTTTCAGAGAAGCCTCTTTTCTCTAAACTGTAATTTACTTTAGCCTGAACACGGGCGTGCTACTGATGTTCCCGTCTATTGTTATGAGCCTTTCATGGGAGCTGGGGGTAAACTCTGGAGCCTCTAGACTTTGTATAATGTCTTTCTAAGTGCTGTAAAGCTCATTAACATCTGTTTAGTGTCTTACAAGTGGGCTTTGGAGGAAAAGATAAAGATATACTCCGCGCTCCGCGGGGACTGGACGCCATTCGCACCATTTAGGTTCGAACATTAAAGCAGGAGTTTATGGAACACTTTCACTTTCGCTTTCACCAGCTGATTGTCGGGTCTCCTGGCGGAGGCAGAGACGCCCGTCGGCTCTAATCTTTCGGAGCGGAGCGGCAAGGCAGCCATCTCATGTTTGACTCACGGTCCACGGGTCCAGGAATCTGCCTCCCCGCCCAGTGAATCATCCTCCTCCTCATCGCCAGCCTCCGTATCCACGGCCTGGATTTGAGCTGGAAGTCTGTGGCGGTTGCTTCCAATTTTCAGCGGCGCTGTAGATTAGGAAACATCTAGGTTTTCCTGTTGCGGCCTGCGTTGCTGCGGATGCTGCTGAAGCGTTTCCTCCTCTCTGCTTCACTCAGCTGTCAACGTGACACCAGATCATCTACACCGGGGGTCTCCAGGTCCCCCCAGGGGTCTCCAGGTCCCCCCCAGGGGTCTCCAGGTCCCCCCCAGGGGTCTCCAGGTCCCCCCCAGAGGGCCGTGAGGCTGCAGGTTCTGGTCCAACCCAGCAGCAGCAGCACCAGACTGGACTCACTTCATCAACTCATCTGAGTCTTCAACAGCTGACTGGTCAAACTGGGTGAGCTGGACTGGTGGGACCAGAACCTGCAGCCTCACGGCCCTCTGGGGAGGAGGTTGGAGATCTCTGGTCTAGAACATAATAGAGAAAACAGGACAAGACATCAAGGCATGAAGACATGAAGACATGAGAGTGTTCCGCCGATGTGGCGGGTGTTTGTTGCTGATTGGTGGTTTTTGCCCATGAGCTCATCAGGCCGTGGGTTTGGTTCCTGGCCGATGCGTGAGGAACCCTCTGGGCCCACGTGTGATGTCAGAGGCGACGAGTCAAACGTCCTTTATGAGGATGGTGACGAGGCGGGGGGAGGAAGTAGAGCTCTGTCGGCAAACGCGAGTAAAGAACAAATAATAAAGAGTGTTTGACAGCCTGAAGGAAATGGGGAAAGTTAAGTCTATCCTCGGTGGCGCAGAGCACTCATAGCCTCCGGCTGATTCCTGCAGCTCACAGAGACATATGAGCGAGCTCTTAAAGTTCTCATTTGTGCCGTGGAGAGGTGTAATTCTGTAGCTGCCTCACTAAAATGAAAAGCTGCTGATGGCTGCTCGGCGCTCCACTCTCTCTGGTGAGATACAGCCGGAGCGCCTTCACGGGGTTTATATCTCCCCGATGTACGTCAGCCTTCCTCTCCAGGAGAAATAAGCAGAACATGCTATTATTTGTGGATGTAATCTGCTGGGGGGTTAACGTGTGCAGCGGTTCCAGGTTCGCTTTGTGAAAAACTAATTACATCGCGAGTTTTGACTTTCGCCTTTATCAGGAGCAGCGCTCCTGCGCCGCAAACGCTCTCTGGGAATGAAAACAAGAACGTGGGAACGCCGACCTCGAGGCCTTGAGGTGACGCCCACAGAGCTCAAAGGCCTCGCGAACTGAGGGGGAGATAGAGGAGTCAGGTGACCTGAGTCAGGTGACCTGAGTCAGGTGACCTGAGTCAGGTGACCTGAGTCAGGTGACCTGAGTCAGGTGACCTGAGTCAGGTGACCTGAGTCAGGTGACCTGAGTCAGGTGACCTGAGTCAGGTCTGCTGAAGAACCACAACCCTCATTTCTGTGGTGAAAAGCAGCGATGTTGCGTAGTTTACGCACTCACAGTCTAGTCTGTCTCCCCCATCTCTCACTGTCTCCCCCCTACTGTCTCCCCCTGTCTCCCCCCTCTTATAGGGGGGGGAGACAGGGGGAGACTTGTAGGGGGGAGACAGGGGGAGACAGTTTCCCCATCTCCCTCTGTCTCCCCCTGCTCTTCTCCTCTATCTTGCTTCAGTCTCCCCCATCTCCCCCCTTCCCCTCTATCTCCCCGCAGTCTCCCCTATCTCCCTCTGTCTCCCCCCTACTTTCCCTCTATCTCCCCTCAGTTCCCCCCATCTCCCTCTGTCTCCCCCCTGCTTCTCCTCTATCTCCCCTCAGTCTCCCCCATCTGTCACTGTCTCCCCCCCGGCTCTGCTGCATCTACTGTTAATGTTTGTCTTCTTTTAATCAGACTCTGATGTGTGTGCGTGTGTGTGTGCGTGCGTGTGTGTGTGTGTGTGTGTGTGTGTGCGTGCTGCAGGTTTACCGCCACTCCTACATGGCCTCCTACAGCATCTACAACATCCACACGCGGTGAGTGTTTATGCTCTGTGCGGCTGTTGTTGCGCAACAGAAGCCTCGTCATCGGGGAAACGTCAGAAGAATAAATCAGCGAGCTCAGCACAGATGGAATAAATAAATAAAGGCTGCAGCGAGACCATTATTAACAGCTATTTGTTCTGGGCGTCCTGCATGAATCAGTCGTTTGTGATGTGTGCAGAGGCCTGAGATTAAATAAACCGCTTAATCTGAGGGTGAAATGCAGCAATTTAACGTTGGCTGATGCTACTTTTAACAGACAAACTGTCAACGCCGAGCACTCGCGTTAGATGGTTATTTGATTGCTCTCAACAGGTTCTACATCGATCATCTGCGGTAATTTGAGCTGAGGCTTTACACCTCAGTGGATGGATGACACGGGTGTGCTCTCTTTCAGGGAGGTCTGGGAGCTGGACCCTCCTGAGGTGGTCAACTCGGTCCTGCAGTACGCCGCCTGGGGGGTTCAAGGCCAGCAGCTGGTGAGAACACACACCCTCACCTCTTCGGCTGGCACCGCCTCCCCCTGCCTGCATTAACGTTATTACATTTCAGGGTTATAGATGATTAAATCTGGTAATCAGGTTTGCTCCGGTTGTTTGTACCTCACACCCGCCGAAGCTTATTCTAATTAAATTAATGTAAAAGCCTTTGCAAGGTTACATAAGACTCATTGTAACGATGTCCACGTCTTGCATGGCTCAAAAACATTTTCCTTCTTTGGATTTTTACCCGCAAAGAAAAATATATCCACAGTAATTTAGCCACATTCATTACTGGGACAGCCATTTTCATTTAAACATAGAGGGAAAACTTTAAAAAATGAATCAGAATAAATGATTCTGTAAGATTTTTATAATATAATGATATATAGCACAATATAACATTTCGTGCACGTATAATTTGTGCACGCTGATGATGATGATGATGGGCTTTGAGTGTCTGTTGGAGTCTCCCTCTAGTGGCCGTTTGGTGAAGCGCAGGTCGTGTTTTTATCTCGTAAAAACTATTTGAATCTAATGGCAATAAACACGGCTGATTCTGGGATTTCTCGTGTCAGCTGTGTGTGTGTGTCACAGCGTATAAGCAGCTTTCATCATCTGAACGGATGGCCTAATGAGATCATATTAAAGTCACAGTTGCGATAAACGGTGGATTCTTTTTGCCGATCAGGCAGACAGAAACAGGCTGTCGTGCTGCTGCTGACTGATGTTTATGAAAAGGTCCCGGCTCGACTGACTCTAATGTTGACGGACAGGATCTCAGCTGTTTGCTCAGGCCCAGTCTGTTAAAACCTTTCAGGGAATTTCCGCGCGTCAACGCGGGAAACGTGAATGATGATGATGTCATCAACGCAGCCAGATTCACGAAGCATCTTTTACTATGCTACTTTAATATTTGCATGTCTCAGATCTACATATTTGAAAACAACATCTACTACCAGTCGGACGTTAAGAGCAACTCCCTCAGGTTGACGTCGTCAGGGAAGGAGGGGGTCATCTTCAACGGGATCGCTGACTGGCTCTACGAAGGTAAACAACCGTTTCCTCATCAAGAAAAACACGTCGTTTTAAAAGGTGAATATTCATCGCGTTTGACTCCGAACACTCTTCGTGGTCTGGTCTCTCAGGAAGAGGGTTACGTAAAGGAAAACTAAAGCTACACGTCCTTCTTTACTCCGTTAACTTTAGCGTAACTATAGAAAAAAGGACCTTCAGGCGTTCATGTGTGCAGGTTTTAGTCCCACCAGTATCACCAGTTAACGCTCCCAGCAGCTGAAGCAGCCTCATCAGAGCGGCGTCACGCCCAGAGCTCACCTCGGCTCGCCCTCGCTTTGCTGTCTGTGCCAACAGAGGAGATCCTTCACACCCACGTGGCTCACTGGTGGTCGCCCGATGGCGAGCGTCTGGCCTTCCTGGTGCTCAACGACAGCCTGGTGCCCAACATGGCTTTGCCTCGCTTCACCGGCATGACCTACCCCAGAGGGAAACAGTACCCGTACCCAAAGGTGAGCGCTCCTCTTAGCTTTCCTTCTTGCTCGTTTATTCTCAACGGGCGTTACGAACCTCCGGTGAGACCGAGGTGTCATGGCTGCCCCCTGGTGGCTGACTGCAGTAAAACAAGCCTCTCCGCCCTCGTTGTTATTGGTGGCCTAAGTCCTCTCTCAAAACTCTGGATCATCTGGATCATGACTCCACAGTTCAATCTCCTGGATTTGATGTGCTGTTGCCGCGGTAACAGCTTTCAAATTGTTCGGTTTCACCCGGAAACCGAACAGTTTTAGGAGCTTCGTTTTTGGAGGTCTCCGACTTTGGTCACGGTGGTGCTGATGGTTCTGTCTCCCGTGTGTTTCGTGTCCAGGCGGGTCAGGCCAACCCGGCCGTGAAGCTCTACGTCGTCAACCTTTACGGCCCGACGCACACGCTGGAGCTCGTGCCCCCCGAGACGCTGAAGCTTCGGTGAGACGCCTGTCGGGCCTCGTGGAAACGTCTGCACTGTGACAGCGCTCGCTACATCTGCATCCCCCGTGTGTCTGCAGGGAGCACTACGTGACCATGGTGAGGTGGATCAGCAAGACCAGGACCTCGGTCCGGTGGCTGAACCGGGCCCAGAACTTCTCCATGCTGACCGTGTGCGACACCACCACCGGCGCCTGCGTCACGGTGCGTCCGCGCTCGCGCTCCGGGCCAAAAAACCAAGAACTGAGAGGGCGCGGATGAACCGACATTCATCTCTATTGTCAATATTTAAATAACATTTCAGGTAGAAGAGGGACGATCACCTCGCCCCACAGATGATCTCATTATTATAATTATTACATTCTTCATGAAACCGTAGCTTTGTGCCGCCTGGTGCTGCTCCGCCTCTGCAGGAGCGACCCGGGAGCCAGCGGGCTCCCTTCCAGGAACGTGGCCCCTGATTTGGCCCCTGATTTACATGAGCAAATGTTGCGCTGAGCCAAGAAGCAGCTTAGCTGATCCGGGCCCTCGGCCCTGCCAACACACCCGTTCATGCCTTCTGGTTTGGGATGAAAGAGCGGAAATGTCTCCAGTTGTGTGTCGCTCCGCCACCCTGTCGCACGCCACTAATCCGACTCGTCCTCTTTTCCAGAGACACGAAGAACTCTCGGAGCTCTGGCTCTCCAAACAGGTAAACAGCAAACAGCCGTCCCACATGAATAACAACTGCTGCTGATAAACCTACAGAGTTATCACGACAACGAGACGCTGAAGCGCTCACTTCCAGAGCGGCCCTCACTGCCGTTGGGGGTTAAATTCCCCCCTTTTGTTCTCTGATGGTGGACCTGGTCGTACTGTCGCCATGGAGATAACAGCGGCCTACAGTCAGCATCACTGAGCAGCCGTCTGTCAGCAGCAGAGCTGAGAGGAGACGCCGTAGCTCCTCCTCTCAGACACTTTGCGGGAGCAAGGATCCATAACGAAGGATCCATAATGTATCCCTCCTTTAATCTAACGTTCGCTCTTCAAACCAGCCGACGGGTTTGTGCTCGCAGCATTCAGGAAAAACATAAAACAAACTTGAATTTCAGCCCAAACCTTCCTGTTTTAAGGGCAGTTCTGAGTTATGAATCCTCAGTTAGGCTGTGAGGATGAAGACGATGAAGGTGTGATGCGTGGGGAGGGTGACGTCTGCGTGTGCTTCCCCCAGGACCAGGAGCCCGTCTTCTCCAGCGACGGCAGCCGCTTCTTCCTGACGGTCCCGGTCAAACAGGGGGGGCGTGGGGAGTTTCACCACATCGCCATGTTCACCACGCAGGTGAGGCGCCCGCCTCGGCCGCTGGAGCGTGGGCGGGCCCAGGCTGTTTGTGCTTGACCCTGAACCTTCACATGAGTCTGAACCACGAAGTTCTCAGTGAAAAAAAAAAAACAAAGTTTTTCTGGACCAAACCGCAGCAGCGGCTGAACTCGGACCAGCGGGAGAGCCGAGGCTCATTCGGGATGAAGAGGGAGCAGCATCTGCAGAAGGAAACTCAGAGGCGTTCAAACGTTCACCAGACGAGATCCAGCTGTTTGTGTGCAGAGAACATCTGCTTTTCTGTCATTAGCTTTAACTTCTGGCCTCTTTCTCGCTGCAAACTGCTGCTGTTTCTCTTTGTTCTTCTGATTCTCCCCTCAAAGCTGTAAATAAAGTTCCTTTCAGCTTTTTCAGTTCGATAATTTATTTTTCACAGTTTAATGAAGCTTTTAAGAAACTGCATATGTCAAAACTTCATTCCTTTCCTCATTAAAAAACAAACAAGCAAAAAAAGAAAAAAACGTTTAGTGGATGATTCCAAAGATCTGAGCTTCTCCTTAAAGGGAAATGCTTCTTCTGACTTCTGTGGCCCCCAGAGTGGCCCCAAATCCAAATTTAAATGCCAACAAATATGATAAAATCAATAAAGACTAATCCAACATCTGAACTCATGTTGAACTCATCTGAACTGGATTTGCATCAGTAATTCATCACCTCTAATTTTCCCTTGTTGACTTTTGGCTCTAAAGAAATGTTCAAATGACTGAATGAGGTCTCTGACATGTTCTCTCGTTTTATTTCAGTTTCGAGCAGATCAGAACGAAGTCCGACATCTAACATCGGGGAACTGGGAGGTGACCAAGATCGTCGCCTACGACGAGGCCGCCGACAACCTGTAAGTCAAGACTGAAGGTTAAAGAGGGCAGGACACTACCGATCAGTTCATTTAAGAAGCCCTACAACAAGAACCCTTCATTAATTTATTATGAATATTTAGGTTTTAAGAACTATTAAAGACTTGTTTCATTGTATTTTAGCTTTAATAATGTTCATAAATTAATCTTTATTGTGTTCATATGTCAGATAAAGTCTCCGTACAACATTAAATGCAATTAGTTTGGTAAAGTTTCATTCATATTTATAGCTGAGCATGATATTTGAAGATAAAACTAATAATATTAATAGCTGTTTTAACAATAAGAGTTCAGCAGATTTGATCTTGTTCATTATGCTGACAAAGAAAATTCAGAATTTCACTTTTCATGAATAAAACTGAACAACTGCTGAAGCCAATCTGGCCTCTAAATGTTACATTTATTCACACTGATGTGACACAGTTGGGTGTTCAATAAAAGAATGCCTGTTTACTCTTTCTCTTCATTTCTCAGGTTCTTCCTCAGCACGGAGGGGTCGCCACGGCGACGGCAACTCTTCAGGTTTGTTCTCCACACAATGATTCACGGGGGCTTTAAATGATAATTTGCCATTGTACCAACATAATCATTAAGTTTTCATGGAGCTGATTTGATTCTGCTGCCTCCTTTCTGAACACGTTCGTGTTGCTGGTGTTCTCGCCGACCTGGAGGCTCATATTTCCGCCACCGTCACGGCTGAAGCCAATAATCATGCCCATTGACGAGATGAATGTGCGCTGATTTCAGACGTTACTCGGCGCGCTCGCTCATTTTCAGCATTTATTCCTGGTTGATTTCTGATTTCCGTGCGAGGAGCGGAGCGGCTCTCGCCAGCCTTTGTGGGCTCAGGCTGTGACCGAAAACGTGTCTCCTCAGTGTGAAAACGGTGGGACTGTTCCCACGACGCTGCCTGACCTGTGAGCTCAATAAAGCCCACTGCCTGTACATCGACGCAGACATCAGCCCCACCAAGCAGCACGTCATCCTCCACTGCAAAGGCCAGTTTACTTCCTCCTCTTCCCCGGCGCTTCATCACCCGAATTAATGTACTTTTGTCCACTTTTTTGTTTCTGGTAATTGCGGTTTCCTGTGTTGCTGCTCTTTAAAATCCGTCTCAGTTCTCATCACATAAAGTTCAAATAATTAGCCACACTACTGTGCATAATTGCTGGTCGGTAGCTCATTACTGGAGCCAAAGACCTCGGCTGCTCAGAAGCTTTCCAACCCTGATTTACTAGACAACAGTTATCTGTCCCAAAAACACAAAAAAAAAAATCCCCAAACAAAACAGAGATTCAGTTGGTTCTTACACAGGACGGCACCAGATGAAAGCAGCCTGTATAATTATATGTAATGTGGCTCCATTAGAGCGTTTGAAGCATTTTCTCGCTGTGCTCATCGGCTCTGTTCTCGCTCTCAGGTCCTGGGGCGCCCACCGTGATCTTACACAGCCTCGACACCTCCAGTGAGTCCCCCTTTTAAAGGTTTATGATAAGAAATAAAGCTTTAGGATGAAGGTGAGGCTGCGGTGTTATTTCAGGGACGTTGTGCTCCCGTTAAGTGTCCACAGCTGATGGCGAGAAGAGAAAGGACCTGTTATAACGTGACTGTCAAACCCTCACAGCTTCACACCTGTTGGCCCACTACTTGTTATCCACAACGATCTGTCGCAGCTATGGTTTTCTTTTTTTTTTCATAACCTTTATAGAAAAAAAAGTTAACAGCTGTGCTGCTGAAAAACAAGCAATTTGCCCAGGGATATTTGGAGAGGCGCTCCGTCCACAGCTGGGAGCTTGCGGTCCCTGGTGGTTTCATAACGAGACGTCTATTGATTTTGGGTTTTCCATTAGAAATTCTGGATGAATTCCATTTCATTTAGCTGCTTCTCAGATGGTTTGAATGGGAAAGTGGCCAAGCCGAGAGTCACTGTTTATTAAATGTGGAGAAAATCGCTCTATTTCTGAGGCCTGGCAGAAAAAGCCTCCAAAATGGATCCTTCTGAATCATCCAAGCTTCAGAGCCCTCCCAAAACCTTTTATTCAAATTCTAGAATCAACATATAATTCGTTTAATACTAAATATGTAAATGCTTTTTTTTTTTTTAAGAAAATGTGATTAACCATTTCCTTTGTTATACATTTCTTCATCATTTACTAAACATTTAAGCCAGAACAGTTTAAACTTTAAACTTTAAACTGAGCAGCACGTCTGGTTTAACAGATCATGTTATGGCCCCAAAATCTGCAGGAGCAGTCTGCTAAACTCTGATCAGCTCCATCTATTTCCTGTTATCCTTGGCTCCCAAGGGCCCATCTTAATGCTGTTAGCGGTCATTTATATGCGGACACATTTTGAATATTGCCGTTTTTTTTTGTCCTCTTTCCTCCCCTGAATGCATTTTCTTCATCCTTCCAGATTATTACATCCTTGAGAACAACTCTCTGCTGAAGGCAGCCTTGAAATACAAAAGGATCCAACTAACTGACTTCAGAACAGTTCCTACGGAGCATTTCGGTGAGAAGAAAGGATTGGTTTCAATTTGTACACTGAGTGCAGTAAATCTGTGACAGCTTTGTAACAGGAAAGGTTTTTCCTTCCCACAGATTTACCTCTGAAGCTCTCGTACCCGCCTGACTTCTCTGATTCTCGTCACTACGGATTACTCCTTCTGGTGTATGTATCACGTCATTTTTAAGTTTTAGTTTGTAGAAATTGAGTTTGTCAGGGTCTGGTTAACTTCCGACCGAGTTAACATCGTGGAAATGTCCTTCAGTCATGGTTTTTCAAGACTGGCTTGGAGATAGACGCATAGCCTGACGATGGTGGTAAAGCTCAGGAGCAGGCGAGGCACTGGACCGGAAAAGATCTCATCGTGTTACTAAGAGTTTCCAAACCTCTCCTCGAATGTGGCAGGAGCCTGCAGGAGTCAGGCACAGACCCAGACTTCTTCTCTGCTGTGTTCAGGGACAGCGCCCCCGGTGGTCAGGCCGTGAGCGACCGCTTCTCCCTGGACTGGGACTCGGTGCTGGTCAGCTCGGACAGCATCATCGTGGCCCGTCTGGACGGCCGGGGCAGCGGCTTCCAGGGCCAGAGGATCCTGCACGAGGTCCACCAAAGGCTGGGAACCGTGGACGTCCAGGACCAGATCGCAGCAGTGGAGTACGTCGTCGTTCGCCCTCGTCAGCCGGTTCTGGCTGGTCCCCCTCGAGGTGTCACGCTCACAAAAGGTCCCCTTCCTCCCTTAAATCACCGGTGCCTCACAACTGTCTGAGGGCGGCGTCAGATGGGAGACCTGGATGGGACGAGAGGTTCATCCGCACGGCACTTCATTATCATTAACTGTTGCTAGGCAACAGTACTGGGATAGGATCGTGCTGCTGCTGGTTCCATCATTCTGAGTTCAACCAAATAATTCCAGTTTGAACGGAAACACTTTTCTGGCTCAACTCCTGTCAGAACCAGCGGACCAGCAGGGAAAGTTGACTTCCTGGTCCTTTGTCCGTAGATGGTTCCGTCCGCGTGTGCTGATGTCACATGACTAAAGTTAAAGTTCTGCAACGTCACCCAGCACCTGCTTTTAATCTGCTCTGAACCTCCTTCACTCTTCGGGTTTTAACGTCTCTTCTGTGTTTTCTAGGTACATGCTGAAATTTCCATACATTGATCGGACTCGGATAGCCGTGTTTGGAAAGGTAATCCCTGTTATCCACACCTTCACGCCACACTCCTTTAAGCTTCTACGTTTAACCCACATCTGATGGTGTGGAGAATAATCAATCATCAAGTGTTTGTTTCTTCATTGTTTTATGTTTTGCTGGTGAAAATTCAAGCTGATATTTTGGTGAAAGCCAACACAATGTGATCATCAGACGTGATGAAGCTCCCGCTGGTGCTGCAGCGATCACACGCTCACATGAGTGTGAACCCGGCAGGACTAGTGGGCGGCACCGCAGGCCCATACGGACGCTCCCGGTTCACTTGGAACTTCTCTCACTTTGACTTTTGTGTGTGTTCAGGGCTACGGCGCGTACTTGACCCTGATGATGCTCAAGTCCACCGACAGCGTCTTTAAATGTGCTTGTGCGATGTCACCGGTGATGGACTGGAAGCTCTACGGTGAGTCAAACGTGCGCCGCCGCGCGTCGGGGGCGGAGGGGGTCCGCGGGGCGTCGGGGCGTCTCCAGGCCGAGCGCTCATCAGTCAAGCTCGGGCTGACCTGGATGTTTGTTTAGACGTGTTAATAATTCACGCCTCCTTGTCTGCGCAGCCTCGGCGTTCTCTGAGCGGTACCTGGGCATGCCTCTACGGGATGACAGCAGATACCAGGTGTGGTTCCTTCCTCCCCTCCCTTGATCTTAAAGGTGTTTACTTCAGCTCCTTCCCTCACTCTATCTGCTATCAAACGTGAGTTGGCGGCGCTCCGTAGGATCTAGCCGCTCCTTTCTCTCGGGTGGCGTCGGCGTGTCAGATCGCGCTGGAGGAGTCCTTCGTTTGCTGCGGCGCCAACGGTTGGCTGACGTTTTTAGGCCTGGAGATGCTGAGCCATCAAAGCCGTTGAGATGTTTTTGTGAACACGTTGTCAACAACCAAATACCTGTATGAGATATCTTATTCAGCACCATCGCAGCTCTTGGGATTTTCTGGCTGTTCCCTCACAATTTATGCAAAGAGCGACACCGCCAGCATCAGAACATGAGGCAAGCAGCTTTAGAGGGCCACACCAGTTCACGTTAGAATGACACATACGGCAGAATACAGTACAGGCCTCAAAATCAGAGAGTTCAAGCCAAAGTGTCTCTAGAGGGAAGTGGTGCTTTGGTGGTTTGTTCCAGCTGAATGCTGGATCAGCATGTTTGCCCTGAGTTCCCTGACCTTTGACCCCTGCTTGTTGTATATTTGTTAACGGGTCAGTCATCAGGGCTTGAAGCATTAAACCGGTGGTTCCTAGACCAGCACCAGAGCTTTGTAGTCAGTCGTATACCTGCGTGAGAGCCAGTACTACTGAAGGGATAAGTTGCTGAATGATAGTTGATCTTCTAACTTCTCATTCTGGAATCCTTTATTGCTTTAATTGGATACAAGTCAGTGTAACGGTCCTCTCCTGGTGTTCCCACAGTTTTCCAGTGTGCTGCAGAATGTTCAAGCTCTGAGGGAACAGACACTGATGCTGGTCCACGCCACCGCTGACGGTAAGATGTCAGATCAACACTGTTACAAACCAACTGTTATAAACCAACACTGCTGCAAATCAATACTGTTACAAATCAACACTGTTACAAATCAACACTGTTACAAATCAACACTGTTACTACTTACCACTATTACATACAGCAACAACAGTGAGCACAGAGACACACACTTTGGAAGGAATTGAGACAAAGGTCGTTAACAAAGAGATACAAAGGGAAGGAAATGGGAATAACTGCTGGAGTAGCCGGAGGAAATCATTTACCAATGAAGCATGCATTTAAAATTGGGGAGCTATTTCCTCCCGGTCAGATTGTGATGGGCTCGTCTTTCTCCTGATCAGATTTCTAACTTGCTGACTTGTTGTGTTTCTTTTCCAGCCAACGTCCACTTTCAGCATACTGCTGAGCTCGTCAAAAGCCTCGTAAAAGTTGGAGCAAACTACTCAATGCAGGTGTGTATCATGGCACTAACACCACCAACTCTATGATGGTTACACACATGCTGCAGCAGCTGCTTACCACGGTTACATCACGCGTTTGGTATTGATTAAGCTACTAAAAATTAATATAAATTATTCAACAGAGGACAAAAGCCATTGACTGTTAAAAGAAAACAAAGCAGCAGTTTAAAGAAGGCAAAAATAAAATGTGCTTTGTGATTAATGTTTTATTTTAGATGTAGGTTTAAGGTCTAGTTGTGATAGTTTGGATGCATTTATAAAGAAACACCTCGGATCTTTCTTGGGACAATTAAGCCAACCAGTCAACCCAAAAATGACTCCAAATGATTACTGCTTCGGATTCATCGTCATCTTCATCATCATCCAGCTGTTTAGAGGTCAGAAGAGACATTTGCCTTAACTGTCCTCTCTGTGTCGTTATGGACCAGATCTTTCCAGACGAGGGTCACTTCCTGTCTCCGCAAAGTCATCTGCACCTCTACGCCACCCTGACCAGCTTCTACAGAGAATGCCTGAAGGAAGAGTTACTGCCATTGCCTGATGAAGAGGAGGAGGAAGAGTAGGCCTACCTTTTGAGCAGAGCTGGAAGTTTCTAACTAAACCTGTCAAGGCCTTTTGAGTTTTGAACCAAGTGTTTCACTGGACTTGGACACTGGTTTAGAGCTGCTAGTGCTCTAAAAGTGTGTGTTAATTCTGTGTGAGTGTGTGTGTGTGTCAGAGAGAGAGTGTGTGTGTGTGAGAGAGAGACAAAGAAAGCACTCCAGTGTTTGACTGTGTGTATAAACATATCTAAATAAAACCTGAAGGACACGACAGTGACACTTGCCAGACGGGAACTGCCCTTTAGTGCAACGTCATTTCACTTTCGGGACACTCATCTACGTGTACAGAAGACCGTTTCCACCTTCTGTGAGGTCTTTGGGCCAGTCCACAATGCATGGTTCACATCTGCCCTCCATCACTCCTTTTGGCACATTATTCTCTGTAGTGGTAGAGCTTGGAGAGATCTCGCCTCTAGCTGTTGGTTGTTGCTGCACAAGGACGAACTCGAGCTGTTTGTGAGTGGAAATGGTCGTCATGGGTCAGATGTTGTTCTACGGGGTCTTGGGTAGATGTGCAATGCCTTATGAGCCTCACCATATTGTAATATTCCTTGCTGGCTATGATAGTAATCCAGTGCTAGTGTCATCCTAACAAATGTCAACTCAGGTCTCGAGATGCAGCGAGTCGGTCTGAAACACACCACTGTCAGCTGTCAGCTCAAGAACAAATTATGATTTATCTCAAGATGATAAACACGGATTAGACGTGCAGCTTTTTGTTCTAGACTTTCAGAATACGCTGCGAAAGGTCTCCACCTTCAAACTGTTTGTTCTCTTTTAATCCATTTTCTTAGAACAGCTGACCAAACATGAAATAAATAGTTTTTTCTTTAATGTGTCTCCACTTTATTCAAGACTATGAAGCCAAGAGACCTTTAATTTCAGGATTTTATTTTGAAGACAAGTAAGAACATTTGGCTTCGTTGGGTTTTTATAGCAATCGGTGTACTACGATGGACAGTTTTACAATGTCAGTGAGGTGTTTGCATGTCTACAGTCTTGTGTTGCCACATTTTGTACAGTACAATACAGCAGAGTGTGTATATAAATATATTTTTGAGATGCCAGATCTCATAGATAGTTTGGTCTTTGGGGACTGATTGATTTGGGTGTCTTGTAATGTTTTACTTTCCATTTTCTTTTAAATGTTGAGTTTTTTGTTTTTTTATGAATGGATTTTGTAATGCTTGTTCATATTATTTTCTTTTTTTTCTTTGCTGTTTTAAAAGGGAACTGCTAAAGGGTCAAGGTTTGGGGCTGTTGTGATTGTCCTCTAGTGATCAGAATCAATAAAACCTGAAAGAAAAGATGTCGTATATGCTCTGCCATGTATTTAAAGTACATATAAGGACTTACAATCAACTGCATGTCTCACATCAGAGTTTATCTGAGCTTGGTCACTGAATTGTCAGATGGAGACGGTGATAAGTTTCCAGTCCTGCCATAGATCTCAAGCCTATTTATGCACAGTCCCACCACAAGATTTAAAGGCTGCAGGAGCCATAGCTGCTGGCTGATCCCTGCGGTCCATACGGGTCTAGAGGTTAGGATATGCAGCTGCTGCAACCAGTCTTTCAAATATTTCATCCATGAATGACACAAACGCAGTCTTATCGGTCCCAGATGAAGTAAACAAGAATGTTTCTTTCCACAAATTTAAATTACTTATCAGCACAACCCTATTTTGCTGTGGTGCAAGGCCCTTCTTTCTAAATATGTCCTTTGTCTGACAAATGATACACCTATTTATCTTTTTTATCAGAACAACCTTGCGAGGAAATATCACCACAACAATCTGTACATTCACTATTTTATTGAAATAAAACATAGGTTTGCCACTAGAAATGTAATCAAAATGATTGAAATCCTCCACTGCAATGTTGGGTGTGACCGATCGGTGCACCACTGAGGTGCGGTGCACCTCTAAAGTATTATATTTAATATTTTACAGTATTCGTGGTTTTTCGGGGGTTACTGGCTGCAGTGGTATTCATTTTAAAATTTTTTCCTGCCTTTATTTTCCATGTGTTTCTTTTTGGATAGATCAGCTGGAATGTGTCAGTAGTGCTTCATGATCATTTTATGTCAGTGAGTTACATCTCGATCGCTATGATTCATTTTGGAATGCGCGAATAACCGCGGCATTACGGTAATAGCACTGGCCCGTCAACAGGAATCAGAGGCGTCAATGACAGGAGTCACTGTAATCACATCTTCTGCATAATACGTCAGAACATCGGCGGATCTGCAGGTACGCCGTTAGGCTCCTTGGCAAAGCGGCGGCGGTAGCCGCCTGTCAAATGGGCGAGCAGGGTTGGAATCCAAGCGGTAGCAGGTTGGCAAGTTGATTTTGGTTATGTGGATCCGAGTTGAGTTAGAGGTAAGGTTGGTGGAAGTTAAGGAGCTGGTTGAGTTATGTTAGAGTTAGACTGGGTTGGGGTTAAGAATTGGGATTAATAATTATAGCTATACAGATGGGGTTAGTTGGCTTAGTATTGGGGTTACAGAGTTGAATTAGGGTTAGGGTTGGATTGGGATTATGTTAGTCACTGATTTAGAGTTAAATTAGCATTGAGTTACAGTCAAGGCTGGGTTAGGGTTAAATTGGGGTTACAGTTAGAGTTAAATTAATGTAGGGTTAGGGTCAAGACCAGGGTTGGGTTTGGGTTAAGGTCGAGATTAGAGTAGGGTTAAGGATAGAATTGGGTTAGGGTCAAGGCTAGATTAGGGATTGAATTAGGGTTATAACTGAGTTAGGGGTTGGATTAGGTTAGGGATTGAATTAGGGTTAGGGTTGGGTTAGGGTCAAGGCTTGGTTAGGGATTGAATTAGGGATATAGTTGGGTTAGGGTTAGGGTTGAATTAGGGTTAGGGTCAAGGCTGGGTTTGGGTTAAGGTTGGGTTTAGGTTAGGGCTAGGGTTAGGTTAGGGTTTAATTAGGGTTAGAGTTGAGTTAGGGTTAGGATTGAATTAGGATTGGGATTTTGTTAGCAATTTAATTAGGGTTAGAGAGGAATTGGGGTTAGCTTTCAGTTAGGGTTAGGGTTA
The DNA here is from genome assembly GCA_911728415.1 of Lagocephalus sceleratus. Taxonomy (NCBI): domain Eukaryota; kingdom Metazoa; phylum Chordata; class Actinopteri; order Tetraodontiformes; family Tetraodontidae; genus Lagocephalus; species Lagocephalus sceleratus. The sequence goes on along the minus strand of CAJVRN010000216.1, from coordinate 9,827,824 downwards.
GAGTTGAATTAGTGGTAAATTAGGGTTAGGGTTGGGGGTTAGGGTTAGGGTTGAGGTAGGGTTAGGATATGAGTTGAATGTGTTCATTTAGGGTTAGGGTTAGGGTTAGGATTTGAGTTGAATGTGTTGATTTAGGGTTAGGGTTAGGGTCAAGTTAGGGTTAGGGTTGAGTTAGGGTTAGGATTTGAGTTGAATTAGTGTTGATTTAGGGTTGAGTTAAGGTTAGAGTGGATTGTGGTTAGGGTTAGGGTTTAATTAGGGTGAAGGCTGTGTTAGAGGGTTAGGGTTAGGGTTAGAGTGAAAGCTAGAGTTGGGATAAATTAGGATTAGTTAACATTTAGGGTTAGGGTTATTAACAACCATTTCCCATCATCTGGAGCTCCGTGTACGATAATGAGTCTTGATTGATACAGCAGGTTTTTGTAACGGGAGGCGATGTAAAACCAGCAGAACACCGGCCCACACGGTCGCCTCAAAGTAGAGCTTTTATTTCAGAGGAGCTGTTTGCGTCTCATCAATAAAGAAAATGAAAACACACTCCCTGAAAGTGGCGAGGAGAGGCTCTGAAGGTCACACAAAGGTAACGAGGCCGGTGCAGACACAGTCGGTGGAAGAGAGGCCGGGTGAAGACCGTGCTCTCCTCCATGGGCATTACGCATGAATGAAGATGATGGTGCGAAGTAAAAGATTCATTAACCAGGCAGAGGAGCGTGCTGACCCAGAGGAGGGCTTGAGAGCAGCCAGCCACCACCAAAATGAGCATTACGCGTGACAGAATGGATAAACAGCTCATCAAAATACCTGAGCGACCACACCGATACCAGTGCAGAGGATAGGGAAACCGAGACTATGTACTGGGAGGACTGGTCCAGTGGCATAAAGTGAGACACAGGGAGGCAAGTTCCAGCTACACATGGCAGAAATCAGTTCCTCTGTAGCACAACAACACAGACCCCTGTACATTATTTACCCTACACTATAAGACAATTAATGCTTTTCTTTCATTTAAAAGTAAAATATTAACATTAAAAACATTTACATGCCACTGTTAAACAGGTTTATTGAAATGTCAAAAGAACAATAACAATGCAAGAACAATGTCAATGCAACAGAAGGTGAACTTGTGCTTTGTCCAGAATTTGACTGGTCCTTTATGAATTTTGTATTTATCTGTATACAATTGGCGACATGGTGCACCCATGGAGGAGCATCAGGTTCTGTTCTTTTCAAAAAATAAAATACAACCTGTCTCTCTATGACCTCTCCAACCAGAACCTATAAGTTGGAATCTGTAAAGACTTTGAGAGTTAAATAATGTACCATTCTACCACATGTTGCATCAGCTTCATGTTCTTCTCCCTGACATGCTTTTGGATTAAAGGTTACATTTCTATTACCAGAGAATGTCTCCTTCATTGAAGGTGCTTGTAAAGTGTGGATCAGAAGAGTTCTCCTGTAGACAGCTGATTCTCAGTCATCTGCTGGTTCATTAGAAATATTTCTCCCTCATGGCTTAGTTTATGGAAACAGCTTCCAACCTCTGGATTTCATGGGGACTTCTTCACCTTCTTGATTCTCTCACTGATCCATTTTTTCTTAGATTGATTGATTGATTCCAAAGTGAAGTTGCAGGATGATTCCATGGTGACTTTTCCCTCTGATGGCTGTGTTGTCATAGCTCTACTGTTCTGTTTGAATCCTCTTTAAAGATCATTTGCCTTGCCTTAGTTTTTCTTGCTGTAAAACAAATGACAAAAGTTTGAGAATTTATGGTGAAGATGAGTAAATATAACATTGATCTGCTTAGTGGAGTCCCAATATTGTCAGCATATTTGTTTATGGTCTGAAGGGAGATAAGACAAGAAAATAGAAAATAATTTCTGCCTGCCATTGATGTGTGTCTACATTTGTCTGGTCTTATCCTACATACCACGTTGAAATGACAGTTTGGGAAGATGGTCCTTGGAAAGTCCTCCCCTCCACCCACATATCAAGAGCCTGTGAGACGGGGAGGCCCAGAATGGCTGAAATGATTTTTGTTCACTTGTAAATATGAATTAAACGCAGCAGCATAAAGAAGCAGACAGGCTTTCACCTTGCATGTAAATAAGCGACGACGCTGGGTAGAGCGGTGGTGCGTTCACTGTCTCCTGGGAAACACCCCTCCGGGCCAATGTCAGTCTAACACCAGACTGAAAATCTTTGAACCACTACTTACTTTCACTTTTCATAGTTTATTGAGTGAGGGTGAAATCTATTAACCTCTCTGTTTATATTAGTTTTATTTGTATTATTTAGTGTTACTCACATTATCTTAGCCAGACCTCTACATTTCTGCAGAGAACATCCATTACCTATTATTGTTTTATTTTTGTTTTATCTGACCTGTTTTCTCATCTATACTGTCTCCTGGCTTGATGTTTCATACTAGCATTCAGTACTGTATCTGCCTGTTTATGTGGAGTTTATATTGAGATCTGCCCCATCAAACTAGTGTGATGGGGCGCTGTGTTGAAATAAATGAAGATTATGACTTATTTAATTGAGAAACTCAATTAATTGAGATTGAATGTGAGAGAGACTGTTTAGCCTATAAACATGAGCAGCCTAGCGTAATGTTTGAGGTTCTATATGCATTTTAAAATACAAAATTATTGACTGAAATGCGGTTTGTAATTAAGTTACTCCGATTTATGCAAACATGTTAATGGAAAATAAGTCCCCCTCCGCCGCTCTTAAAGGACTTTAAACGCACTTGTCAATTGATGGAACGGATTATTTCACACATCATCGCAACCAAACGTTGGAAATAATCAAATAAATACATAAAAGATAAATATGCCTACATAGGATATATAATCCATGCACTACTGTTCTGAATCTCTGAAAGAGAAACACATGTGAGCAAACCAATGACTAATGCACCCCCATGTTCATGTCATGAATGAAGATATTTTGGTCAGGTGACAGATGTAGAGATTTACATGGGGATGGAGGAGGACAGGGTGGAGGAGGTAGAGCAGACAGTCACATGAAGTCTTCGAGTACGGATCGTTGAACCTCACCAAAGGTAGAGAGTATCAGCAGCTCGGAGCCAAATCTTGACACGAAAATCACACTGTCAGTGCAGCGCTGTCAGCACAACACCCACTGTTCCAAAAGCCTGATGCGCCTTTTTATCTGTACTGATCTTGACAGCGAGCACAGTTCGAAGCCCAAAGCACATTTTTATATACAGGTGACTTTTTTTTTTTTTTTACCACATCCAGCTGAAGAAACTGCAGGTTTAATACCAGCAATCAGGAGAGACGGCATGATGGCTTGCTGTGACTGTGAATGTTTCTTTCTCAGTTGGATGTCTCATATCAAAGAACCACCTGTAGAAGATGGACACCTGAGTGAGAGCAGAATTATTCTTAATGTTTTGCAGTTGAAGCTTATTAAATTGCTTTTATCCACCTAAATTGCTTTTACCCGTGTGCTACAGTTATGCAGCATGCAATTACATGAAAAAGTTGAGAAGAAGAACACATGTGGTCCTTGTTTTTCTGGTAGACAAAACCAGTTGAGCTCCCCAACTGACATGTTTCTCTCCTCTTTTATTGAAAACATAACAAAAATCACCTATAGCGACTATAGTCTCAAATATTTACTGTTATGTGTTCAATCCTGGAGGACGTATTCAAACTTAGAGGACGTTGCATCAGAATTTCCGTTAGTGGGGATTGTTAGTCCTTCAGATAATGATGTAGCATTTTCAAGAGAGACATCTACACCAGAAATATCACTGGAGATCTTCAGAGGACTTTCTGTTTTTCCTCTGGGGACTCTGGATTTGGACTCATTGTCCTTTCCTTCTGTAGACTTTCTTTCTCTAGCAAGACAGCACAGCTCCTCTGAGAACCTACTGGCATCTTCTCATAGGGACTCTGATTTCTTTCTGTGAGGGTTCATAGTCTTTTCCCTTCAGGAATTTTGTGAACGCTCCCTTCAATGACTCACCGACGTTCTGCCTTGAACACATTTCCCTTGACGGATATGATGTCTCTTCTTTTGATGGGCTTGCTTTTCTTCTCCAAGGTTTTTTGTCTCTTTCTGAGATGAAGCTCTTACTTCTGTCTTATATGAGTCATTTGGTTTTCCTCTTTTTTTAAATGTAAATTATCAGTTGAAACCTCATTGAAGTCTAAAGCATACATGTTTTCAAACATTTCCAAGCAGCGAAAAACATTTTTACAAATTAAAAAGAAAAAAAAAATCTTTAGTCTCCTAATTTGCTATATTCACAATTGCATGTTTTTGTCCCGGGTAGTTTGTACAACTTTCAAAATTATAATGCCACATGTAGGTGATCGGGGACATTTTTACTAGAACAAATATAACATCTAATCAATGATATACAGCAAAGAGTGGAACCAAGTGTCAGCAGCTATCTAGGAAGAATCAGTAAATACAGGTGCAAATAACATCTGCTGAAAAAATGAATCGGAAATTACTTTGGAGTCCATATTCAGCTAGAAAAGCACTTGGAGAGCGCAGACACCCGCCAAGCAGCTCATTTCCCTACATGGTGTCACAGTTTCGACCTGTTGCAGCGAGACAGGGGAAATGAGCTGCTTGGCCTTGATCCTTGAAAGATCAAGGCTCAAAGTCCCTCATCCTTTGTTCAGTCATATTTCTGTGCGACCCTGGAAATTCCTGGATTCAGATGGTAATCTGGAATCAAAATTTAATAATCTGTTCCTTGTTTCATTACCAACAGGTCTTGAAAATGTCATTAAAACCCCTTAATGGTTATTTTGCTACAAACCAACAACAGACGAATGCCAGCTATCACATAACGGTCACATAAATTCTCAAAAGAATGTCATGGTTTGGACTCTGACCTTTCTTTGTTCGTTTTCCATGTGAGTTAAACCTTCCAACTGTAGTTGACTTTGAGGTTCATTGTAACAGAAGATGAAAAATAAATTTACCAGAGTCTATAATAAAGTAATATAATAATAATATAATAGTTGTCCCTGCTTCATTATCTAAATTAAAACAATGTACATAAATAAATGTTAGAACTCAATTAGAATTCAGACTTTAGTAAAGGCACCTATACATATCATTTGTGATATAAATCATAAATTCATTAATATAATCACACAATAAAGTCAATAAATTGCAGTAGTGATAGAATTAGGAAGCAGAAAATAAAAAGGATGTCATGTCATTTGGGACAAATTGAGAAAAGCTGCATAAATAGATAAATAAACAGAGTTGGTTTGATAGAAAGTTCAGGACAACAGTTTTCAGCACACAGGCCCAATCATGGAACTCAGGAGAAAACCAGTGGAAGAAGTGAACAGCAACAAAACAATGGACACTTATATTGAACTTATCAGAGTAAGATACTGAACTAAAATAAAATATAAATGAACATGCACCCCTGGAATCTCCTCCTGCCCTCTAATGCTACAACCTGCTACCAGACTAGTCATCTTCTTTCACAGTCTCTGGGGTCGCGGCCTGAACATCCTCAAAACAGCGCCTGAAGAAGCTCAGGACAGAATTTAACATGAAGTGTTGACTGCTGGGGGAGGCAATGTTGTGACCTTCATCTGGGAATATCTAGACAGTAAAAACACACAATAAAGTGAGTTAAATACTTACTTACTGATGCGTTTACCTTCAATATTCTAAAGTATTAATGTCATGTCTTCATAACAAAAGAGTTAAGACTGACCCAGAAAACATTTTTAGAATCGTAACAAGCACGCACAAACACAGAGAGACACAGTTATTGATTTTGGGATTTGTCTCTACAATATGTTGGTTGTTATATCCAAGAGTGTTCTGTCGTAGAAAAATAGATGTTAGGTGGTTGGATTGGGGCTGAAAATGGCACAATTAAGTTTTATTTTGTTTGGGTGTGACTCACTGAATTTTGGTCTGTCACATTTTGATAATTTGCTGCAAGTGCAGATTGTCTGGGGCTTAATTTGGAGAATATTTGCAAAGTACCTCTCAAGAAGGGTGAAAGTCAAAGTCATGAAAGTATCGATTTTATCATCGAGTTCTCTTTGTGTGGAGGACCAGGACACAAACGTTGGCATTTAATGTGAAAAGGCTTGCATTTGATGTCCATCACGATTATAGAGAACACATCAAGGTCTTTGCTCGTTGGATAAAGAAAAAGGAGAAAAAGTCACCTGGAGAGTGTAATTAAGGTTTGACCCCGACAACAGTCTGATTAGTTCAGCAGAATGCTGGAAATGAACAGAGGCTGAAAGAGAAAAAAAGCCTTAATGAACATCCTTCACAAAATTAAGATAACTCAATATCAGGTTAATTCATCACATCACCTCAACCATGCATGATGGGCTTTCTCAAGATGTTTCTTCATCAAGGGGATATAACAAGTCTTTTAATGTGCTAGGTTATAGTGGTGTAAAAAAATGACGTGAGAACATTTTATATTTAATCTGACATAAAACAAAAACAATTCAAGTAACAAAATGAAACCTTTCACCAGAAAAGTAAATAAATAAACCCTGCATAAATGTGAACATGGCTTAACTCCAAAATCCCAAAATTTTAGTCTTCTTGTAAAGTAATTCTTTTTTTAGCTGGATGCCTTTTGTGGGCCCTTGAAATGAAGATGAAATTCCTCTTAACCTTCAGCTTTCTAATAGAAGCCTGAAGGCATTGTGTTAAAATTGAGTGGTATTTGAAGATGCTCATAATTCACTCTACCGTGACTAATGTGCCAGTTGCAGCTCAAGAAAAGCAGCCTCAAAGCCAGATGCTGGCATCACCATGCTTCACTAGTGCATTTACATGCACGCAGCAGAAACAAATTCCTGCATTAGTTCGATTACATGAAATGCATGTGAACGCCTTAGTTTGATTAAAATCCCCCCCGAGAGCTCCGACTGTTGGACTAACACCCTGAGATAGCTCCAACTTCTTTGTAGACAGAAAATCCGTTTGCATAAATTATTCAAGCCGATCGAGCAAGAATTGTAGTTCGATTTAGATTTACATAGAAACACAATTACTGCGGCTCTGGTGCTCAGGTGATGTGCAGTGTTGTTTTTGCACCAATTATATTACTTGTCTTAGTTTATAATATTTTCTCCAGTAATTCCAGTTAAGAGCGTACAGGGTGAAACTGCAGACCCAAATTACGTAAGAGGCAAGACTGAACTCCCTCCGCCCCCATTGCTGCATTATGTTTTGGTAATTTGCACATAATTGCACACACTTAAACACTGCCTCAACATGAGTCATGACCAAAGAATTTTGTTCTAAAAAGAAGCTGTTAAACTTTCCTTACGGTTCTCTGCTCTTTCACGACCTTCTCAGAAAGCAGAGCACTAATCAGTGTTTGGCTGAGAGAAGACAGCAGCACGGCCGATATCAAGGCGCATTAGTCGATAGCAACTTTGCTACATCATTGAACACACATATATTCAGGACTACAGGTCAAGGTAAAAGAGATGAAAAGCTACAAAGTAGATAGAATTTGGTACATGCTGTGTAACAACTGATATCACGTCCTGCCAGCAGGGGGTGCTGCAGCAGCCTGAACACTTTCCTGCGTGTGGTAGGACTCACCGTCTGCCGTGTTGTGGATGATGAGGAAGTTCAGCGGACTCTGAGCTGTAATGTTGTCCAGCAGAGTGGAAATCTGTAAAAAAAAAAAAAGGAAAAGAAAGAAGAAATGTTGGTTATATAGTCATGTGAAATCATCAACCAGGAGGCCAAAGAGGGGCTGAGTTTGATTGTGTGATTAAATCAGCATTTCTTAAAAAGGTAATATGCCATCTCTTCTCAGTCACTCAGTATTTGTAAACACGTTGACCTTTATCACATCCTTCCCCACACACTCCACTTCACTATTATTTAATGAATAATTCAACATTATATTTAGTTCTGCCACAGCATCATACCACACAATCCAGCTGTTCTGAGCCTTTGCTGCTTCTCATGCCTTACTTGGTATTTGTGGTCTTCTTTTCCTGGGTAGCCAAAGTATTTTTCAGACTGAGCCGACCCTTTTAAAGGAGGAAAGAGTGGACTGTCAATTATAACAATACATGTAACCAGTGACAAAAGAACATTTTAGTAGTTAGCAACGTGACAAAAATAAATGGTGGTTTCTCTGTGTGTTTTTTGTTCATCCTCACCATAAAGTTTCCAGTTGGTAATTGGTGCAACTGCAATGCCACATCTAAACATAGAACTGTGGGAGAGGTGAAGGAGAGAGGAAACGAATCCTCCATAGGCCTGGAAAGAGAAGTATTTTGCTAAATAAACTGCTGTCAGGAATATTTTTATTTTTATTACATTCATAACTTTCATACCTTTCCATAAACTCCAATTCTGCTGTGGTCAACATACGGTAGCCTGATCAGGTATCTGAAAGTCAAACAACAGAAAACGTTCAGTTAAAGGAGTCATCATCTGGCCTAGATCTCTCTTAAATGATCAATTCTTAAAATGTATAAGTAAAAAAATCAAAAGAGTTCATTCTGACCCCCTTTATCCTATTATAAACACATTCATTTGAAATAGAAACAATACTTCAATCTTTTAGCCTATATATGTCATGTGACAATGTAAACATTCTAATTGATGGAGTTGAGGGTCACATCTGCACAAACAGTGAGGACACCAGCACAGAAAACACAACAAACACACCACATTCACAATCTTGTTAATGTGGTTTATTTCTTGTGTTATTTCTTGTGTTATTTCTTGTGTTATTTCTTGGTTTGTTTGTTTGAGACAGAGCCCCTGAAAGAAGGTCCACAAAGAGCAAAAGTATTTGAAAAACATAACTGAAGATATGACGACAGTCACATGAAATTCAGTGTCATTGTTTCTGGGGATGCAGCTGCTCCTCATCCACTGTGTGTCCAAACTGTCAAAGTTACTTTGGGCCTGAAGACGAATCATCCTCTTAAGGACAAGTTGACTGTTTTGAGGAAGACATCATGAGGACAGTCAGCAACAAATAATGAAGTCCACAACGTCAATTAACGTTGGTGCATTGAAGGCATCATACGTGGTGGCACATCGCTCTGCAATAGCACTGAATGTTTTCGGCATCAGGGAGCAGTTAATTCTCCTCCTGCATGCTCCTTTAATCTAAATACAAATGAGGAACATTTGGGGATGGAGGCCAGGGGAAGTTTACAAAAACAGACATCAGTTCCAGACAGTGGATGGAGAAGCTATCTTCACGAGCCTCCTGGAAGCACTTGCATCCTGCATGCCTAAAGGGAAGTAATCAACAAGAACGATGGAGCTCCTCATTACTGAGTCCTGCTATGAGACCTTTATTTCAGGTTTCAGGGTTTTTTCTCTCACTTCCATTTCTTCTTTTGCAATTTGAAGTCCAACTTGGAACCTTTACATCCAACAGTGTTCTTTACATCCAACTTTTCAACTGGCCACAAGCTTTTGATCTGGGGTCTATTTGGTTAAAATTTAATAAAAAAAATTGGGCCCTTAGACCCTTACTTGACATACTATTTCACACAGCTACAATAATGACAGTAACCTACTTTAAGAACAAGATGTTTAGTGACTACAGGCCCACAAGAAAAAGAAAATGTTTCAGTGCATAAACACTCTTTTATAAGTATATTTGGGCTCTAAAACAAAAGAAACTGTTGTTTGTTTAAAAGGATAAAAACTCGTTGTTTTCTGTAAAACAAAAAGCAGAACTCACTGAAAAGCAGAACTTACTGCAGAGCAGCGAGCTGGTCAGAAACATCAACAGTTCCCAGCCTTTGGTGGACCTCGTGCAGGATCTTCTGACCCTGGAAGCCGCTGCCCCGGCCGTCCAGACGGGCCACGATGACGCTGTCCGAGCTGACCAGCACCGAGTCCCAGCCGAGGGTGAAGCGATCGCTCACAGCCTGACCACCGGGGGCGCTGTCCCTGTTTAGTCCAGTGGAAGACACACACTTGATAAACACAGTTGTCACACCTTGTTTAAGATTTGAAAGATAAATGTGAAAAATATGTAAAACTAAAATTGCATACAGGATCAGCAAAAGTGGATACGCCTTTGTTTCATCCAAATCTAATGGTGTAATCAACCCAAGCCGGAGCCCTGGAGAAGAATTCAAAAACTGAATTTAGTCACTTCTTGTTTGTAATGTTTACATTTTCAATTAAATAATTCCTTTTTTAAAATCACACTACAGTTTTTTTCCAGCAGGGTTCTGTCCAGAACATGTTCCATGTGGACAGCCTGTATTTATTTGTGAAGCACAAATCCATCTGGTTTGGGGACACTCCCAACACCCGTCAGGTAGGATGGTCCTAGGTCTTGGTGGCTGTGCAGCTCACCACTAACTGGTTCTGAGATATTGAAATATACACTGGTGCCCTGTTCCCATACCTTTATTCCAATGTACAGACATCAGTAACCACCTTTGACCAGATCGATCCAAATGTTCCACAATCATTCCAAAAGAAAATTAAAAAAATACTTCAACCATATGGGCCCTAAACCTAACTACCAAACACTGGTTGCAGGGTCCTACCGAAGTTGTTGATCTGAACAGTCTTTCGCTCCCACATGGGTATCGTCCTGTTCAGCAGAGCCTGTCTCAACGTGGAGCTCCTTTCCAGAGTTTGGTGCTCTAAAATATCACAGGACAAGTACAAGGATGACTCCTGCTTCCAATTTATAGAATATTTAATCAATCAAATCAAGAATAAACAGATAATATGAATGTGAACCACTGAAAAACATTTAATAAATACACATTATCAAGACTTACTGTCCATGTCACTCAGCTTGTGAAGAGTGGTTTGTGGTACTCCAGGACCTGAAACATGGCAATAAAATCTAACTTTATGTTTGTGTTCGTGAGGCTGAATGAACAGTAGTTTAACTTGTGAGTCCATTTTTAATATTGATCCTGCAAAAGCTGCTGTGATGAGCTGTTACCTCTACAATGAAGAACAGCATGTTGTAGGTCTGGGCTGAAGGTCACGTCATAGAAGGAACACTGGGGCCTGAACAGTGAGCAGCTCAGACATTCTTTCTGAAACGGCTCCACGCTCGACACTCTGATGACAACAGCAAAGACACAATCAGATTTTGTTCTTTCTTTTTTTTTTCTTCGGCTGTGAAACAGTGGCCTCATTTTAGTGACAAAGTCTTTTCAAGGTTGTGGACAGATCAGAACAGCCAGATGCTTTCCTCATGTTCTATTGGTTGATATCGATCTATTGTTTGGAATTGTACCTGTACAAATGACGTTGAGTGGAGCCTTCCTCTGTGCTCAGAAAATAACTGAAAAAATTGTCAAAAAAAGTGCAAATAAAACAGTATTAGTTAGAATAGTACATTGTGCTTCACTGCATAATAGGACAACATCAGTATGTTCTGCTTACACCAAGTTAATGCTCTCATCGTAGGCCACAAGCTGAGACACCTCCCAGCTTCCTGAGGTGAGGTGGCGGACGCTGGCCTCTCGGCCATCAGCCTGGAAGGAAAACATTAAAATCAGACGTTACAAGGTCTAAGCTAAAGACCCTCTGAATGAGCAGTTAGTCTATCCATTATTCATCCACCAGGAAGTAAGAAGATACTGACTCTGTGACATTAAACTACCACTGTGCTGGGACAGCCCTTTATCATGAAGTATGAGGATATCTGTGATGTGGGACCCTTCATCACAGGACTCTTTCACCTTTTTCCAGGTAGCAAGGGGATGTGAGGGTTTCTCAGAAATGTGACATTTACATGCACAAACATAAAAATGGGACACTCAAACATCCGGTCATAGCGGGGATACTCAAGTCAACATGAACACACCAATTTATTATTAATCATGAGGAAGTTAGTCATGGATTGGTCAGGCCAAGGTCACAGCTGAGTAACGTTTCTTACTCGGTCAGAGATCATGGTGATGTGGTTGAAGGTCCCACGATTGCTGTGTTTGAGGGGCGCCGTGATGAAAAATGTGGTGCAGTCCCTGGAATATAGGGGCCGCTCATTCTGGGGAAACAAAAATACAGGTATTGTGTGAAACATTCCAGTTTTTTTCTGGTCTGGTCTTACTCTTGGTGGCGCTTCATGTCTTACTGTTTGTTAAAGATATCACACTCACCTGACGATCAAGCCACTTCTCTGATGTCATCACATTTTTCTGGAACGTCAGAGAGAAATGAGTAAACACGCTAAATGTATGTTCCTCTATGCTGCAGACTTCTTCCCAGTGCAGTTCTTACCACTGTGCAGATGCCTGTCACAACGTCACACAGTGAGAGAATCGACGTGTTCTGGGCTCTGTTCACCCAGCGCACGCTCAGCCTCTCCGGCCCGACCCACGTGACCATCGTGATGTAGTGCTCGCTGTGGAAACAGCTTCAGGATGTAGCAAACAAAACAGCATGCACAAGATGAATGTACAATATGAGAAACATTTGAACCCAACCTCTTTTCTAAGCTGTCAGGGGGTCTCAGTTCGGTTGTTCGGGAGCTGCCATCCACGGTGACCACGTAGAGTCTAACGGTGGGATTGACCTGAGCCATCTGGAAGGATGCAGCACACCTACACTTACATCCACACGACTGAAGGAGAATATCTAATCTAAGCAGCAATTTATTCACCCTATTCATTCTTAGGATAATTAAAACAACTTGACTTTCTTCTTTTTTTAATGCAGTGAACAACGCCTGTGGGCACCTGGAATATATGAGTGCAAATTGGAAAAGCGATGACGGAAAGGTCACTCGAGGTCCCAGCAGGAGCATGTTACGGCCCACTGAAGGTTCACGTCACATTACTATTTCATTGTCTCATTCAAACGTTGGTTTATGCTGTTTCAAACATTAATTTCCTTCACCGGTGTGGTTTTTGTTAAGTTGCAAATATAATTTATATTAAAGCCCACTGATACTTTCAAGAGATTCTGAATTTGAAGTTGGCGTTGTGCTTGTGAATAATCCTATGAAACAAATCCATTAATCACCCTTTGAGTTTCCCAGTCAGTCATCAATAGTTACTCAGATGAAGCCCCCATGCTGCTGTTAAGCATTCCAAACCTTGACATAAATAAGTGCTATGTAGGTGGTTTAGAAGGGTTTCATTTTTAGTTACAGGGTTTTAACTAAATTTAAGCCCCCAACAATCTGATAAGCTAAATTTGTTAGAAAATCCAATTTATTTCACCCAGCACTTATATGATCAAAGTCTGCCTATTTTTTTTCTCCAGTCAATGCAGATTTTATTTACACTCTAGAACTCTTCAGACTCTGCCAGCAAACACATCATTAAACTCCACATATCTCAGATTTGCTTTTGTACCCAGAGGATCTGCGTGTTCTACAGCTACAAAGGATATGATCACGTGCTGCCCTGAGTTAATACTGAGCTGTAACTGAGAGATTTGTACCAAGTTACTGTTGTAATGTCAGGTTCAGTGAGTTTAGTTCAGGCTTTTTGGAGATTTGATGTAAAGGGGATTCATGAGGATTTGGGATTCATAAGAAAAAGCTCTTTACTGTCCTTATACAACTGTACAATGAAATATCATAGGACGGATGGAGGTCAGTAAAGTGCAATCCTTTATTGGATTACGTCATTTCCATTAGTTGATCAAGAAGCTGCATGAATTCAGCACGTAAACATCCAAGCAGCAGCCTAGCAGCAGTTAAATAAAAAAACCCTAAATCCCACCTTTGGGTAGGGATACTCCTTCCCTCTGGGGTACAGCATGCCTGTGAATCGGGGCAGAAGCATGTTGGGCACCAAGGAGTCGTTGATGGTGAGATACGCAAGTCTAAGACCGTCTGGGGACCACCAGTGTGCCACCTGTGTGTGCAGTATCTCCTCTGGTAGAGCGAGAGATTCAAAAGAACAAAACATCAGATGATTCAATCCACCATATTCTTTGTTTTGGGTTATAGTCAGGTCATATTAAATCATATTTAAACGGTTTACTTCTTACCCTCATACAGCCAGTCCCCAATGCCGTTGAAGATGATGCCCTCCTCTCCAGAAGATGTCAGCCTCCAGGAGCTGCTCTGAACATCCGATTGGAAGTAAATGTTGTTTTCAAAGATATACATCTGCAGAAAAAAAAGTTTTATTTAGAGGCACAAATGTTACACAGGGGAAAGCATTTCCTTGTCAGTCACACAAACTATCTTTTATTTCTATCTTTTTATGCTGTTATATGACTGGCTGGTCACTTCTCTCTGGGCACCCGTGCAGCCCACGTCCTGGTCTGGTTGGGGCAGCCTCAGCTGAAGGCCCAAACACCCAATGAAGAAACACCTCCATGTGGAAACATCTATTCCTACGAAGAACGCTGAACATCTGGATCAAGCACTGAGCAGGGTTCTGGACTAATTTGTGGCTCATTGTCTGACTACCAAACACTTGGAGGTGGATTGAAACTGGCAATGAGTCAGAGGAACAGCATGACCATTCAGATCATTTACACCTATGGCACTGAAGCAGCCATCAGTCCTGGCCAGTCCAGGAGGCGGCAGGAGATCAAAAGAGTCACAGAAGAAAGAAAGCACCTGAAAAAGCATTTGTGGTATGCCAACATGACAGCTTGAGTTAAAGATGGAGAGATGGCATCAGAGGACACGTTCAACAGAGGACATCAATGATCTTGGTTTCCAGCTCCAGGAGCAGCTCTGAACACCCGATCAAAATAAATGTTGCTTTCAAAGATATGCATATCTTTGCTATTAAAAATATAAACAGAGTTTTCATCATAACTAAGTTGTGCTGTCTGTTATCATGTAAAGTTTATCAGATATCTTAATCTCTAATGATCATAAATTCTGTCTATTATCTGTCTAGTAGTTAAATTGCAAAGCACAAATTCTGAATAAGTGTAAGAGAACAAAAACTGGGTGGGGAACTCACCATCTGCTGACCATGAACACCCCAGGAGGCGAACTGGAGGACTGAATCTGACACCTCTGGAGGATTGAGCTCCTTCACTTCTCTGAAGTAGACAGTTCAAACGTGTGCATAAGACTTTTTATAATCTATTCATAGTCATAAATGAAACAGAATAACAAGTGTTCATCACAGTTTTCCTGAATTTTTATTTTCTCTGCAACTTGGAGCGTTGACAAAATTTATTCTTCTTTGTGAGTTTTTGACTATATAATAAATGCACTTTTTTCCTCACCTTGTGTAAAGATTGTAGATCAGGTAGGATGCCAAGAAAGAGTGTTGGTAAACCTGAAAGGCAGAGGGAGAGCGTGAGTGAGAGGAGGAGTGCTGGGCCCGATCTGAGCTGGTATCGATCACCGTGGTGACGGCCAGGCAGACAGGTTTGACCAGGACTCTCCATGAGGGTTGGACAGCAGAGCGAGATTTGAAGCGGAGGCGAGGTAAAACAGAATACGCTAGTGTGAATGAGAGGGAGGCAGGTGGAGCCCTGAGGTTACAGGAATTAGAGGTGAAGAAAGTGGATCACAGACACCAGACAGAGCAAATGAGGGTGTGGACGAGAGGTGAAGAAGCATGTGCAAGAAGGTTGAAACGACTGGAGAAAGGTGTCAGCAAGGCTGAGGTGAGAGTGAGGAAGACGTTGATGAGGACTGTGCTCAGTCCTGCTGATTTTATCAACCTAAGCACGTTACTAACATCTCATTCAGACATCAAGGAAGCACGTTTGCCTGCAGAAGAAGAGCAAAATATGTCACTTTTTATTGCTGAATTTGAAATGCAGCGACGTATTTACACAGCTCACTCAATCCAATAATCCCTGCTCCATGTGCGGTGACATGTGGAGAGATTATCCACTCACAACACAGTTTGCAGGGCGCAGATAACACCTGATAACATCTGACTGTTTCTGCATATTAATCAGGGGAGCTTTGGCAACGATCGCTTGGGCGCAAAATAGCTCATCCAACTTGCTTTCCTTTGCTGAATTGCTCTTGGAAACACAAAAGAGCATAAAATGGCAGCTCAAAAGAGAAGGTCAAGTTCACTCAGCAGCTTCACAGTAGACGGCAGCTCTGACATCTCACACAGGAAGACGTGTGGTTGTTTACTGAGATCGCTACGTGGTGCTGCTGTCACAGCGGCCCAGTGGGGGGGGCGCAGACTGGGACTGGTCTTCTCATCCTAAATGGACGACATGTCTGAACCATCTTGAAACACTCATTAACTATGCGTTCATCACAGTTTATAGTTAACAATGACTAATACCGAGGCTGTTGGCAGAATAATGGATCCGATTGAGTCCAGATGGATCATTAAAATGTGTTATTTCATTTCATTTTTATGAAGTGGAGATCTTCAGATTGGTCTTTACTCAGGCCAGATGTGCTCACTGCAGTTCCAGAGCAGAATCAGTGGACCTCTGGGAATAAGCAGCACTTGTGGAGAGTCAGCCCGTGGAGCAGCAGCTTCACGTGCTGTGTCGCTGCCCGACTCCTCCCACCCGCTAAGGGCTGACCACCACGCTCAGGGCGGCTGAAAGGGGGTCAGAACTACCCCAAACCTCAACCATGCCTGCACTGCAGAGCCAAACATCATCCAAAGGAAGCTCCACGTTTGGTTTGAAATGTGCTCTCGCTGATAATCACTCATGATCCGTTTACAACAAAGCGCGTAAGCGCTGACATTTGTCGGCTACAGTGTCCAGCGCTGTGATAATTATGTAAGTGCACTTGAACAAAGCATGAAAGATGCCCTTCATTATCTCTACAGAGGGCTGCTGACCGTAACAGAGGCAGGAGATTCATGGAAACCTTTGATGCAGCACTACAGTGCAACAGAGAGCGGGCGTGATGATGATAAATTCACCAGACAGCTGGGGACAGCGGTGGAGCAGCAGGTCATTACTCTCCTCAGATCCAGCCTGTCACTTTCATGATGAAGACATCTGCGCCGTCACTCGCAGGAGGAGATGGCGCCTCGCTGCCGTCTCAGTCCCATCGAGCACACAGAGCTCATTATCAGGCACGCTTACATCACAGCGATGTTCCTTCAAGCGTGGCGTTATGGGAGCGGACAGCAGGCGCCACCGTGGCGCGATATGCAGAAAGTCATTTTACTGGTGTGAGATGGACTGACGGATGGATGGATGGAGGGTGTTAGAGCGACCAGCGAGGAGCACAAAGGCAGCTTTTTCAGTCTGACGCGTCACAGCTGCCGCCTCAAACATCACACGTCTACACGCCGCCACGTTCACTGAGCTGGACTGAAATGAAGCGATTATGAGCGCAGCTAACTGGTGTGGCGGGTTCAGGGACCCTCTCCACAAAAAGAAAGGCTGTGTTCATGACCTGTTTCTAATCCTGAGATCACAGACGGACGAGTTATTGCTGGGAGCGCTGGGATCCAGTCACAGATGGAAAGGGTCATTTGAAGCTGCAGAGCTCAGAATGTGTCCTGTGTGGCTGCACATTTAAAGGTCTGCGTCTCGGCATCAGCAGGAGGGCCGGCGAAGCTTCCAGAGAACCGGTCTGCGACGCTGGCACGGCCATGATCTAGACTGAGTGTGTGTCGAGCTTAAATACATCTGAATAAACCACATGTTTAGTAAATGCTCAAAGTTTGGCGTTTGGTTACATTTCGCATAAAAGCAAACCATTCGACTGCAACGAGCCCACAGTCACGCCACATCCACGCAGCTCAGCTGAGACCAACACGTTTGATGATGAGCACCTCGCGCACACACACACACACACACACACACACACACACACATGGCTCTGTGTAAACAACATGTTAAATGTGAGACTAAGCCAGGGGGTCTGGGCACCAGCACGAAGCTCTGTGTTTGCTTTGTAACGCTGCCTTCTTTGAACAGGACATGCCGGGACTGTTGGCAGATCACAGTCGTGATGCGGTAACAAGCCCAACATGCTGCTATTGTGATCTGTCAGTTTATTTGTATTATTTGTGGTCTTCAAGAAGTTCTCTCAGAGGGTGTGTGTGCAGCGTCGCTGCGCTCGTTAAACTTAAGAGTCTGGAAAATCACACAAGGCCAAATAAAAGTTGAACCATTTCAAATTCAAATCACTCAAACGGCAGGAAGAGGTTGTTTGACAGAGTTAAACAGGATTAAACAGATGGTTCTGTGCTCGTGGAGGCTCTTTCACCGATAGGACTGACACTGAACGACTTCTGAGGACCCGCCTGACGGGAGCCTGCGTGACCCCAGCACTGTGACCGGACCACGGCCCCAGGTACGAGGAGACGTTAAGGGGACGCTCACCTGTTTGACGTCATACGCCAGGAGAACGAAGTTCAGATCTGGAGAAACGGCAAACTTTGAGGCCTTAAAAGTCGCCTGTGAGAAGAGACAGATTTAGATGTTTTATCTCCAGGATAAACGTTTCCTGTTATGGCACAGCTGAACAGATACCCCTTCCAAATATTTACGGTCCCGATAAAACCCCAGAAGCATCTGAACTGGGGTCAGCTGGACCATGAAAGAGTGGATTTACTGTAGGTTTGGAGTAAATAAGCTTGTTTTAAACAGCTCATGTATTTAACAGTAACTCTCATACTGTGACACATTAGAAATACCTGAATAAAAAACGTACAAACGTTGTGTTTTTCATCAGGATCTCGGTCTCGTTGCTGTGTGTGTTGACCTTCAGAATGTCTCCATCAAAGCTGCGAAAGATGACCTCTTCCTCTGAGGTAGGAAGGCAGAAAATCATCAGCAGGACATAAAAACCTGTTGTTAGGCTGCTGTTACTGACAGCTGCAAAGAAAAGTGTAATTTTATTATGCAGGAAGGAACAAAACGAGCTGCCTCCCACCACATTCGTCTATAAAAGAGTAAAAACACAAGCTCAGGTTTGACACATCTGAATGTTTTGTACGTCTTAGCCTCATGAGGTTGTCGCAGACATCAAGATAATTTATTCGTTTTTAAATGTCGGGTATGTGAACGTCATCACTGTTTCACTGTTTGAGCCCAGAACTGTTGAAAACATGAACTTGTTATCTGTGATCATGAAAATGCTACGTTTTTCATTTATGGTGGTGGTTTTTATTTGTAGTCTTTTACCATTCATCCACTTGGCTCCCGGGTCATGTACTTGGAATTTTCTGTCAAAGAGGTCATCGAGTGTCAGTGGGGAACCCGAAGCTTTCCCGCCGTCATCTACAGGAAGAAGAAAACAAAGCGTGTCCAGATCAGGTTCTCAGAGAGGTTCTCTGCTCAGCAACAGAAGGTTGTGTGTTCGCAGCCTGAGCAGCACCAAAGCCAGCGGAGACGGTGGGAAAACCAACAACAAGGTCGAAACAGAGCGGAGAAGGTGGAGGACTAAATGAGTGTCTCCCAGTCAGGGATGAAGATGAGGTTTAGGGAAACTCGCCTTTTGACAGCAGCACAATGGAGAGTCCGATGAGGGAGAGCACCACCAGTATAACCAGCAGGGAGATGCCGATGCCCTTCCAGTTCCTGTCTGGCCCGATAGGTCCGATGTCCTGCACAGAAAGAAGAACCAAAGCTGCGTTTAAATCTGCGACTGAAGCTCCAGAATCACAATAATCACAGTAGTCACAATAATCACAACAATCACAATAATCACAGTCATTTAACAACACGACAACGTTCACAGTGACCTTGAGATGGGAGGGAAAGGTCAACGACCTCGGGGTCATCACGGGGTCGTCACAGGCGTCGGGTTACTTGAAGGTCCGCCCGCTCGGGTTTAAAATAACTGAACAACTGTTCTGATCAGCTGTGATCCGTCTGTCATCCTCCCCTCTTTCTCACACACCTCAGTCCTTCCATTAAAAGAGAACAGAAGGTTTTCTACGGACTCTCTCATCTACATTGTTAATCTGTGCCTCGACCTTCATCTTAATCTCTGGCGTGGCCTCGTGTGACCTTCCCCACCATCATGCATCAACAGTGTCGAATAATGGAATACTGTCCCAGATTTTACTGTGATGGAAAATGTTTTACTAAAATGAATGTCATCACTGAGTCAGTAATAATAATAGTGAGGATTCGTGCTAAACAGTGTCTGCTATCTAACGTCAACTATAATGAAGGCCAGAACATCGATTAAAAAAAAAAAAAAAAAAGCCGCTGAAAAGAAAAACTTAGATGTGGAACAAAAACACCCAGTGACAACAAAGAAACACTGATTAGAATCAAGTATAAAATATATGTGACAAAGTCACTAAGCTTTCATTTACAGTGCAGAAGAGAGTCAATAATCTGATCCATTTAAAGTGCCCTTGAGTTTTTCTTTTGAGAGAATATAACATTAAGACGAACAAATGAAGAGAGGAAGGAACGCTTCGTTGCTTATTCAGAACGCTGAATATTAAGGGAACATGACAGCGAGTCGTCCTTTGGCTGCATCAAGGTTGATCCGTGAAAGCCGCTACAAAGAAAATACAGCAGCGAGCTACAGGCGGAGCAGCGGTGGGGCCCCGGGAACATCACGAAGGCTGCCGTAAACGCCTTCTGCGCCGATGTCTGATATTACAGCTGGCAGGAGGCAACAAAAAACCAACGTGATAACCTGAGGGAGTCATTGCTGGGGGGCCGGAGCCCCCCGGAGTGAGAGAGTTAGTGTTGAGTTAGGGTAGATGTCAATCATCACAGCGGCGCCTCAGAACAATAACGAGGCCTTCAACACCTCCAAGACCAGGAGAATAGGCATTGACCCCCCCCCTCCCCGTCCAGGGGGGGGCGTCCTTCACTGCCAACACCTCAAACCGGGCTGAGGAAGACCCAACTCCCCCAGGAACTGCTGCAGAACCTCAGGAGGAGCTGCACAGGCGATCCTGCTGAGAGGAGGGGCCTCATCCTCGGGCTGGAGCTCCCTCGCCTGGACGCGCTGTGCACCAGCACCTCCTCACATCTGGAGCGGGATCCAGATCACAGGTCCGTCAGAAGCAGGCTGGGGAGCAGCTTCAACCCCACCAATCCTGCTCCCCCCTCCCCCCAAACTGGGAACCAGTCAAACCACCCTGGGAACCTCCCAGCGTCTGGAGCACACATCGAGATGTAGACCAACCTGTGACTGCACATCTGCCACATCTGCACACACCTGTAGGTTTGGACCAGCTCCGTGTTCTTGTTTACACACATCCGCGTGTTCAGCCAGGGAGAATTAACCCGGAGCGTCATGGCTGAGCAGCGGGGAGCGGCGCGTCCAGGTTTGCTCATCGCTTTTCTGAGCTGCGAAACATCTGATTCCCACCTTCTCATCCAGCGCCGGCTCCGTTCCAGAGCCCACGCCGTCAGAGCGGCGCCATGGAAACCTCAGAAGATTAAAGGGGGAAAATCCTCTGCCACGTTTAATGAATTAATCTGCCGGCTTTATAACGACGGGGGTTTTCATGCACACTTTCTCCAGACTCATTTGCGGAGGTGAGCAGAGCCAGATTGAGGTCAGAGAAAAGGTAGTGAAGCTATCAAACAATTCATCTTCTCTCAATGAGCTTTTTTTAATTAAAAGAAAAGGCAGTCCACCCATCCTGCATCCTCAACAGGAAAGGAAGAATTTAAAGTTCATTTAAAGTAATCGATGGATTTATCTGCAGGACTGCAATTAGAAGCGTTTAGTCGATGAGGACATGACAGGTGTTTTATAATAGCACGTCGATTAGACTCTTTGTTGCCCTCATATTTTCATGTGTAGGTCCTAATTCACCTCAAGGCGTTTGCACTTTAAACCCTCAGTGTGAATTCCCTGTGAGTAGTTAATAAATATCATTTACTCGCATTTTATGTTCGGAGCTCATCAGCTGAATTCATTAATGTGGCAGTAAAATTAACATTTAATCTGGAATTAATGTCTTCCTGCACCCTCCAGTTGCTTTGTGGATTTCCAACAGTAAAAAAAAAAAAAAAAAAAATCAGTCGGCGAATCTCATTTTCTCTTTTATTGGTCGAGGAACATTATCAGCTTTTAGCAGGCTGGAATTTCGTTGACCTTGCTGCACACACGCAGAGACTCGTCAACGCAGATGAAACATTCCCGCTTCGAAAATGTCGGCGAGGGCGGGCGGACGCTCCATCGATCATGTTTTACAACAGCTGCAGCGTCGCTTCAGCGGCAGCGGCTGCAGCCGGAAGAGCTCGGGACACAAGGAGAGAGAGGAAGCAGGACCGGGATGGAGGCGCCAAACCCACCAGCCAAACCCCACAAACAAAATAATGAGCTGCTTCCCGTTCGGTCGCCACTCAATTCCCGTCTCTCCTCGTCTTCGGCGGCGCTGAAAGGCATTATGGGAGCGCGGAGCCGCGGAGTGTCACGGGGACGAGGAGGGGATGTGACGGGGAGGAAAATGATGCTCCCCCACCTCATCGCGCAGCACATCTCATTACTCGGACCGCCCGGCCGACAGCAGCATCATAATTAATCTTCATTGAGTGACTGGGCTGCCTGGCTGACTGGTTAAGTGACTGGGCGGCCAGAGGGGGCGGGGAGCCGCACGCCGCGGAGGGCGTTAAGTAAGAGGGTGTGCAAGCAGCCTTCTCGGCGCTCGCCGCCTGTTGACTCTTAAAAGGAGGCAAAGAGCAGTAAATACAGGGTTGGGGGGTGTGAGTGTGAAATCACAGTCACAGTCGCTCGGATCAGCATCGTAACCAACGATTTACTCACTGCTTTGTAGTCATGGCAACCCGCCGCATTTAAATATCAGATTATTTATTCCAGCCCCCCCCCCCCCCCCCAAGATTGTGGAATTTGTTTACATCCTGACAGTAGCCAGAGGGCGATCAATCCGCCCAAATCGATTGCGGCCCCCTTCGAGCTCATCAGTTTATTGCGCTGCAAAACAGCCCAGAGAAAAACAATTTCTTCCAGCAGCGGCGGCGGCGGCGCGCATGTGTTGGTGTAATGTGATTTGAGCAGCAGCCATCGCTCCGCGCAGCTCCCAGGCTGACAGACCTTCAGCGCGGCTCCGCCGCAGAGTTCCAAGGGCGCATTTAAAACCTGAGAAGGGATCCAAAGGCACCGGAGTGGCGTTGGAGGACCCCTGAGAGGCCCCAGCTCTGGGTTAGTGGGGCTGGGCCGGGGCGGCGGCTCAAAGAGAGGCACACTGACATACCCCAAACAGGCTGCAGCAATTCTGGGGATGAAGGACCCTACCCTTGACCCCTGACCCTTGACCTCTGACCCTGACCCTTGACCCTTTAGCGACCCTCTCAGCGCTCACAGACGTTAAAGAGAAGCCTGGCCTCCCGAGCAGCAGCTCCTCAGGCGCTTGAGGCCGTGTCCTCGTGCTGCCTCACTCCTATCTATTCCTATGTTTCCCCAGGCTCCACCTCAGGTGTGTGTGGCTCCCACATGCTTCAGGAGGACACACACTCACTTCTGAGGACCAGATCCAGATCAGATCTAAACCACGCTGTAGCTGATCTCATCAGGCCACGCGCCAGGGCAGGAAACAAGCACAGGGCTGTCTGATCGCACTCTCCTGCCTCCTTTTTACCGCTGGTACAGGATGAGTCTCTAAAAAGATTATTTCCAACTTGAACTAAATCAGGTTCGCTGCCGCTGACCCCGACAGGTAGTTCGGTCCTCTGCTGCTTCTCCTTTCACTTCCTGGAGCTGAAGCCTTGAAGTCTTTCTTGTTGGTTCACTGTTGCACTTTTAGGGATTAACACACAGATTCCTCCGTAATGATCCATAACCACCATCACCAGCCTTTCATCCTCACTTCTGGCTCCTGTCCCCTGTATCTGCTCGCCGTCGGGGCCATTGAAGCCCGATCTCCGTTTCCATGACGACATACGTGTTCTGCAGGTGTATCAGTGATACCAGTGTGTTGTGTTTGGGCAACTGGACAAGAGACTCAAACAGCACACTGCTCTTCAAAGCTGCACTAAAGACTCGGTTTAAGGTTCGACAGACCAGTTCTGTGGGTTTATCTGTCCAGATCCCCCCCTCCAGATCCTCGGTCAGAATGCCAGTTCTACTCTCATGATGAAAGCGAAGCTGCGATGAACCTGGACCAGACTCTCTGCTCACCTTCAGATGAGCCCATCAAAACCAGACCTCTGGGGTTACAAGGAGATTACGTGATCCAGAGTCTCCAACCATCTAAAGCTCCGGGTGATGTCACACGGACGTAACCAGACGCGTTCCCCCCTCGCTGGTTCCCCCCTCGCTGGTTCCCCCCTCTCTGGTTCCCCCCTCGTGGGTTCCCTCCAGTTCCCCAGGCTGGCGTCTCCAGCGTAGTACAGATGTGTTCTTCATGTTTGGGGGGTGTGGGGGGGAACCTGAGCAGCAGGCAGAGCCAAGCTGGGACCACATCTGATGACCACCACCTGTGAGGGCACACTGAGGGTCACAGGTGCTCATCTCCCACAGCAGCAGGCTGAAGGACCTGACCCCCCCAGGGTCAGACCAGGACGGCGTCTGGACACACCAGGTGGAGAATACAGTTGTTTCTGCATCTGTGGAGGTCTGAGGGTGGATTTGACTCGTTAAGCTGCAGGATAATCAGGATGTGGGGGGGTTGGGGGGGGGGCTTCCCTGTTAACCAGCCTGTCACTCATCTCCTGGCTGCTTCCAGTTTAGGTAATCTGCTCTCTGCTCGCACCCTGGCTTTGTTTGCCGTCTCAGGTTTAATCTGCTCTGCTGATTGCTTCTCCTTCCGCGCTGGCTGGTGGCCCTGCGGGGGGGTCGGGGTGGGGGGGGCTCGGATCGGAGCAGGATCCCAGACTAAAGTCTCACAGAACTTTAACTGTTACAACCTCAAAAATAAAAACATCAGAGAGTTAAAAGGTCTTTAGTTTCCTTCCGCTCTGAAACCCGTCTCAAAACCAGATCAGCGGGAGTTTCCAGACTCTCCTGATGATCGGTGGCGGTCGTTACAGTAAAAGCGATAAAACTGAATGACTGCAGAAAATGTCTGCGTCCGTTGAGCTGAAGGCCACAAGCGTGGACCCCGAACTCTCTTTTTAATCGTCCTGCAGATTTAGTGTAAACACTGTGAGCTTTTATTACAGTTTCACGCTGCAGCGGCCGTTTCCCCTTCAGACAAAAGACCAGGAAAACCATTACGGGAACAGAAACAGCCACATAAAAGGCCCAGCTGTTGATCATATAACGTTTTCTTATTTCTATGCTACAACGGCCTCCGGCTTCGGGGATTACGTCTCGTCAGGAACGATGGTGGAGGCTCTTGGCGGAGGTTCAAACTGAGGCGGACGAGTGCGAATGAGGAGGAAAAACCCAGGAACAATCAGGGAAATTCTTGGAATTGAAGAGCCGTGGAGACGAGGTCCTGGACCCTGCTGGAGAACATCTGCAGCTCGCTGCTCCTCACCCAGACTCCACTGGCTCCGGCCGCCCAAAGCGACTGCGGTTCCACTTCTTACGAGACTCAGGTTGGTTTTTTTTGGGCTGGGGGGCTTCGGCGTTGATATTCTGCTCCTGCACCGACGCCGACTTTGATCTTTCCTGGCGATTTTATGGATCGCCCTGTGATGACCCTCAGAGTGGATCTTCTGGGCCAAACTCTCAGGAGAGCAGGGAAGTTGGAGAGGTTCCGCTTCCGCACATTAGCAACAAGAATTAAGATGAGAGGACACAAAGCGTGCGCACGCACACACGTGCACGCGGGCACGCAACCCTGCCACATGTCCCGCACGCCATCATAGAATGTAAGATCAAAGAGCAAGCTTTGATCCTCAAGATTCAGATTCAGAGCAGAGAGAGTGGTTCTGCTGCTCACTGGACTGTCCAGCAGAGGTGTGTGTGTGTGTGTGTGTGTGTGTGCGTATGTGTGCGTGTGTGTGTGTGTGAGAGAGAGTGTGTGTGTGAGAGAGAGCACATGCATGAGTGCAAAGGCTGCAGCAGAAACATTCTCAGATGTTACCTTCATCCCTCTCACATTCGTCCTTATTTTCATATTCTGAATGAAAATTTTAAACATTTCATCAGAGTTTCAGGCCGAAACTACCAAAAACTGCCCGATCCTGCAAACATCCAGAGAGCTGGTGCTGACCCTTTGTGTTCCTCTTTTCCTCTCACTCCCAACAGCACCAGCAGCGGCGGCTTTAACTCCTCTTCTCCACCGTCCGCGGCGCCCTTCAGGTGAGCGAGTCAACTTTGAGAACTACTTCACCTCCTCTCAGCCTTTGTCTGCCTGCAGAAGCAGCAGGCGGTAAACTCTGAGGCCCCTGAGACCTGATCACTCTGACCAAAGCACAACAGCGGCGCAGAGGTCGGAGGTCAGCGCCGAGCCCCAGCAGGGCCTCTGCAGGAAGCCGCGGCAATCAGACTTCACGTCGGCCATTATCAAATCGATCGGGGGTGACAGAGGAGCAGGAAACGCTCACCGCTTTGACAAATGGAACTAATTTAATTACAAGCTGCTGGGAACCAGATGTCACGATGACTTGACCTTCAGCGCTGCAGGTCGGGAAACATTATTACAAAAACTTTGTTGCATTATATCTTTAACTGAAGCTTTGGGTGATTCAGCCTCTGAGCTCCCGGCCTCCGTCCTCCTGGAAGGTCCGCCCTCGCTCCTCAGCAGCTTCAAGGTTTGAGCGCTGCAGACCAGGCAGGAGCCGCCAGGGGGCGCTCTCACACCGAGCTGCCACATCGGGCGATCGGAGGGTTGACGGGGAGCCATTTTGAGTCATTTCTGCCGGTTTTACATCACAAAGCCAAAGGCGTCTCCCAGGGGATGAAAACAACAAGAAGAAGGTCTTTTTTCCTCGCTGAAGGATCCTGGAATGGGAGGCACAAAAAGATGTCAGACCCATCAACAAACTCTGCTTCGTCTTGTCAGGAGAGCAGAAAGAGATCTGAGATCAGACGCCGCGCAGACGTGGACGAGCAGGCGCGTCGGCGAACGCGTAAATAAGTGGAGCGCGAAGCTGCAGCCTCTCGGCCGCGCTTTCACAAGCACGACCGCCCACGACGGGACGGGCGGAGCAGCCCGTCCTCCCACGGTCGGCTCGTCTCGGAGGTGAAGTTTCACAGAAGCGCGGGTTCAGTCGGGACGGCCACCAGGTTGTTTCGCGCTCCGCCGAACCCGGGAACCCCCCCAAAGACCACTCAGGGGTCAGAAGCCCGCTTTAATACCGGAGTCACCTGATCTGATCATCCTCAGGGGAGGACCCCCGTCTCTGCCCGGTACCGCTCTGGCGGAAGGACAGAAGTCCCCACCGTTCCTGGACGTCGCCTCAGCTCCGGGTCTGGCGCCCGCCGATGGCCCGGCCGAGGCGTCCCCCCCCCGCCTCGTCTCCCCGCTCCCATCTGATTTGCAGAGGCATGATATGCATGATGCATGGACCCGGCGTGATTGAGCTGGAGGACTCCCAGCGCCTCTCGGTTGGTGGGGGGGAGGGGGGTGAATTTATAGATAGGCTATCTCCTGAATGCAGCGTTTGGTGTCTCTGCCAGTGAATTTCAGCTCCCCACAAAGAGAGGAAGAAGAAAGAGTGAGGGGCAATCTGGGCCCGAGTGCCAAACTCATTCTTCCGGCTGACAGGCCGCTGATATCCTTCTCCAGAAACGCCGTGCTTCACACTGAAGCTGATTGAGTCAGGAAGCGCCCGTCTTCCCGTCCCACCTTTCCCAGCGTGTTTTAATATCTCTTGACTTTCTCTGTATATTGGAGACAGCAATCAGGGGGAGGAGATCCGTGTCAGGAGAGGCTCAGCTCCATCACTGGACATGACAAAGTAGGACAACAGATAAGCCGTGGGCTGATAACCTGGTTACAGACCCAATCTTAGTCTGCCATGTCAGCCGTTAAAGCACATATTGGATTCAGTAGCACCTTATCAGAGGGATAAACTGTACCAGAGTCTCCTGAAATACAGCAGGGCAAACAGAGACATCACCCAGGTCTCCTCTGCTTGTACTCAATTTTACAGGTATTATGAGCCGGGCAGTTACTCTTTGGAGATGAATATACGCAGTAAAATGTCTGTTACACTGATTTTTAGACCCAAAAAAACCCCAAAATGTCACTTCTGTGAGTATGGTGTAAATATTGTATGAGAGGCTGAGTGGTTATCATTAATTTTTAAGACTGATCTAATACAGAAGGTATCTTCATCAGAAGAGAGGTGCTCCAATGTCCGACTAGAGAAAAGATAAGCGTTTAATCTTTAATCTGTAATTCATTTTGCGATTCATTTCAGTCTACTCGGATTTCATATGTCGTTCCTGTACTTTTCTGCTTTCTAATGCTCTCAATAATTAATTATTTTAGCTGTAGTTTTGTCTGCGCAACACTGCCCCCCGGTGGACACGTTGGGTCATTACAGCCCCCCGGTGGCTGCAGCCTGGATAACGAGTGCACACATCACATGTCAGCTCCCTGTTTAAGCATGTAAATATGCTGTTTTCTGATGTGGCTGCGAATAAAATATCATCTTGATGAGATATAATCATGTGTGTAATTAATCACCCTACAGGGTGTAAAAGGTCGGGAGGGGGGGAGGAGCCGCTGCACATTTTAATGAGTGTTGATTTATAAATAACTCAGACTTTAAAGAGAGGCGGTTATATTAATGTCAAATTAAAAGAGTGACATCAGAGAGGAGAGGGTTCTGCTCCATGGAAACGGAGGAAGGTCGCGTGATCTAATCAGGAGGAATCTACGAAACAACCCCAGCAGAATTAAAGCTGGGTGACTTAAACCGGCACTCTAAAGAAGGTTCTTTTAGAAATCCGTGAAGAGATCTAAATTTGTGCCTCACATCCACACGAACCGCGACGCGGTGTTTATTCAGGCGCCGCACAATCATAAAAATCAGGATATCAAAGCACACGAGCGAGGGTTGAGTCAGTCTGGAGGAAAGCCCTCCAAGGCCAGGCTCCCGTCCTCCAGCAGAGCCCCCCCACGCACAGCCCCCGAGGCGGAGCTGCAAACGACACCTCAGATCCTTCAGGGATCAACCGGCTGCTGCCTCATCACAAACCCGAGCGGGGCGCCAGCGCGCAAACTTCCCGTTTGATGAGTTGGGGAAAACTGGAGGTTGAGCATTATTTTAGGTTTTGGGTTTTCTCTTTCACGACAGCTGAAGAGGAACGTTCAGGAAAGGTGATCTCACCGAGACCGAGGCCTTTCTGCCTGGTGGGGGGGGGGTCATCACATACATACATGAACCTGACTGTCTAACTCAGGGGTTTCCAGGTCCCCCCCAAGGGGCCGTGAGGCTGCAGGTTCTGGTCCCACCAGTCCAGCTCACCCAGTTTGACCAGTCAGCTGTTGAAGACTCAGATGAGGTGATGAAGTGAGTCCAGTCTGGTGCTGCTGCTGCTGGGTTGGACCAGAACCTGCAGCCTCACGGACCTCTGGGGGGGACCTGGAGACCCCTGGGGGGGACCTGGAGACCCCTGGGGGGGACCTGGAGACCCCTGGGGGGGGACCTGGAGACCCCTGGTGTAAAGGGATGGGGGGGGTCCTTATCTGATATCAGGAACCTCAGAGAGGCCGGAGAGACGTGCCAGTTTTCATTCTTGAGCTTTGATGTCACCGTTTTGTAGTTCATCTCCTGTAGAAGCTCCAGATGTGAGCAGCATCTCCAGATGTGAGCCCCCCACACCTGCAGGTCTGTCCCACTTATTACCCCCCCATGAAGCTGCAGTCCTGTTCTTATAATAAGAGATGGGGGGGGGGCACTCAACGTTCTCGTGTTCTTCTCATGAACATGCAGATGGGGGGAGGGGGGGGCACCATCCTCAAAGCTGCTCTTGATGGGGGGGGGCTGACAGGAGCCGGGCGCATCCTGACTGTAAAGTACGCTGTAATCAGATACAGATAGGCCGCAGCAGCGCGGATTAAGAGTGTCTAAATGGGGGGGGGCAACGAAGGACAAAACGGTAGATAGTAGACGGAGAACACGAACGGTATGTGGAGCAGCTACCAGGGGCTTAGCATAATCAATAGAGCTGATGGAAATGGGGGGGGGGAAGGGAGGGGGAGAGAAGGGAGGGGGGGCGGGGGGGAAGAGAATGGGGGGGAAGGGAGAGGGAGAGAGAGAGTGGGGGAGAGAGAGAGAGAAAGAAGGGAGGGAGAGAGAGAGAAGGGAATGGGGGGTGAATATTCTCCATCAGGTCCTGAAGGTGAAGGAAAAGTGAGTTTTTCTGGCTTAACTTCAGATGTAGTCTCTAACCCCCCCAGCCCCTAAACACTGGTTTACTCTCCTGGATGACTGGACCCTCCCAGCCGCTCCAGTAACCCCAGTGAGGGCTGCTGCAGCTCCCAGTAAGACCAGTAGCTCCTCTGGAGGCTTTTATGTGGCGGGCCCACAGATGTTTGCAGCTGGATGAGACCTTTTAAAGTCCTCAGGAAACGTGCGTGTGTGTGTGTGTGTGTGTGTGTGTGTGTGTGTGTGTGTGTGTGTGTGTGTGTGTGTGTGTGTGTGTGTGTGTGTGAGAGGTCCAGCAGGCGCAGGCCTCCCTCGCCGCAGCGTCGCAGCAATTTGGTGCTCAGCCGTGTGTAAAAGAGGAGAGGATGTAATCCGGCGCCGCCGTGCAGAACCGCGAAAACACCGGGCGATAACGGAGCCGCCGAGGCGACCGCGACGTCGTGTAGGACCTCGGCCGGGCTCGATCAAAGACATCAAAGGCAGCAGCCGGCCCGCCGACGCGTCACGCCGGCGTTGGGAAGCGGGAAGGGGAGCGGATGAGCGGGAACCTGGAGCTCGCCGCCCTCCTCCATCCTCATTCATCCCGCCTGTCAGAGCCCCCCCGCGCTCTTCTCTCCTCGCAGCTTTAAAGTCGGGACGAAAGAGCGCCGCCGTCGGAAAGTCCTCGAGCGAACGCACGAGAGCCAAAACAACACAAAGTGAGAGAACGAGCCTGAAGGAGAACCTGGACGTCACAACGCCAGGTCGACCTAGGGAGGCGTCACATGACTACAACAGTTTCTGTGACCATCAAAGCAGAAGAGTTCAAAGCACAAAGGGGCCTTGATGTCACCTCTGAGACACACAACAGCTACGAGGTATGGAACTGGTCCCAGTGCTGCTCCAGTCCTCTGACCCACTGGTCTCACTGATCTCACCGATCCTCCCAGCAGCTCCAGTAAAAGACAACACATCCCACCAGTTTGGACCTGCAACACCAGCACGACACCCAGTCCCAGTATCACCAGCTTACCCCAGTCCAGCAGCTCCAGTTTGAACTGGGACAAAGATGAAGAGCAGCCGTAACCCTAACAGGCGGCCTTGGGCCTCCACTCACAGTCGCCCTTCCTCCTCCTCTTCCTCCTCCTCCTCTTCTTCTGTGGTGGATCGTCTGGCCTTGAGCACCACCTAGCGGCCGTCTACAGTAATGTAAGTCCAGAACAGGGACAAGGACAGGGACGGGGACAAGGACAGGCACTCCAACCTCTGTGTCCTTACACAGCTTTTATCAGCTGAAGGTTTCAGAAACAAGAGAATAACAGAAGCGACAAGAGGGACAGTCGATCAATCGCAGCCGGAGAGCAGCGGACGACGATGTGGCCGAGAAAATAAAGCAGCAGAAACAAAATCCAATCAATAAAAATCAAGTCAGATGTTTTTGAGGCTGTCTGGAAAAAAAAAAAAAAAAAAAAAACACAATTTCTCAGAAAAACGACTCCGATTTCTGATTTCTGCTTTAATTGAATGTCTGTCTGAAGCTGGTCGCGTCATAAATTGGGACTCTTTGACGCCTAAAACCCACTTTCGTTAACGTGAACCTGCAGAAGCGTGACAGCTAGAAGGTACCAGACCAGATGTAATCTGGGGAGACGGGCGGCGCCGGGGGCCGGCGGCTCTAATCTGCTGTGAGATTCCGTCGGCGCCGGGGGCGGCGGCTCCTCCATCACGCTTCTCCAGCTTCCCGCCGTCACTTCTGTCAAAGCTGCCGCGCCGCTGAGCGATTGCTTCCCCACGCCCACTAACTTTCTGGACACGCCACGATGGAACGCCTCAGCTCTTTATAACTGTCTGTCTGGAAGCGCAGGATGAGAAAAGAGGCTTTCCGGCCCTTCACACAAACACAGAACATCCAGGGAGGAACCTGCTTGTTCACCCACACCTGGAAACCTCTGGAATTACAAACCTCACCTGGAAACAGGACAGAACTCCTAAAATGACCCCAGACTCAGATCTCTGATTAACTAACTAAACTAAACCAAACCCAACTAAACAAACTACCATATTTTCCGGACTATGGGTCGCTCTGGACTATAAGTCGCATCTTTTTGAGGAAATTTATTTGATAAACTCCAACACCAAGAACAGACATTTCATCTTGAAAGGCATTTAAAATAAAAATAGAATAGAGAACAACAGGCTGAACAGGTGTACGGTATGTTTATGTAACATATTAACATTTATTCACATAACTATCACATAAAGAACACGCTAACAAGTTCACCAACCATCAGTGTCTCCAAATCACTAAATCAATGAAATCTTCATCCTCTGTGTCACTTCTGAACAACTCTGGAGGTAGACGATGCACCGCTTCCTCTTCTACGTCGCTTTTGTGCTAATAATTACATATAAGTCGTATACGTATAAGTCGCTCCGGGGTATAAGTCGCACCCCCGGCCAAACAATGAAAAAAAGCGACTTATAATACTACTTAAAATACGTTAATTTGACATGCTACTACTGGCGGAGCAGCGCCCTCTGCTGGAGCTCACCAGCATCCCCTCCACCTCGTGTGCCAGTAACACCATTAAAACCAGTTCTCTGGATACGTTTCCAGAAGGTCTGGGCATCGGAATCTGCACACACAGCTGTACTTTCTATGAAGTGTTATTAAACAACATTAAGCAGCTTTGTTGGAGGTCATAGGAGGTGCTGGAGTTCATCCCAGCAGTCACTGGTCGGGAGGTGTTACACACCCACGGGACACAAACACACACACACACACACACACACACACACAATCAACCCACAACCCTGGACTGTTATCAGAGTTACTGAACTCTCAGCCCACAGCAAAAAAAACTAAAACCCACAACTGTGAGTGGAAACGCTGAAATAAATATGATGCAGAACTTCATTTACATGTAAAATTCGCCCCCTCGAGGGATTTGGTTCGGTTCACATGGAACCAAATTCTGGTTTGTGATTCTGTTATAGTTTCCAGAGCTGAAACAAAATTATGAATCAAAAGAGTGGAGAAGAATCCATGAATATTTTCAATCTGCGCTGCATAAAGAGTAATGTCGGCTCCGAATAATTAAATCGGTTTGGTGTGACCCAGTTTGGAGAGTTGCTTGCTTGCTTGAGGATGTTGTTTGTGTGAACAATGCAGCACATATGAAAAATTAATTGAAAATAGTTGCTTTCAATTACCAGCGGTGCCTCAGAGAACATGTCAACTTTCAACTATTTGGAACAGGAGCAGAGAAAAGCTGCAGTTTTGGTGTTTGGAGTCCACATCTTTACCATTACGGTCGTTATTTAACAATACAGATTGGTTTGGGAGTAAAGGTCGTGATTTATTTATGGGGCAATTTGACAGAAAATTCAGCATCTCTTGGTGGAGCTGATTCCAAGGAGCCGAAGTGGCTCACAGATTGTGAATTCAGACTTTGATAAGAAAAAAAACCCACACGAACACAACAACTGCATTTTAAGAGGAGAGAGAAAGTCACATGACCACCGGAGGAAACACAAAAAGACCCAAATGTGTGAAAAGTGTGATGATTGCACCTTCTGCATCCTGGGGAGGCACCAGTTGCCCCGGGCAACAGGGGAAAGGTGAAAGGGTTTCTACAGGACAGCGCAGCTCCACCGAGGAAAAGAGGAGAGAGAAGCGAACACATTTACACACAAACTGACGGAAATGCGACACAATACAAGGTGCTGAATGCTGAAGCGCTAAATCAACCCCCGGCGTTGCCCCCCCCCCATTGCAGCCGCCATCCACCCCAACCGGAGACGAGATCAGCTGTCAGTCGCGATGTTTCCAGCGTTTTCATGGCATCATATCTAATTAACTTTGAGCCGCCATGAATCAGACCCGCAGTGGGGACGGAAAATCTCTGGATTACACTCTGTCGTTATGTAACCAGACTAAAAGACTACACATCTGCGCCAAACAATCCCGTCCTATCAGCCTCGCATTTTCTTTCCAGCCGTCTTCCTGTGCCGACAGCTGAGCGTGGAAGACTGCTGGGAAATCATCTCCTTTCAAATCAATTCTCAGGCAGATGTTTCACCTCCTTCATAACAAACTGGCACCAAAAGATCCATACACAGAAATGAGCTCGGATTAAAATCTGCTTTTGCATCTGAACAGAGCCGAAATAATGGGACAAGATTTGTTTGTAAGTGCGAAAATTATAAATGTGGTAAAGCCTGATTGTGTTGATGTGGAGATGCGGGGCTGCGGAGGGAAGTTATAAAAGTGCTCGTGTGGCTGCGACTGGCGTTGAAGCGAGCAGGAGCAGTCCTCTGGACGTTTGGGGCACACGTCCTGGACTTTTATCCGCTCAGATGTCCACTAAAGAGGGTTAGAACCATTTCCCTGAATTCCGTCTTTAATCTCAGACATCTGTCTGAAAACTCGGGAACGAGCGGAAACAGCAGAGCGGTCGTCGGCGGGCCCGTCGAAGACGCGTTTCGGAGGGCGTGGCGGGACGTCTGCCCGCTTCTAGATTTAAAAGCTGGATGAATTTAACGCACATTAGGGCTCTGTGGATGACTGGGGAGCTGAGCCGCCTGCTCAGATCATCAGAGTTTGGGTAAAAGGTTTTTGTTCGGCTAAATTCCGCCGAAAGCGTTCCTGGCAGGAGCGCGGCGGTGGAGCCCAACTGTTTTCCCATCTGCCTCGCCGTGGGAGCTCCCCGTGGCGCCCGGGCTCCTCTCAGGTGAGCGCTGATGCTCTGAGGGGATTGTCTTTGAACGGGGCCCCTGGAAGTCCCAGGCGACGGAGGCCGTCTCTGCTGTGGGTCTGTTCGGCGGCCCAGGCGAGGCGTGCGCTCACCAGACGGGGCCTGGGCGGCGCCAGGGAAGAGCGCCGTTTGTTCTTGAAACATCGGATTTCCATCCAAGCCGGCGGAACGGGAGCGTCCAACGTGAACGTTAGTGTCCAGGGTTAGTGCCGACACTAACCTGTGCTGCTGGGGGGACCAGCAGGGGGCGCTGATGCCTCCTGCTGCTGATGAGGTCACACACGAGGTCAGAAGGGACTGAACCCTACTGGCTCCTTCACGCTCATCTGCACCTCTGCAGACATTGTTGGTGCCATTTAGCTGGAGCACAAAGCCACCAGCAGCCTTCCTGACCTCAGCACCTGCGCCGGTGCCGCCGGGCCCGCCCCTCCCTGGGAGCCGGGAGGGCCAGCGGGTCGAGCCCGTGTTGTTTGCTTTGCGTCTGACCGACGGAGCAGAACCAGAACGAGGCTCAGAAAGGCTCTTCGGCAGCTGCTGCAGCCTCCGCCAGGCAAACCGAGCCTTTGAGAACCCGTCGTTCAGCCAATCGGCAGCCTGGAGCCAAAACCCGAACGGACAATCACAGAACAGCACCCGCTGGTCCAAATCCCCCCAACACCCCCAACACCCCCAACCCAAGCCCCCTTTATCTGCTCTGACCAACACAACAAACACAGTCCAAACAAACCCGAGAAACAGTCAGACAGACGGACAGTACTGGGACCCAGCCCACTTAAACCAGTTCAACCAGCTGAAGGGACCCAGATGGTCTTTAAAGTTTAAACCTAATCAAATCAGGTAAACAGGTGTTTATCGAGTTTTACCCCCTTTAGAACTTTAAGGTGTTTTTTAACCTTTAACTGTAAACACAGTTTCTGATTGTCTTAATCTTCTTTTTTAAACAGTGAAAATGACGCTTTAGTTCTACAGTCAAATTCTTATAAATGTGTGTTTACTGATTTTTACTGAGTAAAACTGGTTATAACGATCAGATCGAGCAGCGTCTTCTCCCTGATTAAAACAAAGACGACACAATCCCCGACATCTCTTCTGGATGTTTAACAGCTCTCGCTTTTATGTGCGGGAATTAAAATCCTGCTCAACCGGTTATTCAAACACTGTTGCACCTGCTCCTGCTGGGCTCTACGAAATGTTTGCTTTCTGTCTGTCATTTCTCTAGTTCTACTACCCCCCCATGTGTGTGTGTGTGTGTGTGTGTGTGTGTGTGTGTGTGTGTGTGTGTGTGTGCATGTTGTTCTGTTTTTAGATGTAAATGATCTATACTTCAGCACGGGCTCCATATTCCTGAAGTTTCATCATCTGGTAGCTGATGCTGATGGGACGGCTGGGTGATTCGACCCGTCCGATGTTTTTTAAAAACAGTTTGTTTGTAAGGTGCATTTTTAAAAAAAAACAAAACAAAAAACGAGCTTTTGTAAATAAAACAAGTATTAAAAATATTATTTAATACTCCTGTAAAGTATGTTCTATTTAAATGTCCCGCACACCTTAGGTGCTCTTCTGAGACTTCTTGTAGAAACAACCGCTGACAGAGGACCCCACACACACACACATACATACACACATACACACACACACACACACACACACACACACACACACACACACACACGCATCACTAAAGTAGATTAAATACATTAAACATGATGTTCACATTGACCCACTTGTGGTCCAAACGTCCATCAATCACCGAGCCGAGCGGGTTCACCCCTGAAACCACAGCGCGGCTGCCCGCCGCTGCGGTCCCGAACCGTCGGCCGATCAAAGCCGACCCGGACCCAGAGTTGCTTTGAAGTTCACGCCCCGTCCACGTGGTCGGTGCCGCGGGTCACAAAGTTGGAGCCGGGCGGCTCCGGGGCGGTCTTACCTTGGAGTCGGACGAGTAGCGCCGGCTGTGCTGCACCGCGCCCGCGCTCTGGTTCATGGTTCAGCACCGCGGACAGCTCCGGAGGACCAGCAGGCGGGGGATCGGGGCTCGGCCGCCGGCCGTGATGCGCTGAGCCGCGGGCAGCGACGTCTGGAGCAGCGCCCCGCTCGCACAACCTCCGGGATCGACGCTCCGGTCCGTCGCACGGGCGCGCTCTCAGCCCGTGACGCGCCGCGCGTAAAGAAGGCGGTGGCAGGTGTGCCATGAGGGCGGGTTGGACCCCGGGACCGGATTAGAACACACAGATTATAATCCCTGGCGCTAAGAGCGCGTTGGGTTGAGGGGAGCTTCTCAAATCAATCTTTGAACCAAAACCTTTTTATTTGAAGAAAGTTTGTTGAAAGAATGAATCAATTTTATTTCTTTTTTAAATTATTCTTCGTTTGTTAATAATGTTTGGTTTGTTTGAAAGCCCTTGGAAAAAAACAACCTTAAATCAAGTGTAATTAAGTTTAGAAATTTTGTTTTTGTCCATAAAATGTGGGGGCTCTCTCCTAATTAGACTGATTCAAAGTCTCAAACCAGCACTGACTTCCTGATAGTTTAAACAAAAACGGGTTTGTTGAGGGATTCAGCTTCTAATTAAGTGGAGAAAAATCCATTTCTCTGTTTCACAGCAAAGGAACTCACAGTCCTTTATAACTGGGTCTCTTCCACGAAGAAAAAGGAATGCACAGAGCACACGGCGAGTCTACGCTGAGACTGTATCGTGAGGAACCCGCTGCAGTGTCTTCATTAGGATCCACCTGATATTCCTCCTCACGCCGGGAACTGTGAGACATCATCTTTAAATGCAGAGCTGCACAACAGCAACTTGAAAAGCACCGGGAGGGAGCAGACCTCCACCAAGCGGCTCATTTGCCCACATGTACCTGTGGTGAAGTGTTACAGGCAGCAGCAGCACAAGGTTACGGAGCACAGCCGCTGTTTGATGCCCACTGGCCCTTGGCCTTGGCTTTAAAGCAGCCTACCACGCCGCCTTTGCCCCGCCCATCCCTCCTGCTGGGGGAGAAGGTGCTCACGTAGGTGGATGTTGTGGTTGTCTGGGAGGAGATGCCCAGCGTGAGGGCGGGACTATTTAGGCATCAGTGGGGCGGAGGTGAAGAGGTGAGACCATTTAGACTGTGGCAGTTGACAGAACATTTAATTCGTTGTCAAAACCGAGATTTATTTATCCAGATATGCAAATATATGACCTTCTCTCCCTTGACCCATTACCAACATTTCCTGAAAATCCCATTAAAATCTGTTAATAAAGTTCTGAGTTATTTTGCTAAAAGTGAAACAAACGGGCAGATAAACGCCGGCTATCACATAATCTCCTCACAGAGGAAATTATCACTCAACAATAATCCACAAAGACTAAAGGCAGCGATGCAGATGTGTTCCCCAGCATCTGCAGGGGGAAACCAATTAACCTGATTAGCACGTGTGGTTCTGATCCGGTTGAGTGCTTGTGATCATCTCAGTCAGACCAAGAGCTCACAAAGTTCTCCCCGTTTGTCTGCTTGGAGCTCTCATCCTCGGATGACGTAATCGCCTTAATCTTCGGCGTGGTGCTTATGTAATGTTTGTTTTTTTATCTGTATGTTCCTTAACTCTTCATCTCTCCGGGCGGTTGTGAGGGCTGACATCAGCAGGAGCGCCGGCGTCACTCAGCGCTCCTGCAGGTTAAACACAAGAACAAAGCATGAAAGCACATCCAACATCTCCGGGACCTGATCTCACTCCTGGGGGAGCGGATGAGCGGCGCGTCAGCACGGAGGCAGCGTTCACGTCTTTTTCATGTTTCCCACCAGATCCCAGCGGAGCCTCACGGTGGAGGCGGTGGGCGGAGCCTCTCAGAGGACGCTCTCAGGACGTCCTGAAAGTCACGGTGATGAAGGGGGACACAGAGGGAGGAATCAGCACGGCGGGGGGGGGTCAGAGGTGTTGGTGTGTGAGATGGTGAGGGAGGAGCCTCCAGAAGAAGCTGAAGATCAGGTCAAGGAGCCTCAGAAGGATATTTTCACACAGGAAAGCGGGGAGACTCCAGATGAGGGAATGAGCAGACCTCCTGCTGGGGGAAGGAGGAGGAGTCTCAGGTTTGGGGTCACACCCCCAGGGCCCCTGTCACCATGGGGATCACCTCAGGTTATACAGCTCTGTATATATATAAATATATACAGCTCTGTATATATATATAAATATATACAGCTCTGTATATATATAAATATATACAGAGCTGTATATATATATAAATATATACATATATATTAACATCGTGTGGGTTTTGCAGAATGCTTTTATTGAAGTAATCATCTTCCACTCGCGTCCTTCCATTATGAGGTCGCAGGCAATTTCCTCTGTGTGGTCCGGCTCGGCTGAGGAGGCCTCGCAGTTGACATTTATTTAAAAAAAACTGTGTTTGCACATGCAAGGAGAGGCCTTCACGGGGGGGTTCGTTGTGAGGGGGGCTGCAGGGCGGCGCGTCCGGAGTTTGTGTTTTTGTCGGTGAGTGAGGCGCTTTGAAGGCTCCCCCTCACTCCAAAGCCCGTTTCATGGAGGAGGAGAGGCGACCTTTGCGTCCGCCAAAAGGCCGAGGTGCGACGGGAAACGTGTCACCGTCGGTCGAACGCCAAAATGTCAGCGGAGAGCGCGGGCCCACGGCTCCGGCCTGGGGTCAGAGGAGCGGCGAGCAGATCTTCGAGCAGCTGCGGCTCAGCCCCGAGAGGAGCACACGCTTTGTTCTGACGGTTTATTTTTAAACCGCGGCGCACTTTGAAGCTCCGCGCCGCGGCTCCATCGGCTGACGGCGTCTGCGCTCACACCCGAACGTCTTTTAACCGCCGTCGTTAACGGCACCGACGGGGACGCCGTCGGGGGAGGAAGTCACGCGTTCGCGCGCTCGGGCGCTTCGGCTGCCGTGCCCCGCTTCCTCGACGTCCTTTGCGTTCCTCGGCTGCGGCCCCCAGCCGTCGGTGGCTCTGGTTGACGCAGCTCTCCCCGTGTCACATGGTCGGGGCTCCTCGCCGCCCCTCGGTGGCGAGTGTACTAATCCCTCCAGATCTTTTATAATCTCTGGCTGATGGATGAAGTGTCGGATGCGACGCAGCTTTTATTCTCTTTTTCCTGAAAACCTGATTGTAGTCTATTTCTGCTTCGGTTTATTTATACACTCTGGATTCCCATGATGCACCTGTCCTCTCCTCTCCCATGCTACTGCTCATCAACTCTGTTTTTATGTCTTCGTACTCGGCCCTCCCTCCTTATCCCCCTTGTGTGTGTGTGTGTGTGTGTGTGTGTGTGTGTGTGTGTGTGTGTGTGTGTGTGTGTGTGTGTGACCTTCACTCACGTGTTTATTATTTACCTCTCCAGTCGTTAATTACCACGTTGGCGTTGGTGTCTTATGTCGTCTTACTCAGATGGTCCAGGTCTCAGTTCAGGCCCTTCATCACATCGTCTGCTGGTTTGATCCACATTTAATCCACTAGTAGTCTCTATTGTGCTTCATGCTCTCCTCCTCTCCTTCTCTCCTCTCCTTCTCTCCTCATCTCCTCTCCTCATCTTCTCTCCTCTCTTCATCTCCTCTTCCTCTCCACTTCCTCTCCTCCTTTTCCTCTCCTCCTCCCTTCCTCTCCTCTTCCTCTCCTCTCCTCTCCTTTTCCTCTCCTCCTCTTTTCCCCTCCTCTTCCTCTCCTCCTCCTTTCCTCCTCTTCCCCTCCTCCTCTCTTTCCCTGCTCTTCCCCTCCTCCTCTCTTCCCCTCCTCTTCCTCTCCTCTCTCTGACGTGGTCCACTCATAAATTCTTTTTAATCCCTCTCTCCTGCTCTTCATTCATAGGCAGCGTGTGGATCCTTCACTGCTCTGGTGATGGACACATTTCTTTGATGTTCACGCCAACACCAGTCCCTGCAGGTGAGGCTGAGAGCTCTGTAGTGTGTGTGTGTGTGTGTGTGTGTGTGTGTGTGTGTGTGTGTGTGTGTGTGTGTGTGTGTGTGTGTGCGTGTGCGTGTGCGTGTGTGTGCATGTGTGTGTGTGTTGGGGGGCAGACTCACCTCCTGACGTCAGTCTGTCCACCCTATGTTGCCTCCTCTTTCCTCCAGTCCTTCACTTCTCCTCCAGCCGTCTCTCTCTTGGTCCATTCTATTCCCAGAGAGCGTCTCCACGCGTGTCCATTCTGCGGCCGTCACGCTGAGTCCCTTTAAAATCAGTCCCCCGTTGAAGAAATGCAATTTACACATGAAGGGTGACACACCGGGCTGTCTCCATTATTACACACATCTGCAGCACCATTAGCCACCACACAGCGGGGGGTATCTGCTGCTCTCATTAATCACAAGATTGAGTTCAAAGAAGAAGGATGGATTCTTCAGAGGCGCTCACGCCTGCCATTAACACGCCTTTTCAGTCACCGGCCTGCAGTCGGACATCGATGGTTTCATGAAGGGTTCAGGTGAAACACTCGAGACGCGTCGAGGTGGGGTCCCTTTAAACACAAGCGGTGCCCCATGTCAGGATACAACCAGCTGGGTGTTTGTTCCAAAATAAACCAACAGGTTCTGGACACTCACATGTACTCTCAACTTTGGTCTGAAGAAAAATACACAAATTTGGGAATTCACATCCAATTCACAAAACAAATGTGGAAGAAAGTGGCATAAATGAGCCTTCTTGTCCACGTTTAAATACCTGAAGACGGCGTCTTCCACTTCTTACAGCTCCTTTGAAGAAAAAAATAGAGAATAAAATAGCGCAGGCTCACAGATGACCATTTATTCTTCTTTTATTTATTTGTTTACTTCTTGATTATTTATTTAATTTGAGACATTTGAGATCAGAAAATCAATGACACCACCCAAAAACCCACACGTGCCCTCCTGGTTGGCAAACACACTAAATTACGCTCTTGGGTGTAAAACACTCAACTAACCCTAAACCTTCTTTTTTCCTTTTCGCCCCGCCCTTCAAAAAGTCTGTGCATGCTAATACCGGACGCATATGATCCATCTGGGGGCAAATCAACAGGAGAAAAAATCAGTTTCATTATTTTGAGGCGATGGCAGAACAAGAGACGCTCCCAAATGTTACGAGCTGAAACAGTCTGGCGAGAAGGACGGACTTTAAACGCGTCGGTTGGTGACAGAATGAGAAACAGCCCAGGAGGCTGCAGTTAACAGGAAGTTACGGCCAGCCTCTACAAAATAAAAACCCTCAAAACAGTGAGAGATAAAAGGGATAAGTTGTTTTTTTCAGGGAATGGAAATGGAAGCGTACCTCCTCCACCGCTCCCGAGATTGTCTCATTTTGGTCGAGTTAGGATTCGTATGCTAAGAGGTTCCTCCGATAAGACCGTGAAAACATTAATATCGACCGGGGGACGAGACCAGCCGGGTTTCTGTAACACAATCCATGCAAAACAGCTTTGCTCATTAACCCAGCGGCTTCCCCACAAACAGGGGTCTGCTCCACTCCTCACATCGCCCGCTGGACTTCAGCCACTCACGGCGAAGTAGGTGCATCGACCTTCCCGCCTCCCGTCTGACCACCATTCCGCCTTTCTCTAAATGTGGAAGCTGATCTAATCAGGGCCGATCCGATGCAGCACCATGATCCAATTCTCCTTTTCTGCCTTTCTCGCATTACGATTCCCTTTCAACGCGCGGCTCTTCCAGCCCGTCGTCCTGCTGGTCCTCCTGAGGCGGCTTCCCTCACCTTTTCATGTGGCACCCATTAATTATAAATGAGACAGTGGTCTCCGAAGAGACGCCGGAGCGGTGATGGTGTAGGCCAAGGGCAGGCAGGGAAGCCCGGGGGGGGGCTGTGGTCCTCCTTGATGAGGAACCCGAGAGCAAAGGTCCGGCAGCTCTGTTATGTTCCTCAGGAAGCGGCTCATTAATGGCATCGGTTCTCTTTTGCGGAGGTGTACGGAGCCCCAGCTCTGAGCGGCTGGGTGGACCGCGGCTGTAACCAGGCTCAGGAGGGTGGGGGTGGAGGTGGGGGGGGGCACATTACAACTGAATGTAGTCCGTTTTTTCTGTAAGTGACACCTTTAACCTTGAATGCAGCCTTGTAGTGGGGGGTGGAGGCGGAAGGGGAGGGGGTTCTCTGCAGTGTTTGGGAGCCTGATGCACTCTTCTGTAAAATATGGGCGCTTGTCAGACAGAAGATGATTAATGAGCAGCTCTATTTAAGACTTTTTGGTAATTACAGAGAAAATAGAGGGAGGGGAACGTAAATCCAGGGAGGGAGCAACCCTCGCAGTAAGACGCCTGTGGTGAATTGAGACTGAGCCTGTATCACATGTTCTACACACAGCTCCATTTAACGTTAACGCTGCTTGACCTAGAAGTTCCCACATTATCGTCAGCGCTGAGGAAACGTGATGACAGCTCACTGAGAAGGGAGAGATTGGCTATGCTGGGGATGCATTTAATCCAGTTTTTATTTCACATTGATGACTCGAATCAAACAGCAGCGGCTCGTCTGAAGAACCCGTGTTCGCTGAAGATGAACATTAGAATGAAATACCACCTTGGACTGTAGCAGCA
The DNA here is from genome assembly GCA_911728415.1 of Lagocephalus sceleratus. NCBI lineage: Eukaryota > Metazoa > Chordata > Actinopteri > Tetraodontiformes > Tetraodontidae > Lagocephalus > Lagocephalus sceleratus. The sequence continues at coordinate 9,784,512 of CAJVRN010000216.1, read as the reverse complement.
TCCCTCATTAACGCTCTGATAATTACTGTTCAAGGGGGCTCTGTGAAATACCAAAATTCGCACATCCAATGGTTCTGATTAGTCTGTTCCTCAGGGAAGTAGCGGGAGAACAAGCGCATGAATCCTTCATTCCCTCATAAGAAACAGTTATTTTCTTCAGAACCAGCTGCTGGATTCAAGCGGCTCACTGGGTTAATTGAGCATTTCTGAAAGAAAGCCTCTGTGTCTGCGTCCAATTTTAATCAAATCTGTTTTTCTTGCATTGTTTCATGCTGAAACCGACTTTGTTAACGTCGTGTTTTTGCTTAAAGGCTTCGGCACAAGCGGCGTTCTATATTTGTCCTTTAAATCCATCCCAGACCCGGCCAGATCAGACCGGTCTCCGCTGACCTTTAAATCTCTGCTGAAAACTCGTTTTTGTTCATTGGCTTCTGAATCAGTTTGAGTTGAGTTGTGTCAGGCGCTCCGCTGTAGTTTCCCGGCCTCCCCCGACCGTGTGGATTGTGCGACCGTCACCCCTCCTCTGAACGCAGCTCCACCAAAGGCTCAGCTTATCGTCACGATAACGACAAGACGCTCGCTAGCGCCTCCATAAATGACCCGACTCAAAGCAGAGCTCCGAAGAAGCGCTGGTTCCGTTAACCGGTACCTGATGGCGCTGCTGTTGGTCCCCAAAGAGGTTTTACTGCAGCCGACCAGAAGGAAACAAAAAGACTAAAAGCCTCCGCGGACACGTAAACCTGCGCTGCAACATCTGCACTCGATTTGTGGCCGTGTCGATGATGCAGTTTGACACAAGAAGAGGAATTTTTGGATTTTAATTAGAGGGTTTAATCTTTTGTGCTCCATAATTACTTCGCTTTCAGGATTTTGCAAATCCACAAAAGGGGCAATTAACTGTAATGAAAACTCCCAGCGCTGTCTTTGAGGCTTTGAGACGGGTGTGATGTGAAACTGAGGCAGGATGCACGTTAATCCCCGCAGACGCGGTGTCAAATACACGTTTAAAATTTAAACACAGTCGGTTAAAAAAAATAAAACGGAAGCAATGCCAGGACAGTTCATGAATACTCAGAGTTAAACAAGCAAAACACACAAAATATACATATTTTAGCGGTTAAAACGGCGGTAAAAGTAACGTTATTGGGAGCTGCTTCACGCTGGACCCATCAGAGTCGATGATTCTGGTGAACACCACCCTAATTCTCCTGGATGAGCACCAACCAGAGGCTGATCCCTGAGCAGATCTTCAGCAGGAGCGAAGAGTCCGTTCAATTAGAGATGTCTGCAGGGGAGGGGAGGAGAGGGAAGGGGAGGGGAGGAGAGGGGAGGGGAGGGGGAGGAGAGGGAGGGGAGAGACCAGAGAGAGCGGGCTGGGCTCCTGACACCAGCTCAGAAACCCCCTCACACTGGAGCCTCCTCCTCCCCCTCCTTTTCCTCCTCCTCCCCCTCCTCCTGATCCTCCTCTTCCTCCTTGTTCTCATCCTCCTTCTCCTAAGCCTCCTCATCTTCCTCCTCCTCCTCCTTCTTCTCCTCCTCCTCTTCCTCCTCATCTTCCTCCTTCTCCTCCTCTTCTGCCTCGTCTTCCTCCTCCTCCTCCTCTTCCTCCTCCTCTTCCTCCTCCTCTTCCTCCTCCTCTTCCTCCTCCTCCTCTTCCTCCTCCTCCTCTTCCTCCTCCTCTTCCTCCTCCTCCTCTTCCTCCTCCTCTTCCTCCTCCTCTTCTTCCTCCTCTTCCTCCTCCTCCTCTTCCTCCTCTTCCTCCTCCTCTTCCTCCTCCTCCTCTTCCTCCTCCTCCTCTTCCTCCTCCTCCTCCTCCTCCTCCTACTCCTCCTCTTCCTCCTCCTCTTCCTCCTCCTCCTCTTCCTCCTCTTCCTCCTCCTCTTCCTCCTCCTCTTCCTCCTCCTCTTCCTCCTCCTCTTCCTCCTCCTCCTCTTCCTCCTCTTCCTCCTCCTCTTCCTCCTCTTCCTCTTCCTCCTCCTCCTCTTCCTCCTCCTCCTCCTCCTCCTCCTCCTCCTCCTCCTCCTCCTCCTCCTCTTCCTCTTCCTCCTCTTCCTCCTCCTCTTCCTCCTCCTCTTCCTCCTCCTCTTCCTCCTCCTCCTCTTCCTCCTCTTCCTCCTCCTCTTCCTCCTCCTCCTCCTCCTCCTACTCCTCCTCTTCCTCTTCCTCCTTAGTGAAAAATCACACTCAGAGATACAAAAACATGTTTTTAAGGCAGGGTTCCTGGTAGGATAACGTTCTGTAGCTGGAGGAGGACTCATTCAAATCAGCAGAGGAGGGTGTTATTGTTTCTCCTGTGCTCCTCCAGGTGCTGCAGCTGTTTCCAGGTGTTGCGCTGATGTTGCCTCTATTCCCGTTGCTCCCATTCTGCAGGTTTAGGTCACGTGGTTCCCTCCATTCTTCTGCATGTGCTAGTTGCGTACCCTTTTACTCTTCCCAACATTCCCCCTGTTAGCATCGTTAGAGGACACAGTCAACTCATTCCAAGTTTTCCGGTTCCTCGTCCTCTTCCCAGTCCGGGGCCGTTGGTCTTGTTTGGAGAAGCCTAATCCTCTCAGGCCCCGATGCTACTTTCTCCACAGTTGATGTTATGAACTGGACACATAAGGCACGAATACATGGTACACAACACCTTCCACAGGCCACTAAGATCGCGACAAACACTCTGATGTCAAAATTGCTACAATAAGCCCTCGCCATTTGCCAAAAAGCTTATTTGCCCATTCCTCCAGTGGGTTCTCCACTCCCGAGTGCTCTGCCATCTCTTGAGACAGGGTCCTCCGACCCTCCAGGGCCTTCGTTACAGACCCATCTGGCGCCGTGTTGTTGGGAATAAATGGACAACACTGTTCACTGAACATGGAGCAGACACCGCCTGGTTCTGCCAACAACATGTCTGAAGCCATTCGGTTTTGCACCGCCATGAGGAAGGTCGCACTCAGCTGCGCCGCCAATCACACAATCTGCACACAAGTGGTGCTTACCTTTCTCTATGGTCTATGGCGCCCTTCTAAGGATGGTGTGGAGGACACCATGGCTCTGGTGTCCTCCACACATCGTTCCATCATTCCTCCAAACGAGGGTCCCTTCGTGGTTGCCAAATAGTTGTGGAAATCTCCCGCGCACTTGTGATATGGTCAGGGCCCGATGATGGAACAAGAGGAGACGCAGTCAACTTTTATACACAGTAACTCACATGACTCGCTTCCCTAACACGCAACTGGCAACATCTCCACTTAAGGCGCGCCTGAAGGGCACACTCGACTAACAGAACATCGTGTTTCAAAAACAGCTGTATTCGGCTAACCAATGCAGTAGTCAGCACATCTGTTGTTCAGCAAGCAGTTCTGGTTCCTTCTTCCATCTTCCAGTCACGTGGTTCCCACCATTCTTCTGCACGTGCTAGTTGCGTACCCTTTTACTCTCCCCAACAAGGGTGAAATGCTGCAGAAATCCAAAGTAAATGAAAGTGTTGCTTTTGCAGGGAGACTGTGCCAGCGCTGCCTCTGACTTTGAACGGCTTCAGAGGCCTTCTGCTCATTCCTGACAGGTGAAATCATCCCTGGCGCTTCACATTCCTGAATCCTCTCCGTCTTCCCTGCAGCCATAGTCGTCGTTGGAGCCGTTTCAGGTTCCCTCTTCCTGTAAATAAATTAGCCAGAGGCACCTGTGCTGGCTGGATTTCTGTGGCATAATGCTGCTGCTCTTGTTTTAGGCCAACTCCCCTTCTGCGTTACTGAGCATGAACATTCAGCACCAACAACGTTCGCCTCAATACAATGTGATGCTACTCAGAACCCATGGAAATAAAATATCCAGTAGGAGAGGTCTGCACTCATGCTGGAGGTAAAGTTAGACTTAAACTGCACATCAGGCTTAATTATTCAGTTCCCTCTTTGGATTAATTTTAGTAATTTAAAGTCATTAAGCACACTCATTAACAGCCATGATGAGGCTTAAGCGAGGGTTAATAAAAAGAAAAGAGTGTAAATCACAGGATAGAATAATGCATGGACGTAAACACTGCTTCCTCCTCTTCTGTACCTTCATCATGTGGCTCTCTGTTCGGAGTAGACCATCAGAGCTGGAGGTTCTGATGCCTGTGAGGACCTGAGGGTAAAAATAGGAGCTTCAAAGAGCTTCAAAGAGCCTCCCGAAATAATCCTGAACAAAAATAACTACAAATGACTGTTTTGTGGAAACTTGGAGGATTGGTGAGGCTGACCTGTGACTGTCGCCCCTGACTGACCCCAGATCAGCGGGGTCAGGAGTGGCGGAAGGACGACCATCCTCCAGACTGGGAGAGAGTTTTCAGGATGTTGCCAAAGGTCCAGAGAGGCCGTTCAAATATTTGGCTTCGTAAAAGCCGCAAGAGGAAAAGGAGGGGATAAATGCTCTGCAGAAGAGTGCTGGTTGGTTACAGGAACATTTAATCCGCTCGCCGCTCTGAGAAACTAATGAAATAGTTTTGGCTGCTGACAGTAATTCTATTTTTGAAGCCAACTTCAGTGAAAACATACAAAGTGCTCCCCCGCCGCCGTGTTTATCCGCGGCTCCAGATGAGCACAGATAAGACGCTGAATTATTGATGTGCGCTGCCAGATTGTCATCGATATCCGCGGCCGTCGGCCCCCGGACCGTAATGAGCAGATTGATGGAGGCGGCTTCTGATTTCCACCGGCAGCTTCTGCCTCGACAGCTGGAGCAGAAGCCGTGGCGACGTGCCGGATTCCACGTGTACGCGGACGATACGAGCGCGCTCTACCACCTTTACCTGGTTTCTGTGGTCCTCATTTCAAAGCCCCTTCCAGCCTTTCTTGTTCCCAACGAATCCTGTAGAGAGTTTCGTCAAATCACATTTCAAAGGCCGCTAAAAATAAATCTTTGGAGAAGAGAAATGAAGAGAAATAGCCTGGGTGTCAGGTATTATGGTTTCATTAGTGCTGCTGTCGGCACATTTAATAAAAGTCCCCGCTGAGATGAACTGTGCCAAAAAAAAAAAAAAAAAGGGGGATTAAACAGTATCAGTGTGGGGCAGATCAGAGCTGCTGTTTACTGTACTGCTGCAGGAACCCTCTCAGCTCAGGATCATCTGGGCGGCGTTTGGAGCGGCTGCCAGGCCGCCTCACCCAGACGGGTGGTCCAGGAGCTGCAGGCTCCACCTTCAGCCGTGGAGAAGACCCCCCGCCACAGATGCTGCCTGAGATAGGCCGCCCTGCCTCCATCCACGCCGGAATAACCCAGAACCGTTTTCACTGGAAGGATTGCACACTCTTCAGAGTGCACAGGGGCTTCTCCTCCAAGACTGGGGGATCAGCTGTAGCTGTAGATCGAGCACAGAGACCACGTCAGGGGGAATATGACACCCGTTTAATCCTCATGCTCGTGGCTGAGGCAGACTGGCCTCCACAGGTCAGAGCCTCAGCTCTGTTGTTTGCATACAGGTGAGGTGGTGAGGGATTCAAATGAGTCAAGGTCAGGACGCTCACCAACTAGAGCTGCTTTATTGGTCTGGTTAACAGTACTCTGAGACTCAAAGTGGCCTCAATAGATTCTTTTTTTCAATTACAACAAAACCTCATCAACATTCCAGAAGCATCCCGGGCTCGCCCGATGTTTTTGGGGATCACGCAGAGTGCTCCGCTGCACCGCCGTGTTTCTCTGTGCCTCAGCACGGCTCCAGGGCTGAGTTGGAAGCTGCAAACCAACACTGCAATCTTCGGCGGGAGGATTTGCAGCAGCTCTGTGTTTAAAATAGTCCGGGACTGTAATTGTTTTCTTCTGACGCCCCAGACGACACCGCGGGAGACGTGACTGACATCTATACCACGCTGTCAGCTAAAATAAAAGATCTGAACGAGACGGACTCTTTGTAAATACTGAAGAGGGACAAAAAGGAGATAAACAGACAGCCGCGCTTAAAACCTGATCTGGATCCAGATTTATCTGGAAATCAATCACATCAATCACCAGAAGGAAAACATGACAAACTTATGATAAATATTCAGGGGCCAAGTCTGCTCATTCAAAGCTGAACCAGCTCCCTTAAACTGTTTGACTTTGCAGATTTATCAAATCTCTTCCAACACACACACACACACACTCACACACACACACACACACACACACACAATGAAGGCCTGTGAAGACGGTTCATGATGGAGCTCTGGTGGAGCCTAGTGTGGACCAACAAAAGCAAAACAAACCATTTCCCTCAGCTGTTTAGTGAATCAGTCTGCCTTTGTTTACCCCCCCCACACACACACTCACACACACCCCGGTGTGCCTGAGAAGACAGTGAACGCTGAGAACAGATGGAGCTGGATCCTTGAACCATCTACGGGGAGCAGCAGCAGCAGGAGGAAGCGGAGGAGGAGTGGGACTGGGATGGCCTCTACACTTGATGCAAGCGTGATGAAGCCCACTCGATTACTGGAACAAATGCGGAGCTTTGTTTTAAACATGAGAGCAGGTTTGTTCCCGGCCGGGAGCGCCGGTCACAGTGAATGATTTATAAAACTGCAGCGAGGTTACAGTCGAGCAGCTCGGAGGAGCAGAGACGGGAACAAACGGAGGAATCGATGAAAGAGCCGGAGCCCGGTTAAAAAGTCAATGGATGGAGGTGATTAATGGACATTATTCTGTCTGGGAAAATGGGTTTAAAGTTCAGCATTATTAAAATGATGAATTTGGACGAGCGAGCAGGAGCCGCGTCCACGTGCTAAGAACTGGAACGGAGGAGGAACAGTAAGTGGAGGCGACTGTAACAAGCAGATGTTCTGTCGCTGAAGCCAAGCTGGAATGACAAATGTCGTCTCCACACTTATGGATCACTTCCACAGCAATATTCCTCACCCCCTCACACACACACACACACACACACACACACACACACACACACACACGCGCACGCACACACACACACGCACACACACACACCCTCACACACACACACGCACGCACACACACACACACACACACACACACACACATCTTCCTGCGAGAGCTGCAATTTCACACAAGTGTATTTGGCTGCAGGACGGTTTGGTCCAGGTCCCAAAACAGCCTCTTTCACTGAAGTAAGGAGCTCAGTAATAATCAAAGATGTTTTCCAAAAACAAGAACGAAAACCTCTCAGAATGAACCCGGCTCCTTTCCTCCCACTTTCATAGTGTTTCAGCAAAATATTGCACTTTGTGTGTTTGTGAGAGATGGAACCTTCTAATACCCACCAGAGAAAACAGAAAACCGAGGAAATAACCAAAATGTCAAGCGCTTACTTACGTTGTAATAACGTGAGTCTGGAACAAGGCAGCTGTGACTCAGCTACGAAAACACGCAGCTCATTTACACGCAAAGATCACCGGGGTTTTTTATGATACGCAAATAAGCACAGAAAGAAAACAGTTCACACAAGTGGAAAAGGACAGAAACCACACACACACACACACACACACACACACACACACACACACACACACACACAACACACACAGTGCAGATCCAGAGATCTCTGCAGGGATCAGCTGAGGAGGGACTATTTGATATAAACAGGATCACCGTGAATGTTCATTAATTCCACTGATGCCGACGCTGAGACTCACCACACCAGCAGAATAAAGCTGAGTAAACAACATTAGCATATTACTGATACAGCTTATTGTTATTTATTCTGCTATCTCTCTTTTCTCTACGTTGCAATCAGGTCAGGAAATCCAGCAGGATTTCACCACGCTGCATCCACAAAAGCCTCCCTGATACTGATTAACCCTCTGCTCGAGAGGCCACCTCGGCTTCTCAGCTTTAGAATCCGCCGAGAGGAAGCACATTCCAATGTTTTCCCTCCTTTAAAGCGCGTTTATTCCGCGTTCACGCTTTGCTTTCGCTCTGGTCCTCCAGGAGGGAGAGAGGCCTCGGCGGCGTCCAGCTGTGGACGATGGGACTGCGGATGCTCCAGGTTTGTCCCGGACCTCTTTCACATGAACCAGAATCTCATGAAAGAGGAGGGAAAGGTGCTGCTGCTTATTCCTCTCCATGCTGAACCTTCAGATCTTTGTGTTAGCCGCTAAAAATAAACTGAATCCAATCTCGAACTATGGCGCTGACGAGGGGTGACGTCAGGTACTGCAGGTTTACAGACCAGTAGTTGCTACATATGTAATCATATTTAATCATTCATAAATGTCTAGAGGAATTATTTATCGATAGCCTCATGACTTAAATTGTCCAGCGAGGACATGAATCCATTATTGATGTCAATAATGGATTTTTTTGTATACATTAATCATCAGTTAAGTAGATTCCTCTACCACGTGCAGCCATTCATTTTGTTTCAATATAATTGCGTTTTTCGCTGCTGCCCCTTTTCGACTTTGCAGAATGGGTTTGGTTTTTAGGCAGTCCCCCAGAATGCACAGTGGGAGCAGCAGATGCAACCACCCGCTGGTAAATCTGCAGTTTGGAATCGCCACATCCACCGCTGCCGCTCCTCAAACCTGCAAGCGTGGAATAAAACACACCCGGCGAAGCTCTTCCGTTGCATAAGCTCATATTGCTCTTTTTGAAGTTTTGTGAATCTAAATGATGCAACAGATAAGGAATTAAGGAAATTAATCCAAAAGAAGCTTCAAGCAGCAGGTGCAACTTCACTCTTACATTCGATTGAATTTCTCAAACTACAAAGCAAAACAAAGGCCCTGCATTGACTTTCATTAAAGCTTAATGCTGTCACACACAAAAGCTTGGAAACAGCAGGAAGATGAACCGAGGAGGCAGACACGTCCTCCATAAATACCGCAGAGAGGAAGAGTAGTAGTAATCTAAAAATGTCACAATAGTGGGAGCACATCATAAGTTCTGCCTGCTGTGCCAGATCGCTTTTTCCAGTGGAGGAAAAAAAAGACACGTAGACAACAACATCAAAGACAATGAGAGATGAAAAAGAATCAAAATTCAGGATAAGGCATTGGCAGGCGGTGGAGGATCATTAGTGAATTTAAGGCAGGAATTCACAGAGAGACCCAATGTGGCTATAAAGAAACAATCATCCGCAAGAAACTTTCTCTAAATCTCCCACAGAGAAATAAAAAAAAAAAAAAGAAAAAGAATGTTTCAAGGAGAAGGTTTTATACACTTCAGCTCTGTTGGCTTAAAGTGTAAATAAAACACATAGGAAAATAAACATTCAAACCGAATCTAATGCTTGAATAAAAAGCTCAGCTTCGAGGCCCACATGGATCTGAAGAAAGGGATCCACAAGACATCCTCACAACAACAACAACAACAACAACAACAACAACGACAACAACAACGCTGGGAGAGGGCAGACCTTGTCCTCTTTTAATGCAACTTTAAAATAACGGTACAAACCAGCACCAGTAGTTTGTATAGTCATGCAGTTTGAATACAAGGCTAAGTGTGTAGTAGTGTGTTGTTGTTTATGTGTGTGTTGTATCAGATCAACAAGGTGATGTGGTTGTAATGCGCACCTCCTCCGGTCGGGGGCGCCAGCGCCCCGCGGCGCTGCTGCCGCCGCCGCAGCTGCGGGGCCCCGAAGAAGAGGCTTCCGGGGCAGCAGTCATGCCTGCTGCTGTGATTATGGAGGAAAACTTTGATAAATTACTAGAACAATGTGAAACGCAAGAGCTGGAGGTGAGTCCCGGACGCCGCAGCGCGTCCCCTCGTCCGCGCTGTCGTCACTGTCCCTCTGCGACGCGTCTCCCGGGCGCATCTGTGCTCTTTGGGAGGGAGCGTTAGCCGGTCGGCTAACCCGGGCTAAGCAGACAAAGTTCGGATTATCCTTCCAGAAACGCTCCTTTGGGCTGTTTTTGCTTGACTCCTGCTTCGAGTTGACTCGCAGATTAACGAATGTCTTGTGTACAGACCATCAAATTGTGTCGTTATCGCCGATCTTGTTGGTTTTAGCGCTCTGCGGCTAGCTCCCCGAGCTAGTTAAATGTATCGTGTTAAAAGATAAAACTCCGTTTAAATCATCGTTTTTCCGTCTGAAGGTGGAAATAAATACCTGATTTAAACTCTTCATAGACCCTGTTCATAAATATAGCGATTTGTCACAGGACAAAGGCTCTAACCGCTGTGGAATGTAGCATGAAAGTCCACTATTTTATCGCCCGTGTTGAAGTTTAAAGGTAATTAAATGAACCACTAACATCTGTCACACATCTGGGGCGTCTTCTCCGTCGTGGCCAGGCTCCGGGGGGCATCGCCACACCTCAGGTCTACGGCCAGCTGCTGTCGCTGTACTTCCTCCACAACGACATGTGAGTCAACATCTGGACGCGTGTGCATCTGGGCAGCTGCAAATCTGCACATCTGTACATCTGCACATCTGTACATCTGCACATCTGTACCGACAAACACACTCTTCATGGGTGCCAGAGTTTGTTCATTTGCTCTCTGAACACTCAACTGATGCACAACTGGTTTAAATGACATTTAAAAAAAAGAGAGAAAATCGTCAGCAAGAAAAAATAAATCATTAAACCGACGCTGTGAATTATAATTCTGTTTATTCTGAGTTATGTGAGTTACAACAGTTGTGTTGTGGCTAGACTCACACATGTTTGTGTGTTTTGTCAGGAATAACGCCAGATATCTGTGGAAACGGACGCCGCAGGCAATAAAATCGGTAAGCAGAAACATCCCGTCTACGCTTGCTCTGATTAACATTACACATCATGTTTGGGCTGTCGTCCATGTCACTTATAGTTGTCTTTGTAATTTAGGTGTTTTTTTAATTTTATTTAATGTTTGCAATTCCAAATGTGTTAACAGTTGCTTTTCTTAGTTCCTGGATTTTTCCCATTTATTACCTCCTTTATAGCAACAGCAGTCCTGAACACAGATGTGGTTCTTCTGCAGTCTGTGATTAAAAAAACTAAAGTAAATCCTAAATGAGGTCTTTGTCTAACAGAGTGTTTGTGTGTTTAATTTCTGCCGAACTGTGCATGATATGAAAACACAACGATGAACGGAGGCCAAAGGGTGCTTGTGTTTACGGCTGTGGTTTACAGGAGTCATTGATTCGGGTCCCGTCTGTGAAATGAAAAGCCTTTTCGCTGTTTATGTGCAGGCGAACCCCGAGTTAACAGCTATTTGGGCCGTCGGCCAGCGAATCTGGCAACGAGACTTTCCAGGAATCTACACAGCGATTGCAGCGTTCCAGTGGTCGGAGAACATTCTTCCAGTCATGGAAGCCCTTCGAGGTAAAGGTGTAATCTAATCCAGCTTCTCCATCCGTAAACATGTTCAACGTTTGACAGCCATTACGAGGAAAAGCTGTTGCGAAAGGCTCCTCGCTGCCTTTGAAGTGGATTATTGCCGTTTCCTTTTCATGTTTCCCCTCCGTGCTTTTGAGCTGCATCAGCAGGGGGCACCAGATCAGTACTCCTCCAGCCATGACGCAAACGGGAGCAATAACAACAAAGTGTGCTTTCTAATGTGATTTCCCTCAGTTGTGTAGTTTAATACATTCACACAAACGTAAATGCGATTGCACATCCAAACACGTCTTTATTATGTAAAAGGTCATTGAAGATTTATTTATTTACTTGGTCTTAATTACACCTCACTTTCTATTTGAAAAGCGATCTTCACTCTTGAGTAACGTCCTGACGTGAGATTATTGCCGTCACGCTCGGCGGTTTGGTGGTGTGTGTCTCGAGTGCGTTCGTTGTGTAAGAGTGTAAGAATAGCTTCTCCTGCGTGTTTACGGTACGCCGTGTCAACGTGTTCTCGCCCGCCGATGTGGAGGGCGTCACGAGACGGTTGAGCAACAATTGTTGATGTTTCCGAGGTGAAGGTTTCAACGGGATTAAAGCTGATCGGCTGGATTAGACGGTGCAGATTTCACGGCTTGAGAAAAACAATAAATCAGAGCATCTCAGGTGACCAAAACAACGCGGAGTCTCAATGTTTACATCAACATGTTTACCATTCGGACCCGGCCGTGGGCCCCCCGGCTGAGGCTCCTGAGTCATGTCACATGGACCCCGGGGGTGTCAACGCGGTCCAGCAGGCCTGAGGCTGCCAGCAGGAGACGCCGTGCCCACTGGGACATGTGACACATGCGCGACACGGGGGCGGGGGTGCGTTTCTTTGAAAAGGTCCCAAGGCAGCAAGCAGGCAGGAATGTGTGCTGTGGTTGGTGGAGGGGATCAGGTGTCACCAGCTGTGAGGGGGCGGGTATAAAGGCCGGAGCTGCTAAAGCCCGGACAGATCAGTTACCGGCACATGAGGCGGGACATATCGGGGACGCCACCAGAGGAGCGACAGTTCCCTTCTGCGAGAGCTAGGCAGGTCAGCGGTCCGACCGTAGGCGGAAAAGAAAGAAACCTTCCCGGGATGGACGTTCAGAGGTCAGGATCGATGGTGCGACCACCGAGCCCCATGGACAGCCTGGAGAAGCAGCTGAGCTGCCCCATCTGCCTGGACATGTTCACCAAGCCCGTGGTCATCCTGCCCTGCCAGCACAACCTGTGCCGCAGCTGCGCCAGCGACCTCTACGACTCCCGCAACCCCTACCGCTTCTCCGGGGGCGTCTTCCGCTGCCCCACCTGCCGCTTCGAGGTCGTCCTCGACCGCCACGGCGTGCACGGGCTCCAGCGCAACCTGCTGGTGGAGAACATCATCGATCTGTACAAGCAGCAGCAAGAGCTGAGCGGCGGCGGAAGCACGGAGACCAGCCTGAAGGCGAAGGAGTCCAACGAGCCCATGTGCCAGGACCACGAGGGCGAGAAGATCAACATCTACTGCCTCACCTGCCAGGTGCCCACCTGCTCCCTCTGCAAGGTCTTCGGCCAGCACAAGGACTGCGAGGTCGCCACTTTGCCGACCGTCTACGAGAGCCAGAAGGCCGAGCTGAGCAACGCCATCGACACCCTGGTGGCCAGCAACGGGCGCCTGCAGGCCCTGCTCAACCAGATGGAGGACGCCTGCCGCGCCGTGCAGGAGAACGCCCAGAGCGCCAAGCAGACGCTGACCGAGCGCTTCGACCTGCTGTACGCCGTCCTGGAGGAGCGCAAGGGCGTCCTCCTGGAGCAGGTCGGCAGAGAGCAGGATCAGAAGGTGGCGGCCCTCCGGGAGCTGGCCAAGCGCTACGGCGAGCGGCTGCAGGCCAGCACGGAGCTGACGGACACGGCCGTGAGGGCGCTGGAGCAGGGCGGCGCCGCCGAGTTCCTGGTCGCCTCCAAGAACCTCATCACGCAAACCAAAGACGCGGCCAAGTCCTCCATGGGACAGGACAGGCCCGAGCCCGGCTTCGAGAAGATGGACCACTTCACCGTGTCCACGGAGCACGTGGAAGCGGTCCTGGCCAAAATGGACTTTGGGGTCACTGACGACGAAGAGTTTGAGGATGCAGAAGAGGAGGAAGAGGAGGAGGAGGAGGAGGAGGAAGAATAAAATATTAACAGGGACTAAATAGGGAAATAGGAAAAGTTTGTTTGTTTTTTTTTTCTTGAAGGTTTTTGGTACATGCGGTGATCACAGAGAGAGAGAGAAATAGAAGAGATCAAAGAGATAGAAGAGATCAAAGAGATAGAAGAGATAGGCTGTTGAGCTAAAATGGCTTGAATATTTTCAGTGCAATATGTTATTTTCTTAACTTTTTTTTATACTTTTCTACTTCTGATCAATTGGAATGGACAGTTTATGTTGATAGATGTAAATACGGACGGAAGGTTGATCGTTTTTCTTGTATGTAACATCTGAGAAGCTTTGGAGTCACTTTGTTGAAGTTTGTGATGGATCAGTGATCAGCTCCTGTAGCCACCAACTATAATGGAATGTGGAATAAAAAAAAACTGCATGATGTCAAACATCCAGTCGCCTCAATGCCAAAGAAAGGGAATATTCAGAACTTTAATGTAGTCGCATGGATTTTTTTAGGAGTGCCCCCCCCCCGGGTCGATACTGCTCTTACTTGGCAATATGTCGCATTTAAAAATAAAAGTCCTTGCCATGCCCTGTCTGCTTTGCCTTTGCTGGTGAAAAGTTGGGGCTATATTTAAGAGGTGAGAGGGCGAGAAGTGATAGCGACCCTTGAATAGATTGTCAGGACGGGCCAGGTCCTGTTTCTCTGCAAATAAAGCTCGCGGACGTCTTGCTCAGCAGCTCCCACCCGGCCCCGTCGGGGGGGGGCAGACTAAGAAAGGCCAGTCCAGCTGCCACATGAGTCACTGCTCAACGGCCGAGAGGCCGGGGTAAAAATACACGTGCGCTTTGGGGACTGGGTTACAAAAAGCCCCCTGCGGTGACCTGTTTGGTACTATTTGGAACGGCTGCTCAGACCTACTTTCATTCCCTGACCATTCCAAATCTGGATGACGGCTCCTTCACAGAAAGCCGATTTCCCACCCGAGTTAAAGGGTTCCCTCTTACCTGAGGGGACCTTTACGCCCCCGCGTGTGGGGGAGATAAACCCACTTTACGGTAAAGCAACATTTCACAGCACATTTCTGCTGCTAGAACAAAATAGTCGGGTTACGATTGTGCACCTAAACCACCTCAGACCACCAGCACCACCTCAGACCACCAGCACCACCTCAGACCACCAGCACCACCAACAGTTGCTCTACTTTCAGCTGACGGCTCTGGTTCTGGTTTCCCCCACCTCGTTTAAGACAACAGGAAGCTGTTTGGAGACAGAACGGGGAAGCGTTCTTGACAAATCTCCGGCCTCCCCCTCCCAGCTGTCTCCCCTCATCCCACTTGTTGTTGTTACGGCCGCTCGCCGCTCCCACAGACCGCCGCTGTTGGTACACACCACGCGTTGCTAGGCTATAAAACGGGGAAGGCCACAACCCCGAGGATTTTATGCGATAGAGGCCTCTGCGGCAGCGCGGGCTCGCCGGGGGTGTTGTTCTGAGCCCAGCGACCTCTCGCACTTGGAGTTATCTCCAGCGCTTTAAGGCCGGTCAGATATCTGGGGCAGCCGTGACGTGATGGAAGCCAAAGGCAGCGTGCGCTGATAAACAGGCCTGTGAAGAGGCCTCGGCTCCACCGGGCCTTTGTGGAACATGGAAAGTCTGCTTAGCGCACAGACGCGATGGAAATAGTTTCCAGCAGCCGAAGGAAAGCGCCTCGCGGTGCGCGTTTGGAGGCTGTTGACTTCATTCTTCAAACCCGTGAAGGGGAAGAGCGTTCCCGCTGTCTGGTGGAGCATCTCACGCGCTCGTGTTTTCCTCTCACGTCCGTCCAAACCGCTCTCGGAGAGCGCCGAGCCAAAATATACAGGGGTCACGATCTTATCGGGGGGAACAAGTGAGATTACTCAGAAGCCAAGTCTCTCTTCGGTGCATCGCGTAAGAAGCCGAAACCGAAGTCGGGCAAAGTCAGCAGACGCGGGCAGCGCATGAAAACCAGCACACGGGAGGCCTGGCACACCTCCGCTGACTCCTGGCTGTTGATTACTGAGCGCGTCCAAGTGCTGGAGAAACATTCCACGTAATCCTAGTGTTTAGGTTCTACGCCCCGATGGCAACGGGAAACGCATGACTGGAATTCCTTTGATTCTAATGCCTCCTGAGAATGGTGTTACTCCAAACGAGTGATAGGCCTGCCCAGCCGTGACGTAGACTAAAGTCGTGCTAAAACCAGCGTTTTAAATAAGCGAAATATGAACGTTCAACATGTTCACGACTGAACCAAAAACAGAAGGAAAGACCCGAAGAACGAATCCTGTCAGCAACAAACCAACCACAGTCCTAGTCTGTTGAAAAAGGCCCCTTGAGCTGCTGTTGCGCGTTAACAAACACTGTGTGTGTGTGTGTGTGTGTGTGTGTGTGTGTGTGTGTGTGTGTGTGTGTGTGTGTGTGTGTGTGTGTGTGTGTGTGTGTCTGTGTGTCTGCAGAGAGCACGCGGCAGCGAGCGTACAGCCTGGTGGCGCAGGCCTACACGTCCATCACGGCAGAGGACTTCGCCGCTTTTGTGGGCTACTCGGTGGAGGAGGCGGTTAAAGGTAGAGTGTTTCCACAGGCCCCTTCGGGCCCCTCACGGGCCCTTTGACTGTCGGGGGGGACGCCTCACCTCTCCTCTTTTTGCCCCGAAGGCGTCGTGAGCCAGGGCTGGCAGGCGGACCCCGCTACCAGGATGGTGATGCCCAAAAAGCCCGGTAGGTGGCGCCCTCGTGTCGCGTAATGTCCCCACCCCTGGGCTAACCTCTCTTCGCTTTAAGTACACCAATAAAATGAGGAAAGCACTGATTTAGGAGCCGTTTCATTCCAGCAGAGATAAAAGACTCAAATCATTTGAAATGTTAAATCTGTTAAATCTACCCCCAAGTCTTCTCTCATCCTCTCTGTTTCTTTTCATCCCTCATGCTGCTTGTTTGTGTTAGATTTCTATCATGTCCTCGAGTCCACGGAGACGTGCACTGATCTGCTGATCCAGCCGTAGAATAAATGTGATTTATGCAGAGTGGGAGGCTGCAGCCAGTCATCCAGTCGTGTAATCTTTAGACAGCAACCGCTAGAACATCTGCTGCACACATGAGCGGCGCGGCGCTGCAAAACGAGCAAAAACCCGTCTTTGAAACATTTTTGACATTTGGATCATGTCATATCGAATGTGTTTCTGCTGTCAGAAGTCATTCTCTGTCATCACCTAAATATTAAAAGAACAATCTGTCAGCGTGGCTTTAAACAGTTTTTGAAAATTGCAAACACCGATATGGATTTAAGTGTCAGATAGGTTGGAGGTCTCCCTGCGGAGGCGTCCTAAAGCCTCCCATCAGCCTCAGAGCATATCTGCATAAACCGTGAAAAGATAAAGATAAGAAATAAGACAGGAAATCGGATAAGAAGATTTTGGGGGATTCATTTCCGATCTGTCCGTTTTTGTGAGCGTTTTTTTTTTTTTGAGGGAAGCAGGAAGCGGAGATCTTGACCTGTAGGTCCTCTGAGGTATTCGGGCTGCATCTGTGCCTTCACGCCTGCCTTTCCCCCAGTTCGTCCAGCTGATGTCACACTGGACGAGGCTCAAATCAAAACAAAGGCTTGTCGCGCGCGCTGGTTCCCAGACCGGTGACGGGGGGAGGGGGTTGGCGGGCTGATGTTAAGGGTTAAGCTAAAAGCAGAGCACGTGGGCCGGGAGCCACCCGGCGACATCTGGGGGGAGATGTGAGAAGATGGATGGTGCTTGGCGCGTTGAGGAATCCCCCTCTGACTCAGCTTCTCCTCCTCTCTCCACAGATCCGCCCCCAGTCTCATTGGTTCCAAATGAGCAGCAGTTGGCCAGACTCACTGACTACGTGGCTTTCCTCGAGAACTGAAAAACCACCGCCACAGCCCCCTTCCCTTGTCTTTATGTGTCAGCTCGAATTTGGGCAGCCCCCCCTTTTCCACCTCAAGACCCCCCCCCCCCCTTAAATAAGGCAGAAACGCCCCCATCACCCTGCTTCTATGTGCTGGAGAGCTGCTGAGTTCAGCTCCCGCGTTCATGATTATCCACAGACCTGGTGTGTGTCCTGTTCTTCCTGCAGCCCAGCTGATGTCTATAACTTCATATTTGGAAGGAGGTGGAACATGTGGAAGAGGAAGAGAGACACAATTCCGTTTTTTCCGGGCAGGAATAACGGGGAAAAGTCCGAGTTCTCAGAGTTTTAAAGAATGAGATAATTTATGTGAGAATCCTGATGAAGTGAAAATAAAAACATCGGATTTGCGTGCGAAGGTATGAGAACAAGAATCTGAAGGCAGAACGAGTTTAGCCGTTTTTCCACGCGCCCCTGACTTGAGTACGTTTTCACATGTGGCTCGAACCCTTCCGCTGGCTCAGGAATGTCGTTCCCACCAGTGTCGGTAAACCCTCTTCACAGTTCAGCACCTTTGAGTCGTCTGCAGACTTTTTTTTTTTTTCAGGTAACAGGATTCTCAGCATGTGTTGGATCGTCAACTTCTTGTTTTGACCGGTGAATAAATATATAGTTATTTCTTATTCGGTTTTCCGAGTTTTTTTTCCTTCGTTCACTGAGCAGGCTGCTTCCAGTCAGGGTCGATTATTGGACTCTGCTCTCCTCTTACGTGACCTTTTAATACAAGTTGAGCAGATGTTAATATGGCTGCATTAAGAAGCTTTGGTAGGCCGTGTTGGTGACAGGTTAAATGTCATCAGTCAAATAAAATACACTCGCACTCACTGCACTTAAAGCCTGGTGGCTGCAAATGCACTTTTTATTGTGGAAGGTATCTGGCTCCCATCTGTTCTGTCAGGAAGTCGCATTCCTCCCCAGAATCTCTCTTCAGGACACGTTGCTCTGATTCCAACGTGGTAGACTGAAGGAGTCAACAAGTTGGCCTCATCTTTGGCTTTAGGTCTATGTATAGATGGTGTTTTTCTCTGGCTGCACGTGTTGCGGGCCTGGATGCCGGGGTCACTCTGCAGGGGCGTGAGGTGGTAACTGACCTGGGGTCTGTCATCAGGGCCAGGAGGGGTCTATATTTAGACGGGAGCTGGGTAACCTGAGAATACAGATCACATAAAGCTTTGCTTATTGTTCCCCCTGAGCTTTCCAGAACCCGTGCCTGCTTGATTTTGGAGAATGTTAAGTTGCAATACATTTGTTTTCCCCGCATGCAAATTTAAGAATCTTATGGAATTTATGCGCAGTGTTATTTTCGTCACTTAACAAGATAATCTTTTCAAACTTCCTGCAAAAATTAATAGAAAAAAAAAAAACAACTGCGGTTTAAATCAAATTACAACCTATAAAGTAACGCTTATGATAAAGTTCGGTGACACTAAAAACTACACAAAATACAGGCAAACACGTTCTGGTTAAAAATAGATATATGTCGCAAGGCATTATGGGCTGTGTAGTTCTTCCCCGCATCAAATTCCTCATACGTATGAGATCATATGTGACCTCATATATAAACAGTCGTAATGCCGGCGCTCGCCATGGCCGGTTAGCTCAGTTGGTTAGAGCGTGGTGCTAATAACGCCAAGGTCGCGGGTTCGATCCCCGTACGGGCCACGACACTTTTGGTGTTTGATCCAAACAAACCAAGAATGAGTGGTTTTGATTAAAGACTGAGTTACAGACAGAAGCATTTCTGCGACAACGTCCGCGTTTTAGTTTTTAACGGCGTCTTCGATGTGATGACCTTCCCTCTTCAGACGAATTGTTTTCAGGGTTTTCACGCCGCCGTGGCGTTTTCTGATAACAAAATGCTTTCAGGTCATTAACGCTGCGGATCGGGGATCACCAATAAACCAGCTCAGATTTTACGGGTTCGGATGCCCTATTAAACCTGTCGGAGCTCTGTCGCCAAGCAGACGGGAGGACGCTTTGATGTGAGGCCGCGAAGGTCGAGGGTTTCCACAACAGCGCTTTTACTGAAGGTCGCCACTCCGTTGATGGGCCCGTTGGGTTTGGTGGCGGGTTCAGAGAGCGCCGCCGCTCCGTTGATGGGCCCGTTGGGTTTGGTGGCGGGTTCAGAGAGCGCCGCCGCTCCGTTGATGGGCCCGTTGGGTTTGGTGGCGGGTTCAGAGAGCGCCGCCGCTCCGTTGATGGGCCCGTTGGGTTTGGTGGCGGGTTCAGAGAGCGCCGCCGCTCCGTTGATGGGCCCGTTGGGTTTGGTGGCGGGTTCAGAGAGGCTTGAGGTTGCGTTTGCACCGCGGACGACCACGTGTCGCTGCACAACCCGGCTGTGGCGTAAAAGCGCTGCTGCCGGCTTCA
This sequence comes from Lagocephalus sceleratus, assembly GCA_911728415.1. Classification (NCBI taxonomy): domain Eukaryota; kingdom Metazoa; phylum Chordata; class Actinopteri; order Tetraodontiformes; family Tetraodontidae; genus Lagocephalus; species Lagocephalus sceleratus. The sequence goes on along the minus strand of CAJVRN010000216.1, from coordinate 9,764,816 downwards.
AAGGGCCGAGGATCACAATTAAACGTTTACAACGGGCGGGGAAGTAATCCACCGAAGTTTTAGGGGTCTTCCTCGACGACTGGCGCTCGCCTGGAGCTGAAGGGGGACCGGTCTGTTCGGTGAGGTCACCTTCTCCAGGGGTCAGAGGTCAGCTCGCATCACAGAGCGGTTCCGGGGGACTGTAAAGGCTCGATCCCCGCACAGCTGCAGCCAGATGTGCCCCTCCTGACTCCGGGAACACTCTCGTCTCCTTTGGGGACGACGCCTCTGGGTCGGCGGGGCTGCGATTCCACAGTCCGACCAGCAGGGGGCAGTGTTCGCTCACATCTGGGCCGATCAAGGTGTTTTTATTTCGTGCACTTTTTATTCATTAAAGCGTCAGAGACGTTAACAAAGTAACAATAAGCCTTCCTGAAAAGCAGAATTCTTTTACATAAAAAAGGTGTTTAATTATTTTTCCCTTTTTCTTCCTTGTTTGGGGAATTGTTAAAAGGTTGTGAGAGCAGCGAAGGCGCCCTCACATTCATGGAGCAAATGTTTCCATGTGGGATGAGTCATGAGGCCAGGAGGATGTGGGAGAAAGAAGAGGGGATGAGAAAGAGAAAGAGAGAGATCAGGGAGGAGGAGGAGGAGGAGGAGGGGCTGTGAGGAAGAGCGAGGTGGAGGAAACCTTGCATTTGTGCATCAGGGCCAACTGGACGAATGAATGAGAGACTGGAAACTTGAATCAAATTAAAATCGATTGTCCAACACGCTTGATTACGGGTCTTTGGAGACTTCTGCAGGGCCACGTGCAGCAGGGAAGAGTCGATCAACGTGGAAAATCTATATGGCAGCTTTTCAACGCATCCTTCCACTGTCATTCTATCGTTTGTACTCAGATTTTCCCTGAACTTTAGGGTCACACTTCTGGACTTAACGTCAGAATTCTGACATTTATTCCAACTTTAATCTGATAATTTTGACTTGACTTTTAATCTGACCTCAATCTGTTTTCCTTGCCATATTCCCACATGTGGCGGGGGCCGTCCTCCAGCTTCTCAGTGAATCAAAGAAAAAGAATGAAACTGTTTCCGTGTGATTTAAAACTGTCACTATTTTTATGTTTGCTTGTTTCTTGTTTGAATGTACTCATTGGAAGTGACGGAACTCCAAAGATCTGTTCTCATCACGCCGAAAACGATCTGCAGTTTGTTTTCTTTGCAGATGTTTTCCAATATAAAACCAGTAAAACGTTCCCAGAACCGACTCGTGACCCCGGGCCCTCACATCTATCACCCAGGACACTTCTTATTCCAAAACTGAAATCCTGAAGGTATCTGCAGGGACCTGCTTTCGCCTCAGCGGTTCTGCTCCGTGGAACTTTTATAAGCCCAACATGCTTCCTTCACTCATGTTCTGATCCAAAACTGTCTTATACACACACACACGGAAGGCAGGAAAGAGCACGCACTATCAGGAAATATAAATTTTCTACCAAAGTTAAGGTTCTTCCAAATTCTAGATAATTTTGTGGTTGTGTAATTTTTGGTTTATGTCATGAAAAACTAAGAAAAAAAAACAGTATGATGGAGAATCCAAGATGTCAAATAAATCAATATGAAGAAATAAACAAAAAATCCCTGTTGGAATGAGGGCTGATAACTGTTCAGCCCAGATTAACTCTCAGAAAAGGAGAGAACAACAGCAAATTTGATAACTGTCAACATACAACAGCAAATAAACATTTATTTTTAGCTGTGGCAGAACTGACAGGAAGTCAGTTTTCCTTCCACTGAAGCCTCCCGAGGCTCCGGAGCTCGTATTCCGTGGAGTTTGGACCAGCGGCTGCAGCCAGACGCTGCACAACTCTCCCAGTTTTTTTCTGTTGTTCCATCAGGTGCTCAAATCCCACTTCCTCCTGCCGGAAACGGCTCCTCGTCCACGTCACTGCAGGTCGGAGCGACTCCCCAGCTCCTGCACGCGCTCACGTGGCTCCTTTAACGGATTCAAATAAGTCTTATTTTTCCCCAAGTGGCTGGAAAATATTCCAATATGGAGACTTGAGAAGGAGACCGTTTTTAATCTGTCTGTGACGACATAAATCATTTGACTTTGTTTTGTGGGTCAGCCTTTCCTTCTGCACTGGTTCTTCTCGAGCTGCTCTTTTATTGCTCTGGGTTCGTTCCCTCTGGCGGGAAGCTCGGCCGTGACCTACCCAGCTCACATCAGCTGATTCTCCCCCGCGCTTCTTGTTGGGAAGGATTACACCGACCACAGGATTTACCTGCCTGAGCTTGTCCTCCCTGCAGCTCCTCCATGTACCAGCTCCACACCATTTCTTTGTTTGTTATCAGAACCTGAAGAAGATCCAGGAAGAAAAGCCAAAAACACATTTATTTCTATCAAAAATAAAACAGATAAAAGTCCAAAACCAACATTTCTGGTTCTGGATCGGAGCTTTTCTCCGTGTTCCCGTTGGTGTTAACCTCCAGAAACGTAACAACAAACCGTCAAATTGAAGACAGATATTGTTTGCTCTTTTCCTCGCCGTCAGGGTCTCGCCCTCGCTACTCTGGATTTTCCACGGAAGCTAGTGGGATATCGTTTGCAGCAGTCGTGACTGAGCGGAGGTTAAGAGGACGCAAACGTTTAAGTAATGTTTGAATGCTGCTCAAATCAGTGATCAGAGCCGACAGGCCCCGGAGGCCGATGGGAGTCGGTCCAAAGAGCGAACTCCGGTGACGCGTCACGTCTTTCACCCCCCGACGCAGCTGAAGATCTCTGGTCAACGTCAGCAGAGCTCCAGAGGCGCAGAAGGCCGAGCAAAACTTTCCCTGGGATGAAAACCTAAACTGTCCCGGTCCCTCGTCTCAGGGAGGAAGTTCATCAACCGTTTGTTCAAACAGAAACAACGGCGACGCAGTCGTCGACTGGCTCCGTTTATTTGCGCGCTTCATGCGTCAACCACACACAGCTTTCACAGGAATGTGAAAGTAATCCCCACGCTTCCCTCCGGAGCAAAGGAGGAACTTTATACATTTGAAAAGAGTTTAACGTGGGGCCGAATCCAGCCGGGGAGAACAGCAGATTTGGAACCAGGAGCGGAACATTTCCATATTTGTCTAAACAATTGAGAAAAACGACGCACTGCGGAAAATATAACTTTTATGATGATCTGATCTTTACACATTTTCATGGGAAAGCAGATCGCAGGCCAGAGAGTAGATACAACAGAGACGACCTGCCTTCCCCTCAGCAACACAAAACATCAGCTCCCACCAGAAACGTCGGAACCCAGCTACATTCGCTGAATCCTGAGGCAGACCCAGCTTTCCCTGGCTCACCTAAAACAGGTCAGACTGGGAACAGGTGGAGGCCCGGACGTAGGCCACGCATGGCTGCAGCAGCATTTACGTTGGACGATGACTCTGAAGCATTTCGTTAAACTCCAGCACGTCTGCAGCGTCTACACAGGACCGATCACCTCAGCCCCGACCCGCGAGCAGGAGGAGGCCTTCTTATCAGCTGGGCAGGATTCCTGAAGTGGATCCAGCTTGGGACTCTCTTCTGTGATTGGTGGCCTCTCTGCCCCTCACCTGCTGCTCGTTGTGCTTCCTCACCTGCTCCTCGTCTCCCCTGAGGTCATCAGCTGATTCTCCTCAGCTCGTCTGAGTCTGGGAATAAGAGCAGCGGTGATTCCGGCGCCAGCTCACATGAAACATTCCTGAACTTGACTTTCGCTGCAGGAACTCGCAGACCTGCAGCTGAGAACGGAAGAGCGGAAGACCAACGTGTGTGTGAGCAACGTGTGTGTGACCAACGTGTGTGTGACCAACGTGTGTGTCACCAACGTGTGTGTCACCAACGTGTGTGTGACCAACGTGTGTGTCCACCAGCTTGTTCTCAGGAACATGGCTGCAGGAGGAAATAAGCACCAGTGAGGACGAACATCAGGTCGATGAAGAGTCGGTTAAAATCAAGTGTTTTCGTGTCTCAAACTTCTGCATCGACCACATCAAAGCCTGTTTGAGTGTTGCAGACCGCAGAAGATCGAGGTTGTCATGAGAACATGATTGCTTCTAATTATAAATGTCACTGTACAACGAGGGGGTGAAACATGGAAACATGAAGGCTGTGATTCAAATAAACAGGAAGGTTAGCACACGTCCGTCCTCCACAACCACACGGCTGAGTTAATGAGTCAATATGAGACCGCTGCAGCTTCAGGTGAAGTCATGAGACGGGAGAGATCCCGTCAGAGTGAGTAGACCTGCTCCACCCTGAGTCTTGACCGCTCCGTCATTGAGATGAGCACCATCTAAACTCCTGCGATAAACATGTTTTCCACTCCAGGTTTGAGTACGTGGACTTTCCAGCCTCTCTGTGGGAGTTCTCCCCGGAGGAAATGAGTGCGGGATGGGACACAGACACACAAACCAGTGGTAACTGGGAGAAGAAGCGGATGTAAAACCCGTGCGCTTGTCACAGGGAAACCAGGAGCGATGACATGTTTATCACCTTTAAAAGGACTCAGATAAGACGGTGGAGTTGAGAGGAGAAAAGACACATCAACCCACTTAAACAGGAAAAAGGAGTTACTGTCACCATGATAATTAATATTCACAAAGAGGCAGATAAATGGAAAGGAGCTTTCTGGGATGGTACTGGTTCCCAGTTCTGCTGGTTTGTGTCCAGCCAGTGAAGCCGAGTCCGTTTGTGCTGTGTGTAATGGACCATAATGGGCCTGTGGAAAAAAACATGTAATAATTGGTTTCAAATTCACGAGCGCTGCAGAAGCACGTCCGATCTGCAGCGGCGCTGGACAGATGTGCGTCTCCGGCTTTACGGCGCCAAAACGCAACAATCGGGCGAACAAAACGTTTACGTGTGAAGCCGGGCCTCTGCTCTTAAACAGCACAATGGAGCCGTTGTTGCTGCTCCTCCTCCTGCAAACACGTTTAAGGACAGGCAGAGTGAAAACACGTGTGTGGAGGTGTTTTGTTATTGGAGCGTGTTCTAATGACCGAAGGTCAGAGGTCAAGAGGACTCAATCCTCACAGAGCATTCACACGTTTATTGATGCGTAACGGTTTTTATCAATAACTCTTGTATTGTTGAACGTGTGTGTGAGTGTGTGAGAGATTCCCTGAGAACAATGCTGAGTCATGACATGTGCTGATGTGCTGTTTGTTTATTGTTGGATCATCAATGAGGCCTTCACCACATGCAGACCATTAAGCTCAAGCCATCCTGGAGCGCAGCAGCAGAATTCCCAGGACTGAGACACAAGTGATCCTCAAACACCCGTCAGGCTTCAGATTGATTCTCCATGACTTGGTCCTCGTCCAGCCTTACTAAGTCACTCGATTATGACCGGTACTTCCCTGACAAAGCGGTCGCAGAGACAACGCAACAGCCAATCGCAGAGGGTTCCAGCGGACTGGTGGTCACATGACCAGTTTGGATTCAAATCTACTGCAGCCTGTCAGATCAGGATTCAGGACTTTGTTGCCTGCACAAAGATCAAAGCTAAAATGATGACTGTTACTTTTACATGAAAACCAGACTTCGTTCATCTATTTCCAAATGCTGAATCCATCCGCCTTTAATCGCCTCCCTGCTCTGATGACTGTTAGAACCACCAGGCCAGAACAGAGTTTTGTGGGTGAAACCATAAAAGCAAAGTTCTGTTGCCTCATTTCTCTCCGATTCTCACGAATTCCTGCCGGAGGAAGCCGCAGAACACCAACGGTAGGACAACAGGAAGAGGTGAGTCAGGAGCTCCCCTCAGTCATCACAGCTCCCACGGCTCCTCCAGCAGTGTGGATGGAGCAAGGGCCCGGTGGACGTGCTGCAGAAGACACACACTCTACACACACACACACACACAGACATACCCCTTCTCTCTCTTGGCTGCACGAACAGTCCAAGCTCCCACGCTCGGCATTTCTCTCTGCCAAGATTTCGAACTGGAAAATAGTCGAGGAGACCGCGACCACCAGGACACGATCCTCCATCTTGGAGAGTCCACTGAAAACACACTTGATGATGAGGTGTGAGGAGCCTGAGCACACAGCTACTGGTGTGTTAATGAACACTCTTCTCCTTCCTTTGGCTCCTGATGAAGTTCATAGAGAATCAGGATGAAATGATGGACAGGTTGTTTCTCTTGTTTCTTTTGACCTTGAGACCAAACGATGGCGCTGGCCAATATCCTGATTTTCCCATTTAACGGAGCGGGCCTTGTTTCCACGAGCTCCTGCTGACAGCTGCTGGTTTTCAGGGACTTGTGCTGAGCGCCCCAGCAGTCGTCCACAGAGAGCCAAACCTTCTGCTTGCTGTGGAAACGATGACACAGAGCGACCAGGTGCTGCTCACTCGTAAACCCGCGACTCGTTCCCTCTTTTCACTCTCAGCGTTTTCACGCCTGAATCGACAGCAGAAGTCTGAAAACCTACAGAGTGGATCCAAAGGCAGCATTTGCAGATGGCTTTAAGTGTAAACACACTAATACTTGTACAGTTCATGGTGCTCATTAAAAGGCAAAAGAATCCTGCAGTGACCCACGGAAAAGTGGAGTAAAATCTGTATTTATGAGTCAAATCCGCACTGTTGAGGTAACGGATCACAGATCGTAAACTTTGGCCTGGAGTGCACTTCAGCTTCAATAACTTGTGTAACGGTTTCTCACAGAACTTTCCCAGATCTCTGAAAATTCGAAGCAGAAATCTGGTCTGGAATTCCCTAAATGATTAAAAGCGTCATGTGATGAGAGAGACAGACTGGTGTGAAGATGTCGTGTGGGTGAGGAGGACTTTCACTGAGGAACAGTTCTCCAGTGTGCCGTTTAAAGAAGATTGAAAGCAAATTCAATTTTCTCGCTTCTCAGAGCTTTGGTGCAAATGTGGCATTCGCCTGCAATGGATGTTTGAACAACTCTCTGTGGGGGTGTCACACAAAAACAAGAGTCCTAAAGCTGACGGACGCAGGCTCGAAGTGAGGGAATGGAGGGAAATTAGGAAATTTATCAGAACAAGCTGGAGGGAAAACACGTGGATGTTTAGATTGGAGGCAGAACTGTCTCCTATATTACTGACATAATATTCAACACTGGGAGCTCCACACGATGATAAAACTCTGCTCAAACTTCATTTTTCCCAAAGTTTCTCTTGGATTATCTCCTCTGTCTGTCTTCTTCTGTTTCTGTTTATTTTGCTGTAAGGGTTAAAACCGTGTGCCCACTCGCTCGAAGTGGGATTTTCTCCATTCTCCAAGGTTAAAGTCAGGATTTTTAAAAACACTGAGATAATCTGTGTGAGGTGGAATTCCTGTCTGGGTCATTCCTGACTAACATAAACACCTCGGCCCTTCAACGATGACGTCGTTTTAACGATCATTTGTTGTTGATTCCAAACACAGAAAAAAAGAGAGTGTCTGTTCTTTATTATAAAGTCTCATTCATTTTTATTTCCTCTTTTGCTCATTGAAACACAAATTTCAGCAAAACCAAATGAAACATGGTGACGACTGTCTGACAGGTACATTCCATTTTTCCAAAGCTGTGTGTGAGTCGGAGTGAATCCTGAAGTGCTTCAGCATCCGAGCGCGTCCTCCTGTGGCTCAAACATGCGCACCGCCACTCGTGCAGGCGACGCTGTGGATGGCGTGACGGTAAGATAGCGAAGGAATGATTCCACAGGGATCAGGTGAGCTCGATAGAAGGAATAAATCGATAAAAGTGAATGTGGAATGTTAAAAAATGAAATAAAACACATACTGATTTGAATAATGCCATTTTTGAATGTGTTTTTGCTAATCTCTGTCCAAGATATTGATATGTTTGTTTAATTATAAAACTGCTTTAAAAAAAATGAACACATGTCAGCGCTAGAAAACATGACTGAATGTATTTAATAACTTTACTTGTAAAAACATACGATGTAGCACCAGTAAGTTAAACAAACATGCAGCAAATCTCCCTTCTTCCCTTCTTGGTGTGAAAAATGACAACTTCAGGAATTTTGGGGGGGGAGTCCGTGAATCCAGTGCAGTTACCAGTACGTTGGCATTGCATCCTGACAGTGGTCAGTTCTCCTGACAATCCCCAGAGCAGAAGGTGAAAATCTCGCCACGTGTCGTTGGTTCTATGTGCTTATAGCAGCGGTGACTTGTTTGATATTTGCTTCTGGTGGAAGGGAAACGCAAAGAGAAAGAAAGAGAATCTGTTAGGTCGAGACAAAAGAGAAACCAGATGAAAGTCAAGTATTTATTCTGGATTTGAGTCGATTCTTGATGGAATAAATCTCAAAAATGAAAGCAAAAGATCGTGATTACATTTTGGACTGTAATCCATGTAATCCGCAAGAAACGTTTAAGCAGCATATCGGCCCCAGTCCATACTGGGAGAGCTGGAAGGGCCCCCACAGAGCCAAAACTAGCAGGACTGTTTCCTTTTGGTTTAATCTACGAGCGTATCAGAGCGAGGGGGAGCCCCTGAGAGGCCTACCTGGTTTCCCACAAGTCTTCAGACACTGCTCGTGCGAGTCGAAGCGGTTGGCGTTTCCTCCGCAGCCTCCGTACCAGAAGCGTGTGCAGCTCATGATGGCTGGGTTGTAGTACCACTTGAGGACAAATTTGCCACAGGTTCCTTCTTCTTTAGGAAAGTGGCAGATGTTCGCAGCTGGAGAGAGCGCTGAGAAGAAGCAAAGAGAAGCCTTTGAGAGCGCTGCCTCACAAAAACTGATCTGCACTTAATAAACAGGGTTAGACGTAATGAATGCGCGAGGCCAGTGGGCTGCTGTGGAGTGGAAATCTTTATGAATCCTCTAATAAAAGGCTGAAGGAAAGCAGAGCAGACATCAAATATGGCACATGAAGTCCGGAGTAAACAGCGAGAAGACGTGTTGCCAGATTTCTCCAACAGTCAGACCGACTTCGCTGGCAGCAGCCGGCGGTCGAGGCTTTCCGTTTCGCCGCGGTTGCTGCTCGGCTCGCGCCAAAGCTCCTCGTTCTGCACGCCTCCCCCACCACTCTGTCGCTCGCTTAAGACCATCTGAGGCAGCCAGGGACGGGGCGCAGTTCTCGTGGCGAACAAAAAGGCCTTGCATAAATTGTGGAAACGCGATTGCGTAACTTCGATCCATCATCTAACCTTCGCGCCCTGATGTGTCCAGATGTGTAGCCAAAATCAGAGGTGGTCTGAAACGCTTGACTCAAATTGGTTTTTCATGATGTCAAGCACTTTCTCTTCCTACTGGCATTCGCGCAAACCACATCAAATAAAAGGGTTAGAAGGTTTCATCATAAGTTGTTCTTGGTTCCCAAAGCAAAGAGCCCAAACCGACAAAAGCTCTGGGTGTAATTCCCGCCGAATCCCAATGGAAGAGCTTCCGTTGGAATAGCTTCCTTACCAGGAGGCGGGAGGATGTCCTCGCTCTGTGGCACCTTTGGTCGAGACTGTAGCGCCGCTGAAACGGGAGAACGGAAACGGTTTCATCTCAAAAGGTGTCGCTGCTGGAAAGCTACCAGTTAACGCTCAACGTGAAGTAAATAAAATGTATTTTTTACTGTTATTATTGTTATTATTGTTATTAAAAGTCATGATGAGAAGGCTGATTTGAGGTTCCTCCTTCAACCCCTCTGTGAGCTGTAATTTACCCAATGTGCACTGAGATCAGCTCAGATTTTATCAGGGTGGGATTGAGATGAGGCAGCAGAACATTCCCCTGCTAATTTCACATGTAGGTGCCGAGACGCTCGTCTGCCTGCGGTTTTTATTAACCAGTAAAAGCTAATGCTAAGCTAATGCAAACTTTTATAAGCCGCTTTAAAAACCGCTTCCAGATGATGTTTTTAAGTGTTAAATTAAGTCATGATGGGGACGTGGATGATATCACGCTAAGAGACTGTAGGTTCAGCGTGTTTCTTATCACCAGTGGCTGAAGTTGTTCGTCAAAATAACAAAAAAAAAACTATTCAACATTTTAAAGCCGAGGCGAGTTTGACTGTAAACTTTAAACAAAAGTGGTTAAACGGGAGGAAAGAGCAGCTCCTCAAACCAGCTACCGGGCTCCCCTACCACAGAGGACCATCCGCTGAGCAGCCATTTTTCCAAAGTAACCTGTAATCTTGTGTAATTAAATGACATTCTGGCAACCACAGGTTAGTTCGCTTCTTTTTCATCCGTGCTTTTTTTCTTCTTTTAGTTTTGGAATGCGGATTAAATCACATCTGAACTCTGTCACGGTTTTGGGTTTGTGTCATTTCCTGTCATATGGTTTTTGACTTTTTCATTCAATTTCCCATGTTTGTATTTCCTGTTTTATGGTTTTAACTTCATGTCTGACTGTCTTCCCCTTCTTACACCCAAACAAAAATGTCTCTACATCTGTTTGTATTAAGCACAATAGATTACATTTAGACATTTAAATGGTCTATTGAACTGTATATTATACCTCAGACATTGGGAAATTAAAGGTCAAACACTATGACAGCGTAACAAATAAAGATGCACCCTTATGTTGGTAATTCTTCCCTAAATTATGAGACTTTATAATCTGATTAAATTATCAAAACCTTTTTTGGAGCTTTATCTCAGAGTCTGGCGAACACTTACCTGACCTCAAGCACTTTTTCAAGCAGAGGGTCTTGGAGTTGAACCTATTTCTATTCCCTCCACAGCCTCCATACAAGAACTGTGAACACATGCTGTTCCTTCTGTCAAAGAACCATTTAGCCCGATAGCCTTTGCAACGCATTCCAGGGTCATAGTCAAGAGTGCACGGATCTGCAAAGTTATTAATGGGAACATGCAATCATTAAAGACAGAGATTCTGTTAGGTATGAGGGAGCAGTTTCTCAGAAAAGAGTTAAAAAGGAAATCACTATACATCTATGAACATGCTGCAGATCGCTTAGAAAGGTTTCAAGACTTTAACAAGAAGAATCCATTTTAAAAGTCACCTGAAATGTTAGCAATATTCGCAGCTTTTACAGTCCTCGCGTTGAACTTACAGCCTATATTTCCTACCTAAAGGCTTTGCTTCATAAACAAATAACGAGCAGAGAGTAGATAAAGTTTACGAGCTGACCCACGGTATGTTTGGAACATGCTGGTCACTTGATTAACAGCACATTTGTGCAGCAGTTTCGTTGATGTTTTCAGCATTACAACAGCTGCATTATGTTAAACCGTCAGATTTTATTTATGTGACTAACAAACCACAGAGGAAATGCAGCCAAACACAAAACATACACAGCTCATTAGCACTATTAAAAGCAGAAAAATGCCAAATGGATTAATGTGGCATACTGGGAGATAACTGGTTTGGTCCTTATGTGGCCTATTGATCAAATGTGTGGCTGAATAATCACTGGAACTAAGTCACTCACCAGCGGCCGGTTTGGACCTCCGTTTAGAGTTGGGGTTGCGGTTGGTGGGCCTCTGCACTGGTCTGGGATCTGCAGGCTCTGGCACAGAAAGCAACAGTCATGAAGTATCTGATGGAACAACTGAGGAACTGTTGACTGTGCAAACACACCCCCACCACAAAGAACCATTCCTGTTGAAATGATCCAAAAAAGCCTTTGAAGTTGAGTGTTGTTATGAGTATATCCCTTTAATAGATACATCTTTACTGTCTTTTGCTCTTTTAATGGCCCAGTTTGTCAGATAAAATGCGATGGACGCTGTTGAGTGGGTTTGTTTCAGGACTCACTGGTGGTCATGATGCCTTTGCGGGTGGAGACAACTTGACCGTCTCCAGTGCGGGCGGTGACCACGGCGTGGTACGTCTGAGCGGCGTCGAGGTCGTTCACCTTCAGCTCCGTGCCCGTCACGTTGGTCTTCAGTATCACCGCGTGGTCGCGCAAGCGCGTCAACACAACCTCAAAGTAGACGGAGAGCTTGGGCTCGGGGTTGCTCCAGTGCAGCTTCAGGCTGGTGGAGGTGACGTTGGTGATGTGTAGCGGATCTTCTTCTGTGGGGGGGTGGTCAATAACAGTGAAATCAAGACCAAGAGTCACTTCTTGGTCAGTTGACAGAATCCAAATCCTACCTTTGTGCTTTTCTGTGACAACCGATTGGTGGTTTTCATGGTGTTTCTCTTGTGTCCTGTAAAAAAATAACAATTGAAAAAGCTCCAAGATAATTAAAGTTTCCAAGTCTTTGCAGCAGTGTGCCAGTACTCACTGGTCCTCCTTTTGTTGTGGGGAGGTGAAGGGGTTTTTGTACGGCTGGTCGCTCTGGAACCACTTGCAGTTTTTGGAGACTTCCGGCGACATGAAGAAAGCATTTTCAACTGAAAAGAAAAAAATTGTAAATTACTGGAACTTCTTAAACAGGAAATCTCTGCAGTCTTGTTCACAATTAACAAAGCTGTTACAGCTTGGTGAAGATACAGAGTCCTTTAAGATGAAACCGAGCAGAATTTAATAAACAGAGTAAATCAGGCCGATACTGTGAACTTACTGCTGATATACTTTGGCATCAGCTGGCCGAATGTCTGGAGGTGTCGCTCATAAAACTGCGACAAGCTGTTCAGGCGCTTGAAGAAGACATCAGATGGTTCGCTCGCCATTTGTGACAAGACGCGGACATCTGTGGCGCTGAGCTTCTCGCCCACGCCAAAGATAACCAGGAAGTAGCCTCTGCACTTGGCCTCGGTGGCGATGCGCATCAGCTGTGCTGCGTCTTCCTCCACGCTTCCTGTCACAAAGAGCACCAGAACCTTCCTGTCACGCTGCAGAGGTGCCTTCTCAAACACATGCTCCACGGTGGACTCCAGGGCTGCTGCCAGCGCACGTCCACCCTCCAACTGCGGAGTCTTGTCCAGGAGGAATTTCACAATTTCCTGAGCGGAGTGGTGCTGGGTTAGCCCGATGTCCACGTGGATGGGAGAGCTGGTCTTATTGTGGGTGAACTCATAGGGCGCTTGCTGGATTACAGCTACCCTGGCGTGGTGGAGAGACGAGGTGGGATTGGAAGACACCTGTAGCTGCTCTACTATGTGCGCTATGTAGCGTTTAATCTCTGTAAAGACTGTCGGGTAGGTGGACTCAGAGCTGTCCACCAGGAATGCCATGTCGATGTCAACATCTGTGGCAGAAGATCTTCTGTCTCGGCTCGATGTCGGTGGCACGTAGTCACAGGTTTGGTCTGGAGAGCAGGTATCTACAAAACAAATAAATAAGTAAAAACTGTTATGGAGGGGTTCTGCAGTTGCTCCTCACTGATTTAGAACAAGGGCTTACCAAAGCACACGTGACAGCTCAGAACCTTCTGGAGGACTGAATTGTACTGGGCATTTCCAGGGTTAGGAAGGACAATCACCTGCCCTAGAGCTGTGTTGTTGACCTGATGCACAAAGAAAAGCAAAAATGAAGTTTGTCTGAGCAGATAAATCAGATTTTCTATCAGCTACACTGGAACCTGACCTGGTTTTAGCTGCATAAGCAAACTGTGGGTTTACCTGCAGGGCTCTGCTGAGTGCTCTGTCTTCACGGTTCACTAAGAACAGAGTGGAGATTCCAGAATCATGGAGGCGAAGCGCTGCGTTGGTCAGTGTTTGCAGTTGACCAGCTGGTCCTCCTACAAAGAAGATGGCCACCTTCCTCATGAGGAAACCACTGCGCACCCTCTTGAAGGTGTTGTGGGCCACAAAGTTCATGGCGTTGTCCAGCTTGCGATCCTTCCGGTTCTGCAGCATCTGCAGTCCCTCAATGTGCTGAAGCAGGGCGCGCTTCTTCATCGCATCGGCGAACCGGATCTCAGTGGTGACCTCATCGTTGTAAAGGGTCAAAGCAACACGAGCTCCTCTTGGACAGTTGCTCTCAGAGATGCTGATATCTCTCACGAGACGCAGGACTGTGTCGCGCATGTTGTTGAAGTTCTGGCGGCTGTTGGTCTGAGAGATGTCCAGGGCGAAAGCCAGCTCGGTGGGGTAGAGCGGGCATTCCTGCTTACCTAATGTGCATACACAGATGTTGTACATACGAGAGTGATCAAATAAGATTATATATAAGATATACAGTGCTTAGCTAGTTATTAATGTACTTACCAAAACAGCAAGCTGTAAAAGCACAAGACAACATATGGTGAGAAATAAACCCCACAGTCATGTGTGCAGACATTGTTTGTAGTTTTTTTATACTTACGACAGTTTTCCCTGATTTTCTTGACCAGCTCACATTGCTATGGACAGAGATATTTGAAAAAAAAATGTTAGAAGATTCTGAGGAAAATTAATTTTCAATGTACCTAGGGAATAATAATACTATAATGAATATATAACATATACTATAATAACACATACCACAACCCCTGGTCCTCTTGGTCCTTTCTCACCCTGAGAAAGTGGTGACACATTATATAGTAAGTGGAAATGACTTAAGTGTGATTCTGTTGAGAGCACCAGTTCAAATGCAGAGAAGCTGTTTGCTTACATAAGGCCCGGGATATCCAACCTCTCCCTTCTGTCCGGGTGAACCAGGGTTTCCAGCAACACCCTTCCGAAGAAGAGAAATGAGACGTCTTTTAAATGGCACGCTCCCAGATCACTGACTGTCAAATCTGAAATTACTAGCAAATGCATTTGAGTTTTTACCCTCTGTCCCAGATTTCCTCTGGGTCCGGGTATGCCCTTCGGGCCTGGATCACCAGCAGGTCCCTGAAGAATGAACAACAATAAATGAATAAATAACATCAAATTAAAGGCACAAGACTTATTTTCATTTTAAGTAATTACTTTTGGTCCTGGGAAACCTGGAAAACCTTCATCACCCTGCAGAGTGGAAAAAAAGAACCTGTTAATCATCATCTTAATTAATTTTGATTAAGATAAAAAACAGACATCCAGTCTCAGTTCAGTCTCAGTTTACTTGCCTTTCTTCCATCAGGCCCCAAGCCACCATATCCATCTCTACCATCTTCACCCTGTAAAAAGCATCATGTCCAACAAGCATACAATGGGATTAATACATTTGATCAAAAGTTTCATGGTGTGGAATGTTTATTTATTTTAGCATATATAACTCCTTCAGGTAAGGCAAATCAAATAAATTATTTCATCCTTACAGGTTCACCACGTGGACCAAGAGGTCCAACCACACCCTTAGGCCCAGGGTCTCCTGGCTCTCCCTACAGAGAGGCAGAAATATTTTATTAAAAAGATTTGAACAGGGAAATCGCTGTTTCTGTTTTCATATAACACATTCATGCGTTCTTAGTCAGGAGCATTGTCCCATCCACATTAGGTTCTCTGTGGTACCTTACGACCTGTTGGTCCTCTTCTGCCCTTGTCTCCAGCAGCGCCAGGGTTACCTCCTGGACCCTGGTCCATGAAAAAAACATAAAAGTATAAATTAAATTGAGCATTAAATATTACGTTCTCAAATTATATTTTTTGTAATCTGATACATTTTTAAATGTGCTCCCTTTATATACACAGTGAATAAATAATTATATGTCATTATTATGCTGTTGAATATTTGAAGTGGCATTCCCACCCTGGGTCCGGGGTTGCCATCTTCCCCTCTGCTACCTGGTGCACCATTAGGTCCAGCTGATCCCTTTAAAATGCAAAAGAGACTGATGAGTCAGTGTCTCACTTGTCATGTTTTAGACCTCCGAATCACACATAATAACATGCATTTCTACTTAAAAAGAAATCACAGTCCACTACAAACATTTGTTGTATTGACCCTGCAGCTAGAAAATAGTAGGTGGGTCTTACTCTGGGTCCTCCAATACCAGGCTCTCCTGCAGGACCAGCAACTCCTGGACCACCAGGGTTTCCCTTTTAACAGCAAATAGTGGTTAGTGCCTGTTACTGAGGTTAATGTTGAGCAATGCATGATTTCATTTAAAAACAGACTTACAGGCAGGCCGGGTGAGCCTCTTCTCCCATCAGGTCCCTGATGGTGCAGGACAAAAAAAATGAGACTTGTTCCACTCAAAATGATTCATAAATGTACATTGAGTCAACAAGATGATGCTCATTTGTTTACCGTTCTTCCAGGTTCACCAGCAGCCCCCTTTACACCATCTTCTCCAGGCGCTCCCTATCATAAAAAAAATCTCTTTAATTCGAAGACACTCACTACAACACACAACAAACAACCATCTGGTGTTAAACTGGTTAAAAATGAAGAAAGAAGAAAATTACCACTGGGCCAGCATCACCAGGGTCTCCTTTAGGTCCTTGGTTGGTATTATCTTTTCCACTCGCACCCTGTTAGTCAGAAGACTCATGACCTCCAAGTTTCTTTTGTAAATGAAAAATCAGATGTTTAATACTTTATCAACACTCACTGGGTCTCCACTGATTCCAGTCGGTCCTTTCTCTCCAGCTTGTCCTTTGAGACCTTTTGGACCCTGAAAATATGTGCGTAAATAGTTATCAACACAAAGTACAAAGATTAAAACCAAACAAACAGAATGTAGAGCGCTCACTCTTCTGCCAGGATTTCCTCGGTCTCCAGGGGATCCAGACACTCCACCTTTTCCCTAAAAATACACAGTAGATTCTTGAGTATCACCCATTCTGAAAAATTTCTTAAATGCCACGAAATAACAGCCTATGTCTAAAACTAATCACTGTCCACACAAAGCAGTTTATTGTAAAATACAATCCACATGATGTCATATGATCTCTCTTCTTCAAACTGTGTTTTACTTGCATGCATTGTGATATAAAAGAAACTTACATCCTCTCCATTAATTCCATCAAGTCCGATGTCTCCAAAGTCACCCTGCAAAAATGTGCCTCTTAGTTAGAAAATCAGTTCACCTTTCAGTTTTTTTTTTGTTTTTTTTTTAAAGATTACAGAAAACTCACAATTTCTCCTGAATATCCACGTCCACCCTAAGGAAAAGCAGGAAAAACAACATCAGACAATTACACAGAAGATGACTAAAGTCACAATACAGATGTTATGGTTTGTTTTTACCTTGACACCTCGCTGACCTGGGCATCCCTGGAATCCTTGTGTTCCATTCACACCAGGAAGACCTCGTTCTCCCTGTCATAGAGTGGAGACCGTTAAATATTTAAGAGATAAGGGTTTCAGTATATGATCATGTCACTGCAATTCTTGAAACAAAAAACACATTATACTTTCAGAGCTGCTTGTGAAACATTTCAAACTTACAGATGTGCCCTCATCTCCAGGATGTCCTTGGCTTCCTTGTGACCCTGGACTACCCTAGGAACCAAAAAAAAAAAAAAATGTATTATGACATTTCCTTTACATTACAAAATACCAAAATGGTTCCAATACCTTAGTCCCTGCAATTCCAACTGATCCACGATCACCTCTGGTGCCGATACACTTGCACGGTACGCTGCAGCACTGCCTCTCTGCAATGTTGTCCTGCAGTGAAAAAGAAAATTGAATGTTAAGCAAAGTGGGAAGTTAAGGTCATAATGCAGTTCTTGTATATATCGACTCACCAGTTCTTCCATTAGTTCATAATCCAAGTCCATGACATTGAGACGCAAAGGCCTGGTGTACCTGAAGCCACGGCCAAACTCTAGCTGCAATGCTTCTTCAAATCTAGGCACCCGCTCCAACCCAACCAGGATGAAACTGTTCACTCCTGTTTTGCACAGGGAACACAGACTGTTGTAGTTTCACATAACCTTAAAGATAGATTCCTTGTGCATCATCCTCTTACCTGACTGCTGAAGTTCCCCAACACGATTTTTCATTTCAAGAAGTGGTGCATCAAGCCCATCAGTGAGATGAATGATAACCTAAAGGCAAAAAAAACAGATAATTTTTTAAAATAATTTTCTACATTGGTGAACTGATAATTTTATACTAATTGTATAAATGCAAAACTACCATTTTAGCCAAGAATCTGGTACAAATCCTTCATTGTTATATAGTTATTTCTATTGTTATTTAGAAATATCTGGCTAAATCTAACACTGCTTTTCACATGTAGTGAGGTTTTGTTAAACACTGAATTTTGCAAGTTTTACACAGGACTGAGATAGAGAGATGTCTGAACACATATTCAGACCATTACCCATCCAAACAACACAAATAAGGGCCCTGGGTAAAAATTATGCCCAGAGTCACTAGCTGTAAGGCAAAAGTATTATCCAAAACACCTTAATTGTACCATTTCGCATAACAGGACTATTTTGCAAGAAACTGTGATGTGACATTAACAAAATAAGTTAAATAAAGTTCACACTGTTACATAACCAACCTTGACAGCATTGTTCTGTCTGCCTTTGAACCTATTGGTGTAGGCTGAGATGGTCCTGCCATTGAGGACAAAGGGACCACGGGAACGCAGGGCCCTGAAGGCCTCAAATAGCTCATCAGCATTATCTGTAAAGTCCAGTTGGGCAGGTTCAGAGGCAGAGTCCATGGCCAGGATGCCCACTTGCACTGAAGGAATCTGCCCAGATGAGCAACTGATAGCTCCCATTTTGGAGATTCTTTGTAGAATGCTGCTCATCTTGCTCTGAAGGTTAGGTTGAGCACTGAAGATGTTCTGTGCAGATACATCAAAGCCCACCAATACCTCTATGTTGCAGGCTGGAAAACAAATAATGGGTCAATTTAAGACAATTTTGTAAAAGACAATTGTTGCTAGGAGTCTAAGTTTTGAAATTTGTTTAACAGTTGACTCTGCAAGGAAAAGTTCATACTTGTTGGAGTTTCCTGCTGATCGGTACACAGCTTCCCTTTGACTTCATCTTCCAAGGTTTCCAGGATTTGTTCCACATAATCAGAAAGTCCATCCACAGTGCTTGCCCGTGCCACCATAGTTGGTTCACTTGCAAGGTTTTGTAGCTCACTTTCATTGTCGCCTACCCCTACAGCAAAGACTCTCACACGCTTGTTCTTCAGACCGAGGACTGCTGACTTGCTGTCATCTGCTGATTTTCCTCCAGTGACAACCATAAGGACTTGAGGAACACCCTCATTTATCCTACTACCTTTGGCTTTGGTAAAGTGAACATCTTGAACATGGCGAATGGCTGCACCTGTGTTGATTTTATTTCCTCCTTTGTAGTCTACCCGGCTGATGGCATCTATAATGTCTTTCCTGTTCTTGTATGTGTTGAGATAGAAGGCATCATTCACATCGGTGGCATATTGTGCCAAGCCAATTCGCAGATCATCTCTCTCAGTAAAGAAAAGATCAATAACATTTGCGATGAATGTCATCAGATTATCAAAGTTAGCCCTGCCCAGGTTAATGGAGCCATCTACCAAGAACACGATATCAGCCTTCTTAGATGGAGGCAAGCCAGCTGTTGGGAGAAGAAATAAAGAACGTTAGGTTTCAGAAACTCAGAATAAAAAGGTAAATCGACTCTTGGGTGAGACATGAAAACACGTTATTAATAAAAACATGCTAATAAAAAGATCTAAGGGAATTTAACCCTTTACCTTCCAGAGATCGAGCTCAAGCAACTAATTTCCCCTAGCTTACTGTAACAGGCTGAATATTGACAACATGTGGGGAAATGTGCTGCTTGGCAGAGGTATGCAATGAGTGCTTTAATACAGTTTACTGCTGCTTTATTACCATATAATTCACTGCACTGGCAGCAATTCACTATATATTTAAGAATATAATCAAACAATGTTGCATGAGATGTAATTTTGATAAGTGAAGAAACCAAAACTCCAAGAGTTGAGGTTAGGCAAGTAAGTCTCATGCAGGGATAAAGGAACATTGGTGTCTGAATTGTGTCTGAATGAATTACTTACTAGGCTGCTCATAATCTGGACTAGGTAACTCTGGGAGGGTCCCACTCAGTCTGGTAATAAATCTCTCACGAATTGCTGGCAGACCAGGGAATGTTGGAACTTGAAGGACATCATCTGGAGTGGTGGCAATTTGAAGTAGCTGCCTTGTATTAGCACCACCTGCACCAACACCGATGCAATTGACTCGAGAACCCTTGAGCAAAGGTCCATAGATGGAAACATCCTGTGGGGATCGTCCTCCTGTGACAACAACTAGATGCTGTGAGGCATCAGATGGACGACTGCCGGAGGAGGGTTTTAACTCATTTTCTGTTACATATTTGAGGGCATCACCCAAATCTGATGACTGACCCCCAATTAGACGAAGTCTTTTGACAGCGGATATAACAGCCTGCTTGTTGTTGTGCGAATTGAGAGAGAATTCTGTTTTAACTTTATCTGAATACTGCACAACAGCCACACGCACTTGATCAGGCTGTACATCAAGTTGTTGAACAACACTGAGGATGAAGTCACGAATATGAGCAATTCCTGCTACCCCTGAACTGTCTGAGCCATCAACAAGGAAGATGATGTCTTTTTTTCCAAGATTGATGGTACCTGAAAAACAAAAACAAATGAATGTATATTTTCTACACAGATAACAAAAAATATCTTCTGGGTGTACAAGTACATTCAAGGCTTTTATGAGTTGCAAAGGTGAGCAGAAACAATTAACAGTCATCACTAATGTAGCATAATGCATCATTCAGTCTCTAAGGTGTTGAAACAACTTAAACCATATGTTAATTTTTCTTACCTAAATCAACCGTGGGGGGGACATAGCTGCTGATATCAACTGTTTTGACTGAATCAATGAGCTGCGACTCCACTTCTGGAAGCTGTTGGAAACTGTTGACAGTATATACAAGTTCAGGCTTCAGGGAAATAACTCTGAGTTCATCTGGGTCTGCATTTCTTGATCCAACCGCAAGAGGAGCAACCCGGTTTCTCTTTAGTTGGTTGGCTGCAGGTGAAACATCATCTGTAGACTTTCCACCTGTTACTAGAATAAGGAATTGGGGCACGCCATCTTCAATACGGCTTCCTGCTGTCCTCTGGTAGATATTTCTTGAGACAAATTCAAGGGCACGGCCCGTGTTCAGGCGGCTGCCACCTTTGCTTCGAAGTTTAGCAATAGCCTGCCGTACCTCGTCCTTGGTGGAGTAATCATTCAGGCGAAATTCTATCTTTGGATCATCACTGTACTGTACCACAGCAACTCTGACCCTATCCACGCCTACATCCAGCTTTTCAATAACTCTTCTTATCATGTCCCGGATAGCAGGGAACTCACTTCTCACAGCTGTGGTACCATCAACAAGAAATACAACATCCCTCTTTTCTCCCCCTGTGGATGATGTAACAACTGTTCAAAAGACAGAACAAAAGGAAAAAATAACATTGATAAAACTGCTTCAAAAATAGTTTTTCAAGTCTATAATTTACAACTGTTAAGGTAGTGTGTGAGTGAAATTACCATCATCAGTTGGGAATACTGGAACCATTCTGGCAATGTCATCATCTGATAACTCAGTGAGGATGGTAATTAAGTCATCTTGTGCTGTATAGAGGCCAGGGATGTCATCAACAGTGAGGACAAAGTTGGGCACATATGACACTACTTGGAGCTCTTGAGGGTTAACATCCCTGGTCCCAATACTGAAGGGAAGAACTCTGGAGCGTTTCAGAGAGGAGGCTGCCTGTTTGATGTCATCTGTTGAAGGTCCACTGGAGACTACAACGAGAAACTGGGGCACCCCTTCTTGCTTCCTGCTGCCACGTGCTGAAGTCAGAACATCACTTTGTACAAACTGCAAGGCTTGACCCAAGTTACGCTGTCTTCCTCTTCTCTGTTGGAGTCTACTGACAGCATTCAAAACACCTTCTTTTGTTGTGTATGTGTTAAGGTACATGTCAGCATGAGGAGAGTCACCATATTGGACCACACCGATTCGGATCTTATTCTCAGCAACATTGAGACTCTCCACAATCCTGCGAATAAACTCTTGGATGATTGGAAATTCCCGTCCTACACCATCGGATCCATCAACAAGGAAAATGATGTCTTTCTTGGGGCCCTGTGCCTCAGCTAAAAGAGAAAGAAAAAATGTTTATTTTGCTTTATCAAGCTTTATTTTGCAACTGCAAATTATATTCAACTGACAAAGAATGAATAATTCAACTGACAATTAATTAAAAAAACAAAAATGCCTAATTATGGCTTGCACATTTTCAATTTTGTTTCCCTTTGCTTTTTTGTTTATGTTGAAAAGGGGACTGATGGAAGACTTAAGTTTGTTTCCAGATACTGGTGTAACATGGAATTCACCTACAAATTTGGAATTTATTTTTGACTGCACATTTTCATTTGTTTAATGATTGACTAAAAAAATATTCTAATCATTAAATCTTTATTGAAATCAAGACGAAAGTTTGGAGAATCCATCCATCCAACTAAATAATGCAGAATACAATGCCACCCCCAACAAAGTGAAGAAAAGGTTGAGAAAATGTTAATTTTACGTACGTAAGTAAAATATGTTGAAGAGATTCACTGTACTCTGTTTAAAGTTTTGAGGTTTGTGTCCATTATAATACGAGTACTCTGCTATTTGTTTTTGAGATTTAGAGAACGAGTATTAGTTGAGACAATATTTTGAATAAATTTTGTAAGACTATACATTTTACAAGACACAAAAAAATATATATGTGCTGTGTAAACTCTAATTAAACATGATTGAATAATATTCCAAATGTACTGCAACAAACAGTGCGAGAACCAATGCACATTGAAGACTAACGATGAAAGAAAATTAGTTTATCTTTTCATTACAGGGAAAAAAACTGTACTTTCAAAGAGCAATAAAACCATTTAAAAAGTTAAGAGAAATACAACCAAGACGGGAAAGATTGAACATAAAAGTCAACACCACACACAGTAAACTATGAAAGCAAAATTACGACTAAATAAATTATATATTAACTGATATTTTTAGTGCGAAAGTCATGTGTTAAGCAGAGCTTGATACGTGAATGTCGACCTGTTTCTTACCGGTTACAGTTGGTGGCATGGCTGTGGCTCTCATAAGCACTGTGGTCATTACAGAGGAGAGAGCTTCCTGGATACTGGGAAGGTCAGTAGACTCAGTCACTGCAAGAGTGTAACTTGGGTCAAATGATATCTTCTGTAGCTCAGTTCTGTCAGAGTTTCTTGTTCCAATGCCAATCACAAAGACACCCTGCTGTTTGAGAGCAGAAGCTGGGGTATCTACATTGTCAAATGACCTTCCGCCATTTAGCACGATCAACATCTGTGGAACACCTTGCAGGCGTCTGCTCCCAGAGGAGCTTGTTAAGATGTTGTCCCTGACATATTGGAGGGCTGCCCCAGTTTTGAGTGGTGCGCCTCCTCTGTGTCTCAGCCCTCTGACCGAATCAATAATGTCCTCTCTTGTGGAGTATGTGTTCAGATAGAAATGTGCCTCTGCATCTCTGCTGTACTGCACCACAGAGACACGGTCTTTGTTTGGTCCCACATTGAGTTTCCCCACAACTCTCTCAACAAAATCACGCATGGCAGGGAAGCCATTTCTTGTGCCATCAGAGCCATCCAGAAGGAATACTATGTCCTTTTGGGCAGTTTCAACTAAGAAAACACAGCAAGATAATAGGATCAAGCTTTGGCAAATTTAAGATGGGTAGATGAAAAGGGAAGATTTGGGTTAAATAAAAGATCTCTCTCAAAGGCGCATCATTGTGCTTATGTTATGAATATAGTGGCTAAGAAGATCAATACAACGATTGTACTTTTGTGTAAGTGGATAGAAATCAAATAAACTTTCAACACGCTATATTACCAGTCTCTTTTTTTAACGTACCAGCAGGAGTTGGTGGTTCTGGGCCGACATCTGTAACCACGTCCCTCACCGAGGACAGAAGGTTTTGTTCAATATTGGGCAGGTCATTGAAATCAGGTATTGTCAAAGCAGAAGTGGGATGGTGAGATATCTTCTGGAGTTCATTCTTATCTGACCCGCTACTTCCAATTGCAATGACCAAGACACCCAGCTGTTTTAGAGCAGAGGCTGGTGCGTCAACACTGTCAGAAGACCTTCCACCGGTCAACAATATGACAAGCTGTGGGACTCCTTCCGTGCGCCTGCTTCCAGCAGAGGCGGTAAAGACATTATTCCTCAAGTACTGGAGAGCTTCTCCAGTGCTGCGAGCTCTTCCGCCTTTGTGCCTCAAACCTCTGACAGTATCAATTATCTCACGTTTTGTTGTGTATGTGTTCAGATAGAAGTGGACAGTTGCATCTCTGCTGTACTGAACCACTGACACACGGTCTTTCTTGTCATCAACACTGAGTGTCTCAACTACTCTTTGGACAAAGTCTCGCATGGCAGTGAAGCCACTCCTGGTACCATCAGACCCATCCAATAAGAACACAACATCCTTTCCTCGTGGCTGTCTCTCCACTATGGAAGATAAAACGGAGACATATTGAGGTTGTGTATCCCGGCTGTTCTCAACTTATATGACTTAAGGTGATCTGTTGTGTTCACTGCTGATTCTCTCGTGCTTGCTGTGTCAATGTGGCAATGGCTTTGTGTTACCCTAAACTTGGAATGTAAATGTCGACCTGTTTCTTACCGGTTACAGTTGGTGGCATGGCTGTGGCTCTCATAAGCACTGTGGTCATTACAGAGGAGAGAGCTTCCTGGATACTGGGAAGGTCAGTAAACTCAGTCACTGCAAGAGTGTAACTTGGGTCAAATGATATCTTCTGTAGCTCAGTTCTGTCAGAGTTTCTTGTTCCAATGCCAATCACAAAGACACCCTGCTGTTTGAGAGCAGAAGCTGGGGTATCTACATTGTCAAATGACCTTCCGCCATTTAGCACGATCAACATCTGTGGAACACCTTGCAGGCGTCTGCTTCCAGAGGAGCTTGTTAAGATGTTGTCCCTGACATATTGGAGGGCTGCCCCAGTTTTGAGTGGTGCGCCTCCTCTGTGTCTCAGCCCTCTGACCAAATCAATAATGTCCTCTCTTGTGGAGTATGTGTTCAGATAGAAATGTGCCTCTGCATCTCTGCTGTACTGCACCACAGAGACACGGTCTTTGTTTGGTCCCACATTGAGTTTCCCCACAACTCTCTCAACAAAATCACGCATGGCAGGGAAGCCATTTCTTGTGCCATCAGAGCCATCCAGAAGGAATACTATGTCCTTTTGGGCAGTTTCAACTAAGAAAACACAGCAAGACAACAGGATTAAGTTTGACACATTTGACATTGGTAAGTCAAAAAGGAAGATTTGGGGTAAAAAAAGATCTCTCTCAAAGGCGCATCATTGTGCTTATGTTATGAATATAGTGGCTAAGAAGATCGACACAACAATTGTACTTTAGTGTAAGGGGATAGAAATCAAATAGACTTTCCACACACTATAATATCAGTCTCTTTTTTTAACGTACCAGCAGGAGTTGGTGATTCTGGGCCGACATCTGTAACCACATCCCTCACCGAGGACAGAAGGTTTTGTTCAATATTGGGCAGGTCATTGAAATCAGGTATTGTCAAAGCAGAAGTGGGATGGTGAGATATCTTCTGGAGTTCATTCTTATCTGACCCGCTACTTCCAATTGCAATGATCAAGACACCCAGCTGTTTTAGAGCAGAGGCTGGTGCGTCAACACTGTCAGAAGACCTTCCACCGGTCAACAATATGACAAGCTGTGGGACTCCTTCCGTGCGCCTGCTTCCAGCAGAGGCGGTAAAGACATTATTCCTCAAGTACTGGAGAGCTTCTCCAGTGCTGCGAGCTCTTCCGCCTTTGTGCCTCAAACCTCTGACAGTATCAATTATCTCACGTTTTGTTGTGTATGTGTTCAGATAGAAGTGGACAGTTGCATCTCTGCTGTACTGAACCACTGACACACGGTCTTTCTTGTCATCAACACTGAGTGTCTCAACTACTCTTTGGACAAAGTCTCGCATGGCAGTGAAGCCACTCCTGGTACCATCAGACCCATCCAATAAGAACACAACATCCTTTCCTCGTGGCTGTCTCTCCACTATGGAAGATAAAACGGAGACATATTGAGGTTGTGTATCCCGGCTGTTCTCAACTTATATGACTTAAGGTGATCTGTTGTGTTCACTGTTGATTCTCTCGTGCTTGCTGTGTCAATGTGGCAATGGCTTTGTGTTACCCTAAACTTGGAATGTAAATGTCGACCTTTTTCTTACCGGTTACAGTTGGTGGCATGGCTGTGGCTCTCATAAGCACTGTGGTCATTACAGAGGAGAGAGCTTCCTGGATACTGGGAAGGTCAGTAAACTCAGTCACTGCAAGAGTGTAACTTGGGTCAAATGATATCTTCTGTAGCTCAGTTCTGTCAGAGTTTCTTGTTCCAATGCCAATCACAAAGACACCCTGCTGTTTGAGAGCAGAAGCTGGGGTATCTACATTGTCAAATGACCTTCCGCCATTTAGCACAATCAACATCTGTGGAACACCTTGCAGGCGTCTGCTTCCAGAGGAGCTTGTTAAGATGTTGTCCCTGACATATTGGAGGGCTGCCCCAGTTTTGAGTGGTGCGCCTCCTCTGTGTCTCAGCCCTCTGACCGAATCAATAATGTCCTCTCTTGTGGAGTATGTGTTCAGATAGAAATGTGCCTCTGCATCTCTGCTGTACTGCACCACAGAGACACGGTCTTTGTTTGGTCCCACATTGAGTTTCCCCACAACTCTCTCAACAAAATCACGCATGGCAGGGAAGCCATTTCTTGTGCCATCAGAGCCATCCAGAAGGAATACTATGTCCTTTTGGGCAGTTTCAACTAAGAAAACACAGCAAGACAATAGGATCAAGCTTTGACACATTTGAGATGGGTAAGTCAAAAGGGAAGATTTGGGTTAAATAAAAGATCTCTCTCAAAGGTGCATCATTGTGCTTATCTTATGAATATAGTGGCTAAGAAGATCAACACAACAATTGTACTTTTGTGTAAGTGGATAGAAATCAAATAGACTTTCAACACACTATATTACCAGTCTCTTTTTTTAACGTACCAGCAGGAGTTGGTGATTCTGGGCCGACATCTGTAACCACATCCCTCACCGAGGACAGAAGGTTTTGTTCAATATTGGGCAGGTCATTGAAATCAGGTATTGTCAAAGCAGAAGTGGGATGGTGAGATATCTTCTGGAGTTCATTCTTATCTGACCCGCTACTTCCAATTGCAATGACCAAGACACCCAGCTGTTTTAGAGCAGAGGCTGGTGCGTCGACACTGTCAGAAGACCTTCCACCGGTCAACAATATGACAAGCTGTGGGACTCCTTCCGTGCGCCTGCTTCCAGCAGAGGCGGTAAAGACATTATTCCTCAAGTACTGGAGAGCTTCTCCAGTGCTGCGAGCTCTTCCGCCTTTGTGCCTCAAACCTCTGACAGTATCAATTATCTCACGTTTTGTTGTGTATGTGTTCAGATAGAAGTGGACAGTTGCATCTCTGCTGTACTGAACCACTGACACACGGTCTTTCTTGTCATCAACACTGAGTGTCTCAACTACTCTTTGGACAAAGTCTCGCATGGCAGTGAAGCCACTCCTGGTACCATCAGACCCATCCAATAAGAACACAACATCCTTTCCTCGTGGCTGTCTCTCCACTATGGAAGATAAAACGGAGACATATTGAGGTTGTGTATCCCGGCTGTTCTCAACTTATATGACTTAAGGTGATCTGTTGTGTTCACTGTTGATTCTCTCGTGCTTGCTGTGTCAATGTGGCAATGGCTTTGTGTTACCCTAAACTTGGAATGTAAATGTCGACCTGTTTCTTACCGGTTACAGTTGGTGGCATGGCTGTGGCTCTCATAAGCACTGTGGTCATTACAGAGGAGAGAGCTTCCTGGATACTGGGAAGGTCAGTAAACTCAGTCACTGCAAGAGTGTAACTTGGGTCAAATGATATCTTCTGTAGCTCAGTTCTGTCAGAGTTTCTTGTTCCAATGCCAATCACAAAGACACCCTGCTGTTTGAGAGCAGAAGCTGGGGTATCTACATTGTCAAATGACCTTCCGCCATTTAGCACAATCAACATCTGTGGAACACCTTGCAGGCGTCTGCTTCCAGAGGAGCTTGTTAAGATGTTGTCCCTGACATATTGGAGGGCTGCCCCAGTTTTGAGTGGTGCGCCTCCTCTGTGTCTCAGCCCTCTGACCGAATCAATAATGTCCTCTCTTGTGGAGTATGTGTTCAGATAGAAATGTGCCTCTGCATCTCTGCTGTACTGCACCACAGAGACACGGTCTTTGTTTGGTCCCACATTGAGTTTCCCCACAACTCTCTCAACAAAATCACGCATGGCAGGGAAGCCATTTCTTGTGCCATCAGAGCCATCCAGAAGGAATACTATGTCCTTTTGGGCAGTTTCAACTAAGAAAACACAGCAAGACAACAGGATTAAGTTTGACACATTTGACATTGGTAAGTCAAAAGGGAAGATTTGGGTTAAAAAAAAAGATCTCTCTCAAAGGCGCATCATTGTGCTTATGTTATGAATATAGTGGCTAAGAAGATCGACACAACAATTGTACTTTAGTGTAAGGGGATAGAAATCAAATAGACTTTCCACACACTATAATATCAGTCTCCTTTTTTAACGTACCAGCAGGAGTTGGTGATTCTGGGCCGACATCTGTAACCACATCCCTCACCGAGGACAGAAGGTTTTGTTCAATATTGGGCAGGTCATTGAAATCAGGTATTGTCAAAGCAGAAGTGGGATGGTGAGATATCTTCTGGAGTTCATTCTTATCTGACCCGCTACTTCCAATTGCAATGATCAAGACACCCAGCTGTTTTAGAGCAGAGGCTGGTGCGTCGACACTGTCAGAAGACCTTCCACCGGTCAACAATATGACAAGCTGTGGGACTCCTTCCGTGCGCCTGCTTCCAGCAGAGGCGGTAAAGACATTATTCCTCAAGTACTGGAGAGCTTCTCCAGTGCTGCGAGCTCTTCCGCCTTTGTGCCTCAAACCTCTGACAGTATCAATTATCTCACGTTTTGTTGTGTATGTGTTCAGATAGAAGTGGACAGTTGCATCTCTGCTGTACTGAACCACTGACACACGGTCTTTCTTGTCATCAACACTGAGTGTCTCAACTACTCTTTGGACAAAGTCTCGCATGGCAGTGAAGCCACTCCTGGTACCATCAGACCCATCCAATAAGAACACAACATCCTTTCCTCGTGGCTGTCTCTCCACTATGGAAGATAAAACGGAGACATATTGAGGTTGTGTATCCCGGCTGTTCTCAACTTATATGACTTAAGGTGATCTGTTGTGTTCACTGTTGATTCTCTCATGCTTGCTGTGTCAATGTGGCAATGGCTTTGTGTTACCCTAAACTTGGAATGTAAATGTCGACCTGTTTCTTACCGGTTACAGTTGGTGGCATGGCTGTGGCTCTCATAAGCACTGTGGTCATTACAGAGGAGAGAGCTTCCTGGATACTGGGAAGGTCAGTAAACTCAGTCACTGCAAGAGTGTAACTTGGGTCAAATGATATCTTCTGTAGCTCAGTTCTGTCAGAGTTTCTTGTTCCAATGCCAATCACAAAGACACCCTGCTGTTTGAGAGCAGAAGCTGGGGTATCTACATTGTCAAATGACCTTCCGCCATTTAGCACAATCAACATCTGTGGAACACCTTGCAGGCGTCTGCTTCCAGAGGAGCTTGTTAAGATGTTGTCCCTGACATATTGGAGGGCTGCCCCAGTTTTGAGTGGTGCGCCTCCTCTGTGTCTCAGCCCTCTGACCGAATCAATAATGTCCTCTCTTGTGGAGTATGTGTTCAGATAGAAATGTGCCTCTGCATCTCTGCTGTACTGCACCACAGAGACACGGTCTTTGTTTGGTCCCACATTGAGTTTCCCCACAACTCTCTCAACAAAATCACGCATGGCAGGGAAGCCATTTCTTGTGCCATCAGAGCCATCCAGAAGGAATACTATGTCCTTTTGGGTAGTTTCAACTAAGAAAACACAGCAAGACAACAGGATTAAGTTTGACACATTTGACATTGGTAAGTCAAAAGGGAAGATTTGGGTTAAATAAAAGATCTCTCTCAAAGGCGCATCATTGTGCTTATGTTATGAATATAGTGGCTAAGAAGATCGACACAACAATTGTACTTTAGTGTAAGGGGATAGAAATCAAATAGACTTTCAACACACTATAATACCAGTCTCTTTTTTAACGTACCAGCAGGAGTTGGTGATTCTGGGCCGACATCTGTAACCACATCCCTCACCGAGGACAGAAGGTTTTGTTCAATATTGGGCAGGTCATTGAAATCAGGTATTGTCAAAGCAGAAGTGGGATGGTGAGATATCTTCTGGAGTTCATTCTTATCTGACCCGCTACTTCCAATTGCAATGATCAAGACACCCAGCTGTTTTAGAGCAGAGGCTGGTGCGTCGACACTGTCAGAAGACCTTCCACCGGTCAACAATATGACAAGCTGTGGGACTCCTTCCGTGCGCCTGCTTCCAGCAGAGGCGGTAAAGACATTATTCCTCAAGTACTGGAGAGCTTCTCCAGTGCTGCGAGCTCTTCCGCCTTTGTGCCTCAAACCTCTGACAGTATCAATTATCTCACGTTTTGTTGTGTATGTGTTCAGATAGAAGTGGACAGTTGCATCTCTGCTGTACTGAACCACTGACACACGGTCTTTCTTGTCATCAACACTGAGTGTCTCAACTACTCTTTGGACAAAGTCTCGCATGGCAGTGAAGCCACTCCTGGTACCATCAGACCCATCCAATAAGAACACAACATCCTTTCCTCGTGGCTGTCTCTCCACTATGGAAGATAAAACGGAGACATATTGAGGTTGTGTATCCCGGCTGTTCTCAACTTATATGACTTAAGGTGATCTGTTGTGTTCACTGTTGATTCTCTCGTGCTTGCTGTGTCAATGTGGCAATGGCTTTGTGTTACCCTAAACTTGGAATGTAAATGTCGACCTGTTTCTTACCGGTTACAGTTGGTGGCATGGCTGTGGCTCTCATAAGCACTGTGGTCATTACAGAGGAGAGAGCTTCCTGGATACTGGGAAGGTCAGTAAACTCAGTCACTGCAAGAGTGTAACTTGGGTCAAATGATATCTTCTGTAGCTCAGTTCTGTCAGAGTTTCTTGTTCCAATGCCAATCACAAAGACACCCTGCTGTTTGAGAGCAGAAGCTGGGGTATCTACATTGTCAAATGACCTTCCGCCATTTAGCACAATCAACATCTGTGGAACACCTTGCAGGCGTCTGCTCCCAGAGGAGCTTGTTAAGATGTTGTCCCTGACATATTGGAGGGCTGCCCCAGTTTTGAGTGGTGCGCCTCCTCTGTGTCTCAGCCCTCTGACCGAATCAATAATGTCCTCTCTTGTGGAGTATGTGTTCAGATAGAAATGTGCCTCTGCATCTCTGCTGTACTGCACCACAGAGACACGGTCTTTGTTTGGTCCCACATTGAGTTTCCCCACAACTCTCTCAACAAAATCACGCATGGCAGGGAAGCCATTTCTTGTGCCATCAGAGCCATCCAGAAGGAATACTATGTCCTTTTGGGCAGTTTCAACTAAGAAAACACAGCAAGACAACAGGATTAAGTTTGACACATTTGACATTGGTAAGTCAAAAGGGAAGATTTGGGTTAAATAAAAGATCTCTCTCAAAGGCGCATCATTGTGCTTATGAATATAGTGGCTAAGAAGATCAACACAACAATTGTACTTTAGTGTAAGTGGATAGAAAATAGACTTTCAACACACTATATTACCAGTCTCTTTTTTTAACGTACCAGCAGGAGTTGGTGATTCTGGGCCGACATCTGTAACCACATCCCTCACCGAGGACAGAAGGTTTTGTTCAATATTGGGCAGGTCATTGAAATCAGGTATTGTCAAAGCAGAAGTGGGATGGTGAGATATCTTCTGGAGTTCATTCTTATCTGACCCGCTACTTCCAATTGCAATGATCAAGACACCCAGCTGTTTTAGAGCAGAGGCTGGTGCGTCGACACTGTCAGAAGACCTTCCACCGGTCAACAATATGACAAGCTGTGGGACTCCTTCCGTGCGCCTGCTTCCAGCAGAGGCGGTAAAGACATTATTCCTCAAGTACTGGAGAGCTTCTCCAGTGCTGCGAGCTCTTCCGCCTTTGTGCCTCAAACCTCTGACAGTATCAATTATCTCACGTTTTGTTGTGTATGTGTTCAGATAGAAGTGGACAGTTGCATCTCTGCTGTACTGAACCACTGACACACGGTCTTTCTTGTCATCAACACTGAGTGTCTCAACTACTCTTTGGACAAAGTCTCGCATGGCAGTGAAGCCACTCCTGGTACCATCAGACCCATCCAATAAGAACACAACATCCTTTCCTCGTGGCTGTCTCTCCACTATGGAAGATAAAACGGAGACATATTGAGGTTGTGTATCCCGGCTGTTCTCAACTTATATGACTTAAGGTGATCTGTTGTGTTCACTGTTGATTCTCTCGTGCTTGCTGTGTCAATGTGGCAATGGCTTTGTGTTACCCTAAACTTGGAATGTAAATGTCGACCTGTTTCTTACCGGTTACAGTTGGTGGCATGGCTGTGGCTCTCATAAGCACTGTGGTCATTACAGAGGAGAGAGCTTCCTGGATACTGGGAAGGTCAGTAAACTCAGTCACTGCAAGAGTGTAACTTGGGTCAAATGATATCTTCTGTAGCTCAGTTCTGTCAGAGTTTCTTGTTCCAATGCCAATCACAAAGACACCCTGCTGTTTGAGAGCAGAAGCTGGGGTATCTACATTGTCAAATGACCTTCCGCCATTTAGCACAATCAACATCTGTGGAACACCTTGCAGGCGTCTGCTCCCAGAGGAATTTGTTAAGATGTTGTCCCTGACATATTGGAGGGCTGCCCCAGTTTTGAGTGGTGCGCCTCCTCTGTGTCTCAGCCCTCTGACCGAATCAATAATGTCCTCTCTTGTGGAGTATGTGTTCAGATAGAAATGTGCCTCTGCATCTCTGCTGTACTGCACCACAGAGACACGGTCTTTGTTTGGTCCCACATTGAGTTTCCCCACAACTCTCTCAACAAAATCACGCATGGCAGGGAAGCCATTTCTTGTGCCATCAGAGCCATCCAGAAGGAATACTATGTCCTTTTGGGCAGTTTCAACTAAGAAAACACAGCAAGACAACAGGATTAAGTTTGACACATTTGACATTGGTAAGTCAAAAGGGAAGATTTGGGTTAAATAAAAGATCTCTCTCAAAGGCGCATCATTGTGCTTATGTTATGAATATAGTGGCTAAGAAGATCGACACAACAATTGTACTTTAGTGTAAGTGGATAGAAAATAGACTTTCAACACACTATAATACCAGTCTCTTTTTTTAACGTACCAGCAGGAGTTGGTGATTCTGGGCCGACATCTGTAACCACATCCCTCACCGAGGACAGAAGGTTTTGTTCAATATTGGGCAGGTCATTGAAATCAGGTATTGTCAAAGCAGAAGTGGGATGGTGAGATATCTTCTGGAGTTCATTCTTATCTGACCCGCTACTTCCAATTGCAATGATCAAGACACCCAGCTGTTTTAGAGCAGAGGCTGGTGCGTCGACACTGTCAGAAGACCTTCCACCGGTCAACAATATGACAAGCTGTGGGACTCCTTCCGTGCGCCTGCTTCCAGCAGAGGCGGTAAAGACATTATTCCTCAAGTACTGGAGAGCTTCTCCAGTGCTGCGAGCTCTTCCGCCTTTGTGCCTCAAACCTCTGACAGTATCAATTATCTCACGTTTTGTTGTGTATGTGTTCAGATAGAAGTGGACAGTTGCATCTCTGCTGTACTGAACCACTGACACACGGTCTTTCTTGTCATCAACACTGAGTGTCTCAACTACTCTTTGGACAAAGTCTCGCATGGCAGTGAAGCCACTCCTGGTACCATCAGACCCATCCAATAAGAACACAACATCCTTTCCTCGTGGCTGTCTCTCCACTATGGAAGATAAAACGGAGACATATTGAGGTTGTGTATCCCGGCTGTTCTCAACTTATATGACTTAAGGTGATCTGTTGTGTTCACTGTTGATTCTCTCGTGCTTGCTGTGTCAATGTGGCAATGGCTTTGTGTTACCCTAAACTTGGAATGTAAATGTCGACCTGTTTCTTACCGGTTACAGTTGGTGGCATGGCTGTGGCTCTCATAAGCACTGTGGTCATTACAGAGGAGAGAGCTTCCTGGATACTGGGAAGGTCAGTAAACTCAGTCACTGCAAGAGTGTAACTTGGGTCAAATGATATCTTCTGTAGCTCAGTTCTGTCAGAGTTTCTTGTTCCAATGCCAATCACAAAGACACCCTGCTGTTTGAGAGCAGAAGCTGGGGTATCTACATTGTCAAATGACCTTCCGCCATTTAGCACAATCAACATCTGTGGAACACCTTGCAGGCGTCTGCTCCCAGAGGAGCTTGTTAAGATGTTGTCCCTGACATATTGGAGGGCTGCCCCAGTTTTGAGTGGTGCGCCTCCTCTGTGTCTCAGCCCTCTGACCGAATCAATAATGTCCTCTCTTGTGGAGTATGTGTTCAGATAGAAATGTGCCTCTGCATCTCTGCTGTACTGCACCACAGAGACACGGTCTTTGTTTGGTCCCACATTGAGTTTCCCCACAACTCTCTCAACAAAATCACGCATGGCAGGGAAGCCATTTCTTGTGCCATCAGAGCCATCCAGAAGGAATACTATGTCCTTTTGGGCAGTTTCAACTAAGAAAACACAGCAAGACAACAGGATTAAGTTTGACACATTTGACATTGGTAAGTCAAAAGGGAAGATTTGGGTTAAATAAAAGATCTCTCTCAAAGGCGCATCATTGTGCTTATGTTATGAATATAGTGGCTAAGAAGATCAATACAACGATTGTACTTTTGTGTAAGTGGATAGAAAAAATAGACTTTCAACACACTATATTACCAGTCTCTTTTTTTAACGTACCAGCAGGAGTTGGTGATTCTGGGCCGACATCTGTAACCACATCCCTCACCGAGGACAGAAGGTTTTGTTCAATATTGGGCAGGTCATTGAAATCAGGTATTGTCAAAGCAGAAGTGGGATGGTGAGATATCTTCTGGAGTTCATTCTTATCTGACCCGCTACTTCCAATTGCAATGATCAAGACACCCAGCTGTTTTAGAGCAGAGGCTGGTGCGTCGACACTGTCAGAAGACCTTCCACCGGTCAACAATATGACAAGCTGTGGGACTCCTTCCGTGCGCCTGCTTCCAGCAGAGGCGGTAAAGACATTATTCCTCAAGTACTGGAGAGCTTCTCCAGTGCTGCGAGCTCTTCCGCCTTTGTGCCTCAAACCTCTGACAGTATCAATTATCTCACGTTTTGTTGTGTATGTGTTCAGATAGAAGTGGACAGTTGCATCTCTGCTGTACTGAACCACTGACACACGGTCTTTCTTGTCATCAACACTGAGTGTCTCAACTACTCTTTGGACAAAGTCTCGCATGGCAGTGAAGCCACTCCTGGTACCATCAGACCCATCCAATAAGAACACAACATCCTTTCCTCGTGGCTGTCTCTCCACTATGGAAGATAAAACGGAGACATATTGAGGTTGTGTATCCCGGCTGTTCTCAACTTATATGACTTAAGGTGATCTGTTGTGTTCACTGTTGATTCTCTCGTGCTTGCTGTGTCAATGTGGCAATGGCTTTGTGTTACCCTAAACTTGGAATGTAAATGTCGACCTGTTTCTTACCGGTTACAGTTGGTGGCATGGCTGTGGCTCTCATAAGCACTGTGGTCATTACAGAGGAGAGAGCTTCCTGGATACTGGGAAGGTCAGTAAACTCAGTCACTGCAAGAGTGTAACTTGGGTCAAATGATATCTTCTGTAGCTCAGTTCTGTCAGAGTTTCTTGTTCCAATGCCAATCACAAAGACACCCTGCTGTTTGAGAGCAGAAGCTGGGGTATCTACATTGTCAAATGACCTTCCGCCATTTAGCACAATCAACATCTGTGGAACACCTTGCAGGCGTCTGCTCCCAGAGGAATTTGTTAAGATGTTGTCCCTGACATATTGGAGGGCTGCCCCAGTTTTGAGTGGTGCGCCTCCTCTGTGTCTCAGCCCTCTGACCGAATCAATAATGTCCTCTCTTGTGGAGTATGTGTTCAGATAGAAATGTGCCTCTGCATCTCTGCTGTACTGCACCACAGAGACACGGTCTTTGTTTGGTCCCACATTGAGTTTCCCCACAACTCTCTCAACAAAATCACGCATGGCAGGGAAGCCATTTCTTGTGCCATCAGAGCCATCCAGAAGCAATACTATGTCCTTTTGGGCAGTTTCAACTAAGAAAACACAGCAAGACAACAGGATTAAGTTTGACACATTTGACATTGGTAAGTCAAAAAGGAAGATTTGGGTTAAATAAAAGATCTCTCTCAAAGACGCATCATTGTGCTTATGTTATGAATATGGTGGCTAACAAGATCGACACAACAATTGTACTTTAGTGTAAGTGGATAGAAAATAGACTTTCAACACACTATAATACCAGTCTCTTTTTTAACGTACCAGCAGGAGTTGGTGATTCTGGGCCGACATCTGTAACCACATCCCTCACCGAGGACAGAAGGTTTTGTTCAATATTGGGCAGGTCATTGAAATCAGGTATTGTCAAAGCAGAAGTGGGATGGTGAGATATCTTCTGGAGTTCATTCTTATCTGACCCGCTACTTCCAATTGCAATGATCAAGACACCCAGCTGTTTTAGAGCAGAGGCTGGTGCGTCGACACTGTCAGAAGACCTTCCACCGGTCAACAATATGACAAGCTGTGGGACTCCTTCCGTGCGCCTGCTTCCAGCAGAGGCGGTAAAGACATTATTCCTCAAGTACTGGAGAGCTTCTCCAGTGCTGCGAGCTCTTCCGCCTTTGTGCCTCAAACCTCTGACAGTATCAATTATCTCACGTTTTGTTGTGTATGTGTTCAGATAGAAGTGGACAGTTGCATCTCTGCTGTACTGAACCACTGACACACGGTCTTTCTTGTCATCAACACTGAGTGTCTCAACTACTCTTTGGACAAAGTCTCGCATGGCAGTGAAGCCACTCCTGGTACCATCAGACCCATCCAATAAGAACACAACATCCTTTCCTCGTGGCTGTCTCTCCACTATGGAAGATAAAACGGAGACATATTGAGGTTGTGTATCCCGGCTGTTCTCAACTTATATGACTTAAGGTGATCTGTTGTGTTCACTGTTGATTCTCTCGTGCTTGCTGTGTCAATGTGGCAATGGCTTTGTGTTACCCTAAACTTGGAATGTAAATGTCGACCTGTTTCTTACCGGTTACAGTTGGTGGCATGGCTGTGGCTCTCATAAGCACTGTGGTCATTACAGAGGAGAGAGCTTCCTGGATACTGGGAAGGTCAGTAAACTCAGTCACTGAAAGAGTGTAACTTGGGTCAAATGATATCTTCTGTAGCTCAGTTCTGTCAGAGTTTCTTGTTCCAATGCCAATCACAAAGACACCCTGCTGTTTGAGAGCAGAAGCTGGGGTATCTACATTGTCAAATGACCTTCCGCCATTTAGCACAATCAACATCTGTGGAACACCTTGCAGGCGTCTGCTCCCAGAGGAATTTGTTAAGATGTTGTCCCTGACATATTGGAGGGCTGCCCCAGTTTTGAGTGGTGCGCCTCCTCTGTGTCTCAGCCCTCTGACCGAATCAATAATGTCCTCTCTTGTGGAGTATGTGTTCAGATAGAAATGTGCCTCTGCATCTCTGCTGTACTGCACCACAGAGACACGGTCTTTGTTTGGTCCCACATTGAGTTTCCCCACAACTCTCTCAACAAAATCACGCATGGCAGGGAAGCCATTTCTTGTGCCATCAGAGCCATCCAGAAGGAATACTATGTCCTTTTGGGCAGTTTCAACTAAGAAAACACAGCAAGACAACAGGATTAAGTTTGACACATTTGACATTGGTAAGTCAAAAAGGAAGATTTGGGTTAAATAAAAGATCTCTCTCAAAGGCGCATCATTGTGCTTATGTTATGAATATGGTGGCTAACAAGATCGACACAACAATTGTACTTTAGTGTAAGTGGATAGAAAATAGACTTTCAACACACTATATTACCAGTCTCTTTTTTTAACGTACCAGCAGGAGTTGGTGATTCTGGGCCGACATCTGTAACCACATCCCTCACCGAGGACAGAAGGTTTTGTTCAATATTGGGCAGGTCATTGAAATCAGGTATTGTCAAAGCAGAAGTGGGATGGTGAGATATCTTCTGGAGTTCATTCTTATCTGACCCGCTACTTCCAATTGCAATGATCAAGACACCCAGCTGTTTTAGAGCAGAGGCTGGTGCGTCGACACTGTCAGAAGACCTTCCACCGGTCAACAATATGACAAGCTGTGGGACTCCTTCCGTGCGCCTGCTTCCAGCAGAGGCGGTAAAGACATTATTCCTCAAGTACTGGAGAGCTTCTCCAGTGCTGCGAGCTCTTCCGCCTTTGTGCCTCAAACCTCTGACAGTATCAATTATCTCACGTTTTGTTGTGTATGTGTTCAGATAGAAGTGGACAGTTGCATCTCTGCTGTACTGAACCACTGACACACGGTCTTTCTTGTCATCAACACTGAGTGTCTCAACTACTCTTTGGACAAAGTCTCGCATGGCAGTGAAGCCACTCCTGGTACCATCAGACCCATCCAATAAGAACACAACATCCTTTCCTCGTGGCTGTCTCTCCACTATGGAAGATAAAACGGAGACATATTGAGGTTGTGTATCCCGGCTGTTCTCAACTTATATGACTTAAGGTGATCTGTTGTGTTCACTGTTGATTCTCTCGTGCTTGCTGTGTCAATGTGGCAATGGCTTTGTGTTACCCTAAACTTGGAATGTAAATGTCGACCTGTTTCTTACCGGTTACAGTTGGTGGCATGGCTGTGGCTCTCATAAGCACTGTGGTCATTACAGAGGAGAGAGCTTCCTGGATACTGGGAAGGTCAGTAAACTCAGTCACTGCAAGAGTGTAACTTGGGTCAAATGATATCTTCTGTAGCTCAGTTCTGTCAGAGTTTCTTGTTCCAATGCCAATCACAAAGACACCCTGCTGTTTGAGAGCAGAAGCTGGGGTATCTACATTGTCAAATGACCTTCCGCCATTTAGCACAATCAACATCTGTGGAACACCCTGCAGGCGTCTGCTCCCAGAGGAATTTGTTAAGATGTTGTCCCTGACATATTGGAGGGCTGCCCCAGTTTTGAGTGGTGCGCCTCCTCTGTGTCTCAGCCCTCTGACCGAATCAATAATGTCCTCTCTTGTGGAGTATGTGTTCAGATAGAAATGTGCCTCTGCATCTCTGCTGTACTGCACCACAGAGACACGGTCTTTGTTTGGTCCCACATTGAGTTTCCCCACAACTCTCTCAACAAAATCACGCATGGCAGGGAAGCCATTTCTTGTGCCATCAGAGCCATCCAGAAGCAATACTATGTCCTTTTGGGCAGTTTCAACTAAGAAAACACAGCAAGACAACAGGATTAAGTTTGACACATTTGACATTGGTAAGTCAAAAAGGAAGATTTGGGTTAAATAAAAGATCTCTCTCAAAGACGCATCATTGTGCTTATGTTATGAATATGGTGGCTAACAAGATCGACACAACAATTGTACTTTAGTGTAAGTGGATAGAAAATAGACTTTCAACACACTATAATACCAGTCTCTTTTTTTAACGTACCAGCAGGAGTTGGTGATTCTGGGCCGACATCTGTAACCACATCCCTCACCGAGGACAGAAGGTTTTGTTCAATATTGGGCAGGTCATTGAAATCAGGTATTGTCAAAGCAGAAGTGGGATGGTGAGATATCTTCTGGAGTTCATTCTTATCTGACCCGCTACTTCCAATTGCAATGATCAAGACACCCAGCTGTTTTAGAGCAGAGGCTGGTGCGTCGACACTGTCAGAAGACCTTCCACCGGTCAACAATATGACAAGCTGTGGGACTCCTTCCGTGCGCCTGCTTCCAGCAGAGGCGGTAAAGACATTATTCCTCAAGTACTGGAGAGCTTCTCCAGTGCTGCGAGCTCTTCCGCCTTTGTGCCTCAAACCTCTGACAGTATCAATTATCTCACGTTTTGTTGTGTATGTGTTCAGATAGAAGTGGACAGTTGCATCTCTGCTGTACTGAACCACTGACACACGGTCTTTCTTGTCATCAACACTGAGTGTCTCAACTACTCTTTGGACAAAGTCTCGCATGGCAGTGAAGCCACTCCTGGTACCATCAGACCCATCCAATAAGAACACAACATCCTTTCCTCGTGGCTGTCTCTCCACTATGGAAGATAAAACGGAGACATATTGAGGTTGTGTATCCCGGCTGTTCTCAACTTATATGACTTAAGGTGATCTGTTGTGTTCACTGTTGATTCTCTCGTGCTTGCTGTGTCAATGTGGCAATGGCTTTGTGTTACCCTAAACTTGGAATGTAAATGTCGACCTGTTTCTTACCGGTTACAGTTGGTGGCATGGCTGTGGCTCTCATAAGCACTGTGGTCATTACAGAGGAGAGAGCTTCCTGGATACTGGGAAGGTCAGTAAACTCAGTCACTGCAAGAGTGTAACTTGGGTCAAATGATATCTTCTGTAGCTCAGTTCTGTCAGAGTTTCTTGTTCCAATGCCAATCACAAAGACACCCTGCTGTTTGAGAGCAGAAGCTGGGGTATCTACATTGTCAAATGACCTTCCGCCATTTAGCACAATCAACATCTGTGGAACACCTTGCAGGCGTCTGCTCCCAGAGGAATTTGTTAAGATGTTGTCCCTGACATATTGGAGGGCTGCCCCAGTTTTGAGTGGTGCGCCTCCTCTGTGTCTCAGCCCTCTGACCGAATCAATAATGTCCTCTCTTGTGGAGTATGTGTTCAGATAGAAATGTGCCTCTGCATCTCTGCTGTACTGCACCACAGAGACACGGTCTTTGTTTGGTCCCACATTGAGTTTCCCCACAACTCTCTCAACAAAATCACGCATGGCAGGGAAGCCATTTCTTGTGCCATCAGAGCCATCCAGAAGGAATACTATGTCCTTTTGGGCAGTTTCAACTAAGAAAACACAGCAAGACAACAGGATTAAGTTTGACACATTTGACATTGGTAAGTCAAAAGGGAAGATTTGGGTTAAATAAAAGATCTCTCTCAAAGGCGCATCATTGTGCTTATGTTATGAATATGGTGGCTAACAAGATCGACACAACAATTGTACTTTAGTGTAAGTGGATAGAAAATAGACTTTCAACACACTATATTACCAGTCTCTTTTTTAACGTACCAGCAGGAGTTGGTGATTCTGGGCCGACATCTGTAACCACATCCCTCACCGAGGACAGAAGGTTTTGTTCAATATTGGGCAGGTCATTGAAATCAGGTATTGTCAAAGCAGAAGTGGGATGGTGAGATATCTTCTGGAGTTCATTCTTATCTGACCCGCTACTTCCAATTGCAATGATCAAGACACCCAGCTGTTTTAGAGCAGAGGCTGGTGCGTCGACACTGTCAGAAGACCTTCCACCGGTCAACAATATGACAAGCTGTGGGACTCCTTCCGTGCGCCTGCTTCCAGCAGAGGCGGTAAAGACATTATTCCTCAAGTACTGGAGAGCTTCTCCAGTGCTGCGAGCTCTTCCGCCTTTGTGCCTCAAACCTCTGACAGTATCAATTATCTCACGTTTTGTTGTGTATGTGTTCAGATAGAAGTGGACAGTTGCATCTCTGCTGTACTGAACCACTGACACACGGTCTTTCTTGTCATCAACACTGAGTGTCTCAACTACTCTTTGGACAAAGTCTCGCATGGCAGTGAAGCCACTCCTGGTACCATCAGACCCATCCAATAAG
The DNA here is from genome assembly GCA_911728415.1 of Lagocephalus sceleratus. Classification (NCBI taxonomy): domain Eukaryota; kingdom Metazoa; phylum Chordata; class Actinopteri; order Tetraodontiformes; family Tetraodontidae; genus Lagocephalus; species Lagocephalus sceleratus. The sequence continues at coordinate 9,723,044 of CAJVRN010000216.1, read as the reverse complement.
AACACAACATCCTTTCCTCGTGGCTGTCTCTCCACTATGGAAGATAAAACGGAGACATATTGAGGTTGTGTATCCCGGCTGTTCTCAACTTATATGACTTAAGGTGATCTGTTGTGTTCACTGTTGATTCTCTCGTGCTTGCTGTGTCAATGTGGCAATGGCTTTGTGTTACCCTAAACTTGGAATGTAAATGTCGACCTGTTTCTTACCGGTTACAGTTGGTGGCATGGCTGTGGCTCTCATAAGCACTGTGGTCATTACAGAGGAGAGAGCTTCCTGGATACTGGGAAGGTCAGTAAACTCAGTCACTGCAAGAGTGTAACTTGGGTCAAATGATATCTTCTGTAGCTCAGTTCTGTCAGAGTTTCTTGTTCCAATGCCAATCACAAAGACACCCTGCTGTTTGAGAGCAGAAGCTGGGGTATCTACATTGTCAAATGACCTTCCGCCATTTAGCACAATCAACATCTGTGGAACACCTTGCAGGCGTCTGCTCCCAGAGGAATTTGTTAAGATGTTGTCCCTGACATATTGGAGGGCTGCCCCAGTTTTGAGTGGTGCGCCTCCTCTGTGTCTCAGCCCTCTGACCGAATCAATAATGTCCTCTCTTGTGGAGTATGTGTTCAGATAGAAATGTGCCTCTGCATCTCTGCTGTACTGCACCACAGAGACACGGTCTTTGTTTGGTCCCACATTGAGTTTCCCCACAACTCTCTCAACAAAATCACGCATGGCAGGGAAGCCATTTCTTGTGCCATCAGAGCCATCCAGAAGGAATACTATGTCCTTTTGGGCAGTTTCAACTAAGAAAACACAGCAAGACAACAGGATTAAGTTTGACACATTTGACATTGGTAAGTCAAAAAGGAAGATTTGGGTTAAATAAAAGATCTCTCTCAAAGGCGCATCATTGTGCTTATGTTATGAATATGGTGGCTAACAAGATCGACACAACAATTGTACTTTAGTGTAAGTGGATAGAAAATAGACTTTCAACACACTATAATACCAGTCTCTTTTTTTAACGTACCAGCAGGAGTTGGTGATTCTGGGCCGACATCTGTAACCACATCCCTCACCGAGGACAGAAGGTTTTGTTCAATATTGGGCAGGTCATTGAAATCAGGTATTGTCAAAGCAGAAGTGGGATGGTGAGATATCTTCTGGAGTTCATTCTTATCTGACCCGCTACTTCCAATTGCAATGATCAAGACACCCAGCTGTTTTAGAGCAGAGGCTGGTGCGTCGACACTGTCAGAAGACCTTCCACCGGTCAACAATATGACAAGCTGTGGGACTCCTTCCGTGCGCCTGCTTCCAGCAGAGGCGGTAAAGACATTATTCCTCAAGTACTGGAGAGCTTCTCCAGTGCTGCGAGCTCTTCCGCCTTTGTGCCTCAAACCTCTGACAGTATCAATTATCTCACGTTTTGTTGTGTATGTGTTCAGATAGAAGTGGACAGTTGCATCTCTGCTGTACTGAACCACTGACACACGGTCTTTCTTGTCATCAACACTGAGTGTCTCAACTACTCTTTGGACAAAGTCTCGCATGGCAGTGAAGCCACTCCTGGTACCATCAGACCCATCCAATAAGAACACAACATCCTTTCCTCGTGGCTGTCTCTCCACTATGGAAGATAAAACGGAGACATATTGAGGTTGTGTATCCCGGCTGTTCTCAACTTATATGACTTAAGGTGATCTGTTGTGTTCACTGTTGATTCTCTTGTGCTTGCTGTGTCAATGTGGCAATGGCTTTGTGTTACCCTAAACTTGGAATGTAAATGTCGACCTGTTTCTTACCGGTTACAGTTGGTGGCATGGCTGTGGCTCTCATAAGCACTGTGGTCATTACAGAGGAGAGAGCTTCCTGGATACTGGGAAGGTCAGTAAACTCAGTCACTGCAAGAGTGTAACTTGGGTCAATTGATATCTTCTGTAGCTCAGTTCTGTCAGAGTTTCTTGTTCCAATGCCAATCACAAAGACACCCTGCTGTTTGAGAGCAGAAGCTGGGGTATCTACATTGTCAAATGACCTTCCGCCATTTAGTACGATCAACATCTGTGGAACACCTTGCAGGCGTCTGCTTCCAGAGGAGCTTGTTAAGATGTTGTCCCTTACATATTGGAGGGCTGCCCCAGTTTTGAGTGGTGCGCCTCCTCTGTGTCTCAGCCCTCTGACCGAATCAATAATGTCCTCTCTTGTGGAGTATGTGTTCAGATAGAAATGTGCCTCTGCATCTCTGCTGTACTGCACCACAGAGACACGGTCTTTGTTTGGTCCCACATTGAGTTTCCCCACAACTCTCTCAACAAAATCACGCATGGCAGGGAAGCCATTTCTTGTGCCATCAGAGCCATCCAGAAGGAATACTATGTCCTTTTGGGTAGTTTCAACTAAGAAAACACAGCAAGACAACAGGATTAAGTTTGACACATTTGACATTGGTAAGTCAAAAGGGAAGATTTGGGTTAAATAAAAGATCTCTCTCAAAGGCGCATCATTGTGCTTATGTTATGATATAGTGGCTAAGAAGATCAACACAACAATTGTACTTTAGTGTAAGTGGATAGAAATCAAATAGACTTTCAACACACTATATTACCAGTCTCTTTTTTTAACGTACCAGCAGGAGTTGGTGATTCTGGGCCGACATCTGTAACCACATCCCTCACCGAGGACAGAAGGTTTTGTTCAATATTGGGCAGGTCATTGAAATCAGGTATTGTCAAAGCAGAAGTGGGATGGTGAGATATCTTCTGGAGTTCATTCTTATCTGACCCGCTACTTCCAATTGCAATGACCAAGACACCCAGCTGTTTTAGAGCAGAGGCTGGTGCGTCAACACTGTCAGAAGACCTTCCACCGGTCAACAATATGACAAGCTGTGGGACTCCTTCCGTGCGCCTGCTTCCAGCAGAGGCGGTAAAGACATTATTCCTCAAGTACTGGAGAGCTTCTCCAGTGCTGCGAGCTCTTCCGCCTTTGTGCCTCAAACCTCTGACAGTATCAATTATCTCACGTTTTGTTGTGTATGTGTTCAGATAGAAGTGGACAGTTGCATCTCTGCTGTACTGAACCACTGACACACGGTCTTTCTTGTCATCAACACTGAGTGTCTCAACTACTCTTTGGACAAAGTCTCGCATGGCAGTGAAGCCACTCCTGGTACCATCAGACCCATCCAATAAGAACACAACATCCTTTCCTCGTGGCTGTCTCTCCACTATGGAAGATAAAACGGAGACATATTGAGGTTGTGTATCCCGGCTGTTCTCAACTTATATGACTTAAGGTGATCTGTTGTGTTCACTGTTGATTCTCTCGTGCTTGCTGTGTCAATGTGGCAATGGCTTTGTGTTACCCTAAACTTGGAATGTAAATGTCGACCTGTTTCTTACCGGTTACAGTTGGTGGCATGGCTGTGGCTCTCATAAGCACTGTGGTCATTACAGAGGAGAGAGCTTCCTGGATACTGGGAAGGTCAGTAAACTCAGTCACTGCAAGAGTGTAACTTGGGTCAAATGATATCTTCTGTAGCTCAGTTCTGTCAGAGTTTCTTGTTCCAATGCCAATCACAAAGACACCCTGCTGTTTGAGAGCAGAAGCTGGGGTATCTACATTGTCAAATGACCTTCCGCCATTCAGCACGATCAACATCTGTGGAACACCTTGCAGGCGTCTGCTCCCAGAGGAATTTGTTAAGATGTTGTCCCTGACATATTGGAGGGCTGCCCCAGTTTTGAGTGGTGCGCCTCCTCTGTGTCTCAGCCCTCTGACCGAATCAATAATGTCCTCTCTTGTGGAGTATGTGTTCAGATAGAAATGTGCCTCTGCATCTCTGCTGTACTGCACCACAGAGACACGGTCTTTGTTTGGTCCCACATTGAGTTTCCCCACAACTCTCTCAACAAAATCACGCATGGCAGGGAAGCCATTTCTTGTGCCATCAGAGCCATCCAGAAGGAATACTATGTCCTTTTGGGCAGTTTCAACTAAGAAAACACAGCAAGACAACAGGATTAAGTTTGACACATTTGACATTGGTAAGTCAAAAGGAAGATTTGGGTTAAATAAAAGATCTCTCTCAAAGGCGCATCATTGTGCTTATGTTATGAATATAGTGGCTAAGAAGATCGACACAACAATTGTACTTTAGTGTAAGTGGATAGAAATCAAATAAACTTTCAACACACTATAATACCAGTCTCTTTTTTTAACGTACCAGCAGGAGTTGGTGATTCTGGGCCGACATCTGTAACCACATCCCTCACCGAGGACAGAAGGTTTTGTTCAATATTGGGCAGGTCATTGAAATCAGGTATTGTCAAAGCAGAAGTGGGATGGTGAGATATCTTCTGGAGTTCATTCTTATCTGACCCGCTACTTCCAATTGCAATGATCAAGACACCCAGCTGTTTTAGAGCAGAGGCTGGTGCGTCAACACTGTCAGAAGACCTTCCACCGGTCAACAATATGACAAGCTGTGGGACTCCTTCCGTGCGCCTGCTTCCAGCAGAGGCGGTAAAGACATTATTCCTCAAGTACTGGAGAGCTTCTCCAGTGCTGCGAGCTCTTCCGCCTTTGTGCCTCAAACCTCTGACAGTATCAATTATCTCACGTTTTGTTGTGTATGTGTTCAGATAGAAGTGGACAGTTGCATCTCTGCTGTACTGAACCACTGACACACGGTCTTTCTTGTCATCAACACTGAGTGTCTCAACTACTCTTTGGACAAAGTCTCGCATGGCAGTGAAGCCACTCCTGGTACCATCAGACCCATCCAATAAGAACACAACATCCTTTCCTCGTGGCTGTCTCTCCACTATGGAAGATAAAACGGAGACATATTGAGGTTGTGTATCCCGGCTGTTCTCAACTTATATGACTTAAGGTGATCTGTTGTGTTCACTGTTGATTCTCTCGTGCTTGCTGTGTCAATGTGGCAATGGCTTTGTGTTACCCTAAACTTGGAATGTAAATGTCGACCTGTTTCTTACCGGTTACAGTTGGTGGCATGGCTGTGGCTCTCATAAGCACTGTGGTCATTACAGAGGAGAGAGCTTCCTGGATACTGGGAAGGTCAGTAAACTCAGTCACTGCAAGAGTGTAACTTGGGTCAAATGATATCTTCTGTAGCTCAGTTCTGTCAGAGTTTCTTGTTCCAATGCCAATCACAAAGACACCCTGCTGTTTGAGAGCAGAAGCTGGGGTATCTACATTGTCAAATGACCTTCCGCCATTTAGCATGATCAACATCTGTGGAACACCTTGCAGGTGTCTGCTGCCAGAGGAGCTTGTTAAGATGTTGTCCCTGACATATTGGAGGGCTGCCCCAGTTTTGAGTGGTGCGCCTCCTCTGTGTCTCAGCCCTCTGACCGAATCAATAATGTCCTCTCTTGTGGAGTATGTGTTCAGATAGAAATGTGCCTCTGCATCTCTGCTGTACTGCACCACAGAGACACGGTCTTTGTTTGGTCCCACATTGAGTTTCCCCACAACTCTCTCAACAAAATCACGCATGGCAGGGAAGCCATTTCTTGTGCCATCAGAGCCATCCAGAAGGAATACTATGTCCTTTTGGGCAGTTTCAACTAAGAAAACACAGCAAGACAACAGGATTAAGTTTGACACATTTGACTTTGGTCGGTCAAAAGGGAAGATTTGGGTTAAAATAAAAGATCTCTCTCAAAGGCGCATCATTGTTGTTGTTATGATTCCTATTATCCTTTCCTTGTGGCTCTTTCTCAACCATGCAAAAATGCAATATAGACAAATTTAGGTTATTGCACATTTTCTGCTTACATAGATTATTTCATTCTTTTTTACTATTTCCATTTGCCTCTGTTTTTTCAACATCACAAACTTGCTTTTCATATAGCCCCTTTCAGTTCTTTTGTGTTAACAAGTAGATAATTGCCAACTATTTAATGAACATTTAATGTATTTAATGTAATGTAATGTACATTCGCACTTGTGCTTACCAATTACTTCTACTGTTGAAAATTCTGGGTTGAACTTTTCTTCTCCAATTGCAGCAACAAGCAGTTCTTTTATATTTGGAAGATCTGTCATGTCAGAGACTAATATTGAGTAACGTGGAGCATGGGAAATCTTTTCCATTTCTTTATGTCCAAAGTTCTTTCTTCCAATGGTTATTATTGTGACATTGCTTTGTTTTAGAGAAGCAACAGGCACATCAACAATATCAGTTGACGGTCCACTACTTAAAATCACAAGAACCTGTGGTATATTTGCAGTGTGTCTACTGCCTGATTCAGGGGTGAATACATTTTCCTTAACATATGTTAGAGCTGAACCCAGTTGTCGAAGTCTTCCACCTCTGTGTGAGAGCCTTCTGACAGATGTCAGGACATCTTCCTTTTTTGTAAATGAGTTTAAAAAGAAATTGGCTACAGCATCATTGCTGAACTGAACCACAGCGACTCTGTCATTCTTTGGTCCAATCCCAAGTCTTTCTATTACTTTGTAGAGGAAATCTTGAATCACTGGAAAATCATCTCTGGTAGTATCAGTTTCATCCAACAGAAATACAATATCCTTTGCACTGTCCTCAGTATTCTCTGTTAATAAAAACATCAGTTAATCTTAAATTTACACAATCTGCCCATTTTTAATATCTACAAAAAATCTAAATTCTTACCTTCTTCAGATTCTTTTTGTAATCCTACTTGAGCAATATTACTGATCAAACTCTTTTGAACGGTGGGTAGATTCAGAAAGTCAGGGACAGAGAATGCATTATTTGGGTCATCTGCAATGAACTGCATCTCTGCTAAATTTGATGCCCTTGAACCAATTGCAAATGTAGTAACACCCGCAGCTTTGAGCATATTTGCTGGTCCTCGGGGAGAATCTCTTGATCTTCCACCAGCCAGTATGACAAGAATTTGATTGGCACCTTCATCATGTCTTCCTCCAGCACTTGAAGCAAAGATATTGTCCCATACAAATTGCAGTGCTGCTCCAATATATTGAGGCCTTCCACCCATTGGTTTTAGAGTTGCAACTTGCCTCACAACATCATCTCTTGTGCTGTAAGCATTCAAGTCAAAAATGAGCTTCACATTGTTGCTGTACTGCACAAGTGCAACTTTGTCATTCCCTCTTTCCAGATCAAAACTGCCAACAACTGTTGCAACAAATTCACGTATGGCAGAGAATCTATTTCGGACATCATCTGATCCATCAACAAGGAAGACAATGTCTCTGTTTGGCTTGGAGCTTGGGCCTAAAAAAAAGTCCAGTCATTTTAAGTGTTATTTTCAAACTTAATTTGAAATGTAAAACTCAACTCTAACTACTCATGTTTTATAAATACAAATGCAAGAATTGGATTAGAGAGATATTGACATAAACAGACTGCCAGCATACACTCACCTACACCAGGAGTTACAGCAGTGTGTAGAGATGAAATGGCTATGAGTAGTTGTTCTCTCACAAGATTAAATCCTGCACTCTCTTTGATAAAAAAATGTCCTGTAGGATTGTGTGCCAATCCTTCCATTTCAAACTTGTCAGCATTATTCAGTCCAATGCTGTATAGAACAATTCCAGCATTTCTGAGATTGTCTGCAGCATTTTGGGCATCATCGTCAGACTTTCTTGCACTAAAGAGGACCAGAATCTGTGGGACACCATGCTGTTTTCTGCTTCCTGAGGAAGCAGTGAACACATTGTTTTTAACAAAATCAAGGGCAGCACCAGTTTTCACAGTTTGCCCTCCTTTCAATCTTATGTTGCTCAAATGACGCAAAGCATCATCTTTTATTGAATATGTGTTCAGAAGAAATTCAGTGGTGGGCTTTGTGCTGTACTGAGTCAAAGCAACTTGTATTTTTCTTGGTCCAATTTCTATTTGCTTGACAAACTCTCTGACAAATTCAAAAATTTGTCGCTCACGTCCTCTCATAAAATCAGACCCATCAAGCAGAAAAACAATGTCAGCACTCTGGAGTTCTATTTCTGAAAATGTAGATACAATGCATAGACATATTACTAAACATCTTTGCCTACACAAAACAGTTTTTGAGCAATGTGCAGTATGTCTGTATCCCCTCAAGCAGGGCAAAATTTGTTATATTTCTTACCAATAGATGGAAATTCAGTTGTTCCTTGTATACCCCTCAGTGTACCTTGTACAGATGCATATATGTTTTCTAGGTGGTGAAAATTTTTTACATTAAAAAAATGTGCTGGTGTGATTGAGACAGTTTGCATTTCCAATGTATCAGCATTTTTTGTTCCAATGCAAATAGTTTTTATTCCGTTATCTCTTAGGGACTGTGCTGGTCCTCTGACATCATCATCTGCTCTCCCACCACTGAACACATACAGATACTGAGGGACTGATTTGGCACCTCTGCCTCCAACTGCAGCAGCAAATACATTGTCTTTGACAAATTCGAGTGCTTTGCCAAGGTTGAGGGGTCTCCCCAGCTTATGCCTCATTGTTCTGATGGAATTGAGCACATCATTTTTAGATGAATAAGAATTCAAATAGAAATTGACTGTGGCATCACGGCTGTATTGAACAATGGCCACTTGGTCTCTGCCGTCTTCAAGGTTTAAACTTTCAACAATTTTTTCAATGAATGCTCGTATCTCTTCAAAACCAGTTCCTGAGTCATATGAACCATCAATAAGAAATGTTACATCTCGTTTGTTTGAATCTGTAAGAAAAGAGGCACAAACAAGGGAAAAGGGTTTTTTTTCTGCAGGGAGCAGTAGTGAACAGTAACATTCCCACATGTTTCAAACACATTTGAAAATATGTTTTCTATAAACCAATACTTTAGGTCTTACCAAAACCCTCTGTGGGAGGGATTTCCTCTACACGCTGAGAGGCATCTCTTAAGAAAGAAAAGATATTTTGTTTAACAGTAGGAAGCTCAGCATAACCATCAATTGAAAGAGCATAACTGGGTTTCTGTGCTATAGTCTGCAGCTCCAAAGTATCAGCCCCAGCTGTTCCAATGGCAGCTGAAATGACACCAATCTCGTTCAACATTCTGAGTGGTGTTCGTATATCATCCCCGGATCTTCCACCACTCAACAGTATGAGTATCTGTGGAACTCCTTCAGTGAGTCTACTTCCAGACTCAGATGTAAATACAGAGCTCCTTAGATACTGCAGAGCTGCCCCAATGTTAGTAGTGTAACCTCCTTTGTGTTGTAGGTATCCTACTGCATGGACAACATCGGCTGCTGTTGGGTATCTTTTGAAGTTAAAAACAGTCTCAGCAGTGTCACTGTACTGGACCACAGTTACACGGTCTGCATCTGTGCCAATGTTTAGGTCTGTTACTATACTTTGCACAAATGCTTTCATATCCATGAATTTTTCTTGAGAATCATCTGACCCATCAAGCAGAAAAACGATGTCTCGTCTGTTGGTATCTGTAATTACAGGGAATAAGATGTGTTGATAACTGTGTTGGGAAGTGTTTCCTTTCTCTCCATTTCCTTTTAATCATTACCTATCACCTTGAATCATGGGTACTATTCATAATGTAATGAGTATGAACACTCTCTATTAACATTCTCAATTAACTTAATCATAATTAATACATACTTAATTATGCATGCCACACAAAACAGGGGGTGGTGTACATTATTTGCAGTCTTACCATACAATGTTGGTTTAGTAGCAACCTTTTCATGTTTTATGATGGCAGAGAGTATTTGTTGTTCAATGTTTAAAAGATCAGTGGTGTCTGATGGAAAAAAAGCATGACTGGCTTCCTGTGTCACAGTCTGAATTTCAAGGGTATCTGCATTCTTTGTACCCACCACAAATACCATCACACCACGTTTGTTTAATTTTTCCACAGCATTTCTCACGTCATCTGTAGACCGTCCACCAGTGAAAAGAATCAAAAACTGAGAGACACCTTGCTGGTGCCTACTTCCAGAAGAGGCTGTCAAAACATGGTCATTGACATACTGCAAGGCAGCACCAGTGCTGCGCAGCCTTCCCCCTCTGTGACTCAGGACTCTCATATTGCCAACAACTTTTTGCAGGGTTTTGTGCGTGTTCAGAAAGAATTCAACAGTGGCCTCTTTGCTGTATTGTACCACTGAAACACGATCTTTGTTCTCATTCACATTGAGCTTCCCCACCATGCTTTTAACAAAGTCAAGCATTGATACAAATTCACTTTGCATGTCATCTGAGGAATCCAATAAGAATACAATGTCATGCTGACTGGATTGGGTTTGATCTGCAGAGACAAGGGTAACATTTAGATAGATAGATCGACAGACACAGAGACAGACGGACAGCCAGATAGACAGACAGACAGACAGACAGACAGACAGACTTACCTGTAGTCATCTGTGATGTTATCCTTGGCTGTCGAGGGACCCTTTTCAAAAATGTCAAAAGTCTCTGAGCAATGCTCTCAGTATCAGCAACTCCAAGCCCAGTGAAAGTGTGTAAAGGGTCATATGCAATCATTTGCTGCTCAAGTATGTCTGCATTTCTTGTTCCTACACAGAATGGAACAACTCTGTCCTGTTTCAGAGCAGCTGCAGCACTAGCAACATCATCCTGAGATCTTCCACCACTTAGGAGAATCAATATTTGTGGGACACCATCTTGGTGACGACTTCCAGAGGAATCAGCAAAAGCATAATTCCTCACATAATTGAGTGCAGCTCCTGTGTTCAGTGGCCTCCCCCCTTTATGGTTCAACTGCTGGACAGCAGCAAGAACATCCTGCTTTGCTGTGTAGGAGTTCAAATTGAAATGTGTCTGTGGATCTCTGCTATACTGGACCACAGAAACACGAACTCTCTCATCACCAATATTTAGGGTTTCTACAATTCTTTCAACCAAAGCTTTCATTGCTGGGAATGCACTCCTTGTGTCTTCTGATCCATCCAGTAGAAACACTATGTCACTTTGTTGGGACTCTAATTCCACTGGGGGGAAAAAATAAATGTATTTTCAACAATAAGCTAAAATATGTGTTGGGTCATTTATTACACATTACTTGGTAATGTTTGAGAGTTGTAAGTTAGTGTAATCTTTACAAATGCTGTGCTAGATACCAGAACATTTAAATAAAGATAAATACAAGATAAGAAGCACACTCCTCTTTCGCAAATGAAAGATGGTGAGATATGAAAACAAAAGTTTTCAGCATTCTCCTCCACAAACCAATGATATGATTATCATTGGCTCAAGTGAGAGCTTAAGACAAGAAATGGCAGACATATGTGAGTCAGTCAAGAAAGAAAACTCCAGTCTGGACAATGACATCACAACTGTTAAGGATTATTGATGTGGAGCCAGTTTGAGGAGCATGAAACTGATTGCCTGATGTTTCATTGCGTTTCAAACATGGAAGGAATAAGTATGGTAAAACAGAAGGGTTTGCCATCTCATTGTTGATACTTCTTACCTACAACAACAGGATGTTCTGTTCTTTGCTGGACAAATACAGCTAACTGTGGTTGAAGGAACAAAAGTTGTCCAAAGAGAGGCAGGTTGTAAAGAAAATTGGAGGACAAGGCAATTTTTTGCAGCTCCACCAGATTAGCTCCTTTCAATCCAATTGCAAAAGACTGGATACCAGATTGTTTAAGACTCAAGGCAGCTTTGGAAACATCATCACTTGATTTTCCAACAGTCAATAAAAACAGAATTTGAGGCACGCCCTCCAAGTGTCTACTTCCAGACAAAGTTGTGAAAACATGGTCACGCACAAACTGTAGAGCTGCTCCAGTCTTTCGATTTCTTCCTCCTTTATGGTGAATATTTTTTACAGCGGAGATGATAGCCTTTTTGGAATTATGAGATTTAAGATTGAAGTAGATCGTTATATCATCACTGTACTGCGCAACGGCCATTCGAACCACATCATCATTAGTATCCAGCTCTTTTGCCATTCGTTTGATGAACTCTCGAATGATAGGTAGTCCATTTCTAGAGTCGTCTGACCCATCAAGTAGAAAGACAATATCCCTCTTGTTGCTCCCTGTGTTACAAGGTGATACACGAATAGATGGAACGAATTTAAGAACTGTGGTTTAGGATATTTATGCACTTGTGACTTCCCAACAGCAGTGAATTTGAAGAAGTAAACCACAGAAAGAAAGATGAGTAATCAAGGCATTAAGAAACACATTTTTCCTGCAAGACAAGTCTCAAAGAATTGTTGACTCACTGTTCAAGTGGATAAAGAAGGTGTAAAAAAGTGTAACAGATAAATATAAATATATTTTTTTATTTATAAAAATGTGCAGTTCTTTGCTATTAAATAATTTAAAGTTTGGGTTTTTTTCTAAGTCCCCTATTTTATGTTCAGTCTTATAAGTTTTATTTGATTTGAGGGAAACTCATCGAAATTAGTGACTTTGTATTTGAAATCAGGTGTGAAAGTAAACTGTGAACGTTTAGCATTTCCCACTCCAAACCCCACCAATACAATCCCATGCTCTTTAATAACACTTTCTTTAGTAACAACTGAAACAGACCTTAAAGAAAAGCTTACCTTGTTGAAGAACTATGGTTAGCTGCTCCCGCGGGAGGCTCACATAGTTATTGAGCTTTTGTGGAATGGTATTAAGCTCACTGAACTCTTTAACAGTGAAAGCAAAGGCAGGGTTGTGAGAAATTGCTTCAATTTGCTTTGGGTCTGCATCCTTAACACCAACACCAAATGGCAGGACTCCTCCTGTCTTCAATACCCCAGCAGGTTCTTTCACATTGTCCCTGGACCTGCCTCCGCTCAACACAATCAGAAACTGGGGGACCATTTCTTCAGTCCGACTACCATGCCTTTTAGAGAAGATAGTGTCCTTCATGAATTTTAGAGAAGATCCTGTGTTCAGGCTGCGTCCACCAATCAGTGGCATGTTACGGACAGCTTGCATCACCTCTTCTTTGGTTTGAAAGCTATTAAGGTAAAAATTTGCATGTGGTCGTTCACTCTGTTGCACCACTGCAATCCGCACCTTGTCTATCCCAATGTCAAGAGGGTCAATTACTTTAATGATAAAGTCCCTGATGTAGGGGAAATCTGCTCGAACATTGTCTGTGCCATCAATGAGGAAGGCAACATCTCTTTCAGCCCCAGACACTGCAAAGGAAAACGTGAATTCAATGCACATACTATAACACTTACTTCATAATTAGTAAGAGAAAAATAATACTCACAAGTAGAGCCTGTCACTGTTGTTTTTATGTCGCCAACTACCTGTGTTAACATTGGCATGATTTCGTCTGCCTTTGCTGGTATGTTTGAAAAAAGAGGCTCATGGTAGGCAATTGCTGAATCAAAGGCAACACTTGTTAGGGTTCTTGCATCTGCTTGACCAGAGCTGACGGTGAAAGTCACAATTCCAGCTTTAGCCAGTTTATCAGCCATGTCTATAACATTATCCTGGGCTGGGCCACCTGTGACCAAAACCAAGATCTGTGGGGTTCCTTCCTGTCTGCGTGAACCAACTGTTGGGGTGAACATGGTCTGGAGGGCATACTGCATGGCAGCAGCTGTGTTTAAAACTGAGCCTCCCATAAGCCTGAGTCGAGAGATTCTGTTCACAATATCCTCCCTGTTGTTGAAGTCATTTAGATAAAACTCAACTTGTGGACGCTCTGCAAACTGAATGAGACCGAATTGGACACGGTCCGGTCGTACATCCACTTGGTTGACCACATTGATGAGGAAGTCTCTCACATAGGGAAAATTACTGCTGCCAATGTAGTCGGATCCATCAACTAAGAAGACAATGTCTCTAACCACCCTTTGTGTCTGCACTGTGGTTATCTCCACCACTGCAAGAGAAGCACAACAATAAAAACACATTTTTAATTTTTAAATATAAGTGGAAATCTGTATTTACATCAGTTCTCCAAGCAGCCCTCTGTAGTTTAGACACAGAGAGTGAATTAATTGCTACATACTAGTGCATTTGTGCCACTTTACACTCTATAGTAAATTGCTCTCAAATATTATAAGATTTAAAGTATAGGAAGTTAAACAATACATGTCAGAGGGAGGCAGACAGAACAATTAATTACTTATACTGTTTGATAAAATATATTTTAAATTTGTCATCCCATGTGACATCATAAGAGGTAGGTGGTAAGAAGATGAATGAATGGATTTTTCAAGCATTGGAGCATGCACATGTATTCAGAGTGCATAAAAGAGAAGAACCTACCTGGTTCTGTTGGTACCTCCGTCACGATCACCCCAGCCATTGTGGTCAGGACATTTAAAATTTCCCTTGGCTGTGGGGATGAAGGGCGACTCAGAACACGCATGTCCCTCAAAATATACGTGGCACTCGGCGCAAAGGCAGTCTGCCTGAGTTCATCTTCATTGGCTGTCTTTGAGCCTACAGCTATTGTCATTATACCCTTACGGAGCAGATCTAAAGCAGGTACGCCCACACTGTCACTGGACTTTTTACTGGTCAACAGCACTAGAAACTGAGGCACCCTCTGTCCAATACGACTGCCTTTCTCAGCCAGGAACATGTTTTTCCGCACAAAGTCCAAAGCCGCACCGATGTTGACTATCGGCCCAGGTCTCGGTCTGATACCACTTAAAGCGGCAGTGAGTGACTCCCTAGTTGGATGAGAGTTGAGGTCCATCTCTACTCGAGGGACATTGCTGAACTGGGCCACACCAATTTGAACGTCATCTGGGCCAATCGGTATGGTGTCGGCAAACAACTTGATGAACTCTCGGACAGAATTGATGCTCTGGGATCCCATTGTGCTGTCAATAAGGAAAATGATGTCTCTTTTTCCAACAGTTGTGACTGAAAAGAAAAAAAAATGACATATTTTAGAAATTGTTTTTGTCTGTTTTTTTAATTTTAAGCTCTTTGCATTGCTTTTATTTTAATTTTGTTATTTATATTGGTAGTCTTTATGATTTGTTCACATAAAATTACATTTTTAAGATTTTTCCTTATTTTGGCATTGAATTAATGATTGAAATAACCTGCTTCAGATAATGTATGTAATCTACTATACATTTGTAAAGCATTGTCTGATATGCTGCAATGGTCTCAAAGCCAATGAAAGTCCCATTGGATATTATATAAATAATCAACTTTTGCATTAATTTGCAAAAGACTAGCCCATTTTTCCACCACATGGTTCCTCTCAGTTAACATTAATTTCAAGATGTTGGATCCATTTTTGCATATACTATTTGATTTGGTTTTGGTTGGTTGGTTTTGAGGTAGTACAGAGTTCAATAAGGGCATATACTTGTTATGACCTTTTCTAGTAATAGCATATATATATATATATATATATATATATATATATATATATATATATATATATATATAGCAAATGAGAACTTGGAAAATAAACTCTGTCAATTTGTAATAACAGGTGATGTAACTTCCCACATTTCCAGTGTGAAACAGTAAGGTATAAATTGAGTTGGTACCATGTAGTAGAATAGTCAGCTGAGTATTTTTACTTATTTTACATCTCTGATTAAAGTATTTTCACTTTAATTTTGACCAAGGCTATCTTACCTTTGACATTATATGACATTTATGAACCATATCATAACCACTCTGTTCCACCAACATTTACAGAAAAGTTACATACCTTCTCTATACTCATTCTGAATTAAAATGGTGCGCTGGATCACTCCCACAATGTATGGTAACAGCTGGTCACCAATGTTTGCCACTGCTCTGAAATCAGGGGCTGACAGGATAAAACTTTTATCCGTAGCAACTGCTTCCAGATCTGCAGCAGCAGTGTCACCAATCCCCACACCGAATGTGACCACACTGGCACTCTTAAGAGCCTGGTCACCAGCACTAGTATCATCATCAGATGAACCAGCACTGATCACCACCAACATCTGGGGCACGCCATCTTCTGCCCTGCCGCCAGTTATTTCATTCAAAAGGTTCTCGGCCGCATCCTCCAAGGCAGCCCCAAGGTTTGATTCATCTCCCCCTGGGTAGGTCAGAGCCTTCACAGCATCCTGGACCGCTGCTTTGCTGTCAAAGCTATTTAGATAGAACTTTATCTCTGGGTTTCTGGTGTACACAGCCAAGGCCACTCGAACACCATCGCTGCTTATGTCAAGGGGCTCAATGATTTTCAAAACCAAATCACGCACAAAGGGGAAGTTGGCTTCTCCAACGTTCTGTGATCCATCAATTAAGAGCACTAGGTCAGCAGAATCTGGTGCTTTAATGAGAGAAAGAGAGAACACAACAAAATGGAATTTGTGAAAGTGTTAACACAGTGAGACATAGAAAAGAACTCGTGCTAGCATTTCACTTGCACGTGTCAGGTGACATTCTGTGTGACTAAATCAACAACATTGCAAAACACATCATACTGCATGTAGGCAGAACCAATGGGATTCTGTTAACCTATCATGGGAAAGATTGGCTGGACTAGAATACTATCTCTTCATTACATCTTTAAGTTGAGTTCTATCTTTACCGACACAACTCAGAAAACTAGACACATATCTGGATGAGTGTGGTTTCGCTTTGACAGAGATGAAGTGACTTATTCCAGAGTTGGATCAGTATAAATGACTAGAACCAACACTCTCAAACTATTGTAGTGAACATGGACATAATTTGATTGAAGACTTTGCTATAGAACGAGGATGAATAATCTACTTTTGATCTGCAACAGGGTCAAAATTCAGTCACCATTATTTGTACAGTATTACTGTAGTCCATATGATGACTATATATGCCACTTCATGAGTATTAATATCATATAGGATAATGTTTTCACACACCTATATAAATAGCATTTTACAGAACTCTTGATAGTTTGTTGCAGACTGAAAACATAAAAGATGAATTTGGTTGCAGGACTAACTATTTGCCTAGAATCTCCACTGAGTTCAGCCTTTCCATGCAGACTCTTGTTATGGACCTCAGATAAAGTGACCAGTCATGATCTGCCAACTCGTCCTTGGTGCCTACATGTTTGCAGCACATGAGAATCTTTTCAGATCAGATCAAAATCACTCGTTGGGTACATTTGTTTTAGAAAATATTCCACCAATTTAATGTAAATTTCTGAAAAAAGTCTCAATGTGCTTCTTCATGTAGGTCAAGACCGAGTCTGAACAGCCTCATCACTGTTTCAAAATACACAATACAATGCAGAATATTTACACATAAAAGGCATTATGAATAATAAAGACAGACATACACACAAAATGCAAGACACATAAGCAGTTGTGCATGGTTAGCTATTGTTAATATTAATGTTTGATATCAAGGTGAGATGTCTTTTCAAAGAAGCCCTCGAGAAGATCTTCCTGGGATTTTGTTGTGAAGGCATCACTCGAATGATTCTGTCATTTGTTATGAGTGCTGAATGACATTTTTGAAACTTTTGCATGGAGAACATTATTCATTCCACACCCTCCATATCTGCTCCGACCTGGCACAAATATCCATGTGTGTCATCTGTCACCTAAGATGCTGTAAGGGTGTCAATCACATGCAGTCCTCATTTTTAAACTGTCAAGCGGGAAATAGAATCAAGTGATGTTAATTCTGCAGTTGGACAGCGAAAGGATGTAGCTGATTGTGTTAATGATAAAATTCTAGTCACGCAGCAACTTCCTCCACCACATGTAGGCGCATTAGTATGGTAGGGACGCTGGTCCCGTTTCATTACCTGTCCCTCTTTGTGCCAAAGAGGCCTCGATTGTGACAGGAGCGCCCCCTGACCGGGTCACAGCCCCGCATATCCCCACTACTAAATCCTGGATTATGTTCCCCAAAGCCAGGAAAGAGTCTACACTGAACACATGGGTGTCATAGGGCTGGCTAGCCATCGCCCTGAGCTCAGAGCCCACTGCGTCCTTAACTCCCACTGTAAAAAGCTCCACGCCTTCAAGTCGCAGCGCCTGAGCTGGCGTGGCCACGTCATCCTGGGAGCGCCCGTCTGTGAGCACCACCACCACCTGCACGGCTCCTTCGACAGCACGGCTGCCTGCACGAGGATTTACGTGCACATAATTCAAGAACACCAGGCCCAAGCCGGTCCGGGTGCCCCCACCACGGTGCGACATTAACAGGATGTGCGCTAGGACCCCCGTCATCGTCGGGTAGCTGTTGAGCTGGAACTCAGTATGTGGCATGTCGCTGTACTGCACCAGTGCGAATTTGAACCTGCCCCCTCCGGCCTGGTGCAGCATTTGTGTCAAACTGAACAGAAACTGTCTGACATGCTTAAAGTTCCCCATTCCAATACTCCAGGATGAATCCACTAGAATGTATATATCTGCAGCCAAACCTTGTGCACAATCTTCAAAAGAATGAACATCACAAAAAAAACAGTTGTTTGGTTCCATTCAGTTTTTTTTTTTTTTTTTTAAATTCATGAGGCTGAACAGAACTTAATATTTCATGACATTTTAAGGTTGATAGTTGACACCAATAAAGATGGACAGTCCACACACTCAGCTGTCATTTTACCTCCATTGTATCAAATAACTGATTCTACTTAGACAGTTTTTACATTTGATTGTTTAAAGAACAGGACGATTTATGTTAACTTATAATTACCCCCACTGTCTGTGAGGGGGAGACATTTATGATCTAGCCCAAAGCCAGGAACATTTAGGAGCTGTTGTAGTGTCCATCTTTATGAACATTTACTGTTAAAACATGTGGTTTGGATCAAATGTACAGTTTTGTTTCTACCAAATCCTTTTCAAACCACAATGATGTCATCTAAGCAATTAAAGCACAAGGAAAGCTTGAATGGATGTATTTATTATGTGCATATATATACCTATTTATTTGTGTTTCCTCTGATCCATTTTTTTTTACTTGAATATGACATGACACAAGTTGATATTCAAGTAGGCTGACCGCGTGAAAAAGAGCTTTAGATCAACTTACCATCCTGAGCATCAAGATTGTGGATAAATCCTGAGAACAAGACGCCCAGGAGGGCACACAGTGGCAACAGCCCGTGCCCCATCTTGTATCAGCAACTCAGCAAAGGCCACACCTGAGTGACGACAGGGAGGTAAGAGATGAAGCACATCTGGCCGTGTGTCATTTAAAGAAACATCCTGCAACTATTTATGTGCTCTTTCAACATCCAGTTTGCATTTCTACAATGTTTTTCTTCTGGTGGGATACTTTTTGAACTCTCCAGTGCCTGTAGGTGAAACCTTGCATAATCTTGATCCACTGAACAAAAGAGCGACAGTTGATCTTTGACACGCCGCACAGGAGAAAGAAAAACATACTTCATGACACATCCTGCTCTGTGCTGCTGAAGCACCCCAGCTGCTTCACAATGGGAAGAACGATTTTCATATTAAAGTGGAAACTTTATGTATCCAAGTACGCACAGGAGGGATCCTGTCGAGGTGGGAGGAAATTTGAAGGCGAAATCTCTTAATTTCCTCTGACACACTGCCTCACACCTTTAATTACATGGCTTTGACATGACATGACTTTTCACATATGTACTCTATAGGATGTCCTGGGGACCAGATCACATGTATCCTTTGTTCTTGTGTGTTCACACATACAGCACCTCTGGATAAACTCCTGATAAAACCAGGGCTGCAGTACATGTGGCAAAGAGGCTTTACTGACTTAGAAAAAACAAAATGGGATCCAGATGACATGAAAAAAAGAAAAGAAGATGAAGAGAAAGAGATATAATTAGTGGAAAATGCTTGGTTTGTTCATTTGATCACTGCAGTTAAACTCCTGTACAACAACAATCCTGATCCAGAATGCAGCAATTAAAGTAAACTGAAAGCTGCTTGAAGTACAGCCCAAGCTCCAACAGTTTTACAGTGTGGTTTTGCACCGATCCGTCCGACCCCTGAAGACCAATCTCTTCCTAGACAGGAGATTTATATAACGGCGTTGTGTGGTGATAGGGTTTATTTTAGTTAAGGAAACAACTCTGAAACAATGACTCAGCAACAGTGAACAGCGAACACAGTGTGTGTGTGTGTGTGTGTGTGTGTGTGTGAGAGAGAGAGATCAGGTTTGTCCTTATTACAGAGGTGACAAACGTCAGTCCAGAAAAATGCTGTCTGTCCTTCAATGTGGGGGAAAAAAACAACTTTCTTCACTTTTAAATCAACGTTTAGCTTTGTCTCATGTGACAAAGTGTATTGTGTCTCATGTATTGAGTAAGTGTGTCTCATGTATTGAAATCTATGGAAAAGATTTTCAGGCTGATTAATCACTCCCCCTTTTAGTCACTATGTGGTTTTAAGTCTGATCATCTGAAAAGGGCTGATTGCTCAGGGTCAGCAGCCCTGAGTCAGAGCCCCGTATGCTAAAGCAGACACATTTTCACTGGGATTATAACCTGACCTGATTTTACTCAGATGCATGTGATGGGGCTTCACTCACTGGATGGATTATGGAGCACAATTACACACATTCAGTCTTATACAAAACAGTTAATTATAATAATTATTGTTTCAAAATAATAAATAAAAAGGGGAGTTCTAGCAATGCAGAAATCCAGATATTGCAATCAACATTTTGACCAGCAGTTCCCACCGTGAACACTTCTTGGATGTTCTTGTGGTTTCTGGGCTCAGCTCAGTTTGAGTGGAAGCCACCAACAATATGCAGGAATAATTAAGTCTAAACACGTTAGTTCAGTGTTTATTAGTTATTCAGTCTCTGCGTTTAAGCATCTGCAGATCACAAATGAAGGGATTTATTCAGCAATAAACACCAGAAATCACGCTCAATTGGACACATTTCCATCACTAATGATGTCCAACAGGCGGTTTTTGCTCATTTAATCAGAGGCTGGACTCTCCAGACAGAAACAGTTGCGGTTGTTTTTGTTTTCCAGTCGATCTCTGGGATTGCATCGATGTTTGTGTTCACAGTTGAAGCTCGAGAGGCTTGAGGCCGTTTCCCTGCAGATGCTGCCAGCTGTGGCCAATGTGGTTTCCACTGGGCACAGAGGGACGCACCGCAGCACGGCAGAGCCCGTCCAGATCAGAGGGACAATATCGGAGCAGGGACTCCAGAAAATTCCAAACATTGAGGGCAGAATTCCTCATTCTCTGTTTCTGGGTTTCAACCAGTAAAAGTCTGGTGTGAGCGATCACACTTCCCCTTCATATCTGTCAAACATCTTCTACAGGGAGATCTGGCCTGATCTGAAAATAATGAGGTGTCGTGTTTATGGGTCTGAGTCTCTGTTGAAGTTCAGCTTCGCTCCACAGCGAGCGCGACCCGGGGCTGCTCACTGCTACAATAGATCACGCTGAGCCACAGGATTTATAGCTACTGTCACCGTCAGCTCACACAGCGAGCCAGAGTGCCCACGAGCACGCTGAGCATGTCTGAATATGGACCTCACACACACATTTACTAGTAAGATACACACACACACACACACACACACACACACACACACACACACACACACACACAGCAGAACAGTAAAATCACATGAAGAAGAAATCCTGTCAGTTTGTGAACTTTAGTGAAGTTATAGCTGCATCATCATCGCCCCCTTGTGGCCAGAAATCCTTAATAACCCCAAAAAATCAGACTGCTCTGACAAACTCAAATGATTTGAAAAGTTAGAAACTCCACAACTTATTTTAGCATCTTCTGTTTATAATCTCTTCTGCTTTGCAGGCATGTTTAATCCAAACTCTTGTTTGAAAAGCTGCATGAAGGGCAACTTCATCACCAACTTTAGTTTTAATCTGCATTGTTTCAGTGAGAACCACCACAAAATATTAAACGGATATACTTTAAATAGAATTAAACAGAAACTGTGCTCATTCACGTCTGTGTACAAATTCACCCGTGTGAGCCTTCACACACACACGATCATGCATCAGCGTTGTTTGGAGCTGCAACAGCTGCGACATGTGTGGTACATCTGAGGGGATGAGGGTGTGTGTGGGTGTGTGTGTGTTGGCGGGGGGGGGGGGCTTGCAGTCATTGTCTGCAGGTTTAACACAGACTTAAATTATTACCACCTGAAGATGAGAGGAACCTCTGATGGAAATGGTTTCATATCAAACCGTAGACTTTTAAAAGAATGTGTGTTTTCATTTATCTTTTTAAACAATTATGATTTAATCATCTGCTATTTTAACAAATCAAGATAAAAAGTGCACAAGCTCACTTGTAGATTAACAAACTTTAAGACATTATTTATGATTAGGATTTATTTTGAATTTGCAGCCAGTCTGGTGTTCAGCACGCTGAAAGGTTCTGGTCTCCTTATAAAGTGAAGACTGACACAGTAGTTCACTGAGACCTTTGTGAAAAATGCTCCAACCTTCCAAACATCTGCAATGCGTCATGAGCACAGAAAACACAAGACTAGAGGTTGGAAAGAGCTCATAAAGTATAAATGATTTACAGTTTGTGTCTAAAAAACCTTTGTTGTTTAAAAAGCATCTGAAAAAATCTTCTGTTCTGATGGTGCCCAAGTGGAGGCGCAGCATCGCGGTAATCCAGGCGGTGAATCTTCACCACGGCCAAAGACTCGACCAGATCTGGAGCAAATGAACTCGCAACTCTCCTCCCACTTTCAAGCTATATCCCCTTCCTCACTGTATCCTAGCAACCGGTACATGCAAACAGTGCAAGTCATGGAAACATGTTCAGTGAAAGACGGTGAAAGTGGTGACGTAGAGGGAAATCTTCTAGCGCCCCCTCAGAGAACCTCCCTGATGAAGACGTTCCTCTGCTCTAGACGGGGCTGGGGAGAGGTTTAACAGCCCACACCTGGACCAATGAATCCCACCACGACCACCACCACCACCACCACCACCCACCCCCCTCTCACTGCGGAGCGGCTCAGTGACAAGTGTGGAAAAGTGTGCAAAACACTTTTCCACCCGTCCTCTCACAGTGGGTGTGGTGTTGGGGCTGTCACTGCAGTAGAGACAGCAGCTCCAGCAGCTCACATGCAGCTGGTGTGTGTGTGTGCGTGCGTGAGTCTGTGTGTGTGCGCGTGCATGCTTGTGTGTGTGTGTGTGTGTGTGTGTGTGTGTGTGTGTGTGTATGTGTGTGCATGTGGACATTTTCAATGAGTAAATGAAGATTTCACGATGCAGGAAATGGCCACTCAAAACATCGTGGAGCTGATTTGGGGTTTTCTGTGATGAATGCGGTGATGTCATCAACAGCCATCACAGCGTCCACAACATTTAGGAACATTTTCCTGTTTCCTGGTGTAACATTCAGACCCTTATTTAGACCCATACCTGCGCACTCAGGTTGATTGAAAGCATTAAAATTCTCTGCTGATGCACATCTGGGGTCATGCTGCAGAGATTCTTCCTCCCACATTTGACATCTGTGCAGTAAATTGAACCGTGCTCCCCCGGAGGGGCTGCGTTTGACACATGAAGCGGAAAAACGGCACATTACTGAGGTTTTTCCACCTATCGCTCTCTTGCACCACTTTCGCCACTAAATGTCAGGTTCAAACCACCCTGGTAAACCCACACTGACGGGTATTTGCGGGCAAAAATGCCAGAAACTCTGTGCAACGGACCAGAAAGTTGTAAACCGCGGCTGGGTCTGTGCAGCTCTGGTCAGTCCTCAGAGTTTAAAAACAAATAAGAAATGCATTTGGAGAAGACTGATGAAGACACGAAGCACTCACCTTCTGCTGAAGTAGCCGTACTCCACCGTATTTGTTAATGAGGGAAAAAAAACCTTATGTGAAATGAATGCAGGCTGGACCTTTGGACATTATCCTCCCTGTAAATTCCTCTTGCTGGGTTTTCCAGAGGAAAGGCTGAAGAGCAAAGAGCGATAAGAGATGAGCAGAAAGAAAGGGTGGTCCTGGGTGAAAGGGGGGGGGGGTGGTTGAGACAAAGACTGACACCAGCTCCAGTCTCCAACCAGAGGAGCTGTGGTGCTGAGTTCAGCAACGGGATGAGACAAAGTTCTGCCACCTCCTGCTTCCTCCTCCCACTTTCCCTCAAGAAAAGGGAAAAAAGGAGAGGAGGGTGAGCGTGGGGAGGAAAGGTCTAAATGAGAACCAGACTCATGTTGTACTGTAGCTCTGTTTGGTCTGTGAGCCGTGGGGATGATGATGTCACAGATCCTGTTACTGTTTCATGGATTTCACCATTTGTTCATTTGTCTCAGCTCATTCTTTTTATTCTTCAGATCTTTGGAACTTCTTTTCAGAAGCTCAAGAGTATCAGTGTCCGTGCTCAGAGTGGCCAGCATCGGTTTCTAGACTGTTCCTGACCTCTCCGCCGAAATGTAAAACATTTGGTTTTGACAGTCGCAGCAGCTGATCATCAGAAGGTCCCAGGAGGTCCTGGCAGAGTCTGAGAACGTGCATGTTGTTACGTAGTGATGACAATGTCAGTCTAACTACATGGATGACCTCATCTCATAGTTCAGACTCTCATTTAGGAAGTCTGGCGAACCTGAGGAGGGACAGAAGCAGCTCCTTCGCTGCTCTCTAATCTTCAGATATCAGATAAATACGAGGACACGATGGAGCAAAGTCCCAGTTATGTGGATGTGAATGTTTATTCCTAATTGAAGGACTGCGGAACGGCCTCTGATCGTTCTGATCAATCTGCGTTGAAAGAGTGTGTCATTATCCTCTCAAATGTGCTCCGTCGGGGTCATTCTTTGCTGCTGAGTCAGAGCCCCGACCCCCGCCTTCCTTCAGTGACGACTGTGTAATCACTGTCAGCTCCCTTGATGTGTTCAGGGGTTGTGTGTTTTCAGAGGTTTTAGATGTTAGAACGATGGAAACTCTTGTGCTGCCACCCGCACTCACTAACCAACATCACCAACGGCCACCGACCTCCTTCTAAACAC
The DNA here is from genome assembly GCA_911728415.1 of Lagocephalus sceleratus. NCBI lineage: Eukaryota > Metazoa > Chordata > Actinopteri > Tetraodontiformes > Tetraodontidae > Lagocephalus > Lagocephalus sceleratus. Next base: position 9,698,210 of record CAJVRN010000216.1, on the reverse strand, counting down.
AACCGCGAGGATTTGGACGCAATGACTCCCCACAATGTTGTGCCAAATCCAAGAGCATGATGCTGTTCACGGAGAAGGACGGTTACGTAAAAGTCCTCCTGTGTCAGTCAGAGACCCCGGGGTCACTAACACAATGGGGGACACTGCGAGGCTTCAAGACAGACTGTAAATAAAACCGGGCTGGCTTCAGATCTCTGTTTGAGGATACTGAAGGGTCGCACATTTAATGAGCTCAGCAGACAAAGACACACAGACTAAACAACTCAAACAACAAACTGTCATCAGAGCGACGGCGGTGGCGAACAGTGAGTAAACTAGACGCCAGATGCAGCTCGGAAAAATCAAGCGTGACACGCTGCGACTCGTGTCATCAAAGAGAGCCGAGCCAACGCATACTTTCACGTTCAAAACACTGGTGGATTTGGAGGAAACAAGATCTGATAAACACGCTGAAGCCTGTTTACATTAGACAGGGTTATTGCACTAAAACACACAAACAACGAAAAACATTAAAACTTGACGTATTTTTGGAATCGTTGGCTCAGAAGTTGAGAGAGCTTCTGCAGCATCATCGGCAGCTTAGCGAGAGCTCCTGCGTGCCCCCCAGTGCCCCCAAGAATGCACAGTTGTGTGCACATGAAGTTAATCTCAACAGGAAAGAATCCCCATTAGCGACTCGTTGCTGTGCTCGGTTGAGGGAGGATCGCTGCTGCATTTTTCCACCACTGAGCCGAAGCAGACTTTTCACACAGAGGACGGGACTCTGGGAGATTTATTCCCTCTGTTACGTGAGAATTGAAGCAGAAAGCTGAGCAGAAATCATCTGTGCATTGGATGACCTGCAGCCCTGTTTGGAGTCCACTCCGCTCTGGGTTGCTGATGCTGTGGTAGCGCCAGATAGTTCCAAATATCAGTAAAATTTGTGGTTAATGTTTAATCCCGTGCTTTGTGTTGACTTCAGAGGATCAAAATGTTTCCTCTCTGTCTGGAAAACAGGTCTTCTAGTCCCAAATGGGCAAAAACGAACTCAACTCAAATGTTTCAGAAAGCTTTTGCGGCGCATCGGGGTCCCATATGCGTCTGAGGGGAGGTCAAGGTCGTGCTGACGAGCACACAAACTCCCCCGACTCCCTCCTCTCTCATTAACCGCTGCCAGACTCCATCCTTCAGACTGATACGGAACTAAAGACGGCAAACCCCAAACGCTTCTCCTCTGAGCACAAAAAGGTGATTTTATTCCTCGTCACAATGTTTTTGGTGTGAGGGCAGCCCTAAAACCTTCCTACAGTGTATGGAAATTCTGAAAAATGAAGGGAGGGTCCTTCAGCTTCACTCAGTCATGAACACACACTCTGTTTATTGGAGTCGCCCCCGCTAACCTGCAGCATTCAGTCAGGTTTGCAGCCACTGAAGATGGTTGGAACAAAGTGTTCACTGGTCACTTAAAGGAAAATGCTTCTGTTGGTTCCACCAACATTCTAATTTCCATTAAAGCAGATGAGTAAATAAATGGGGGCTCTTAGATCACCACACCCGTGTGTTAATGCTGAGAGTTACTGTAAATGTTCAACAGGAGGATGTGCCAACACTTATTCTTTCACGTTTCACTCCTTCAACCAGTATTTATGTGTCCTGGCACAAACCCACAGTTACACATAAAGAAAAGACATTTATTGGATTTATTGACACTTGTTTTTAAATCTCGTTTTTAAACCTTTACAAAGTAATGGTTTCTGTTTCTTCTCTTAAGCTTATAACTTTATTCTACACAGAAGTTCAGACCCAACATGAACCCTGCTTTTATTAGATTTTGTCGTTAATGTTTTGTGTGAACTCACATTTATGAGCAAAGGAAACACCTCGGTTACCCTGGAAACTCTGAACCTGCATGTTTGGCTTGATTCTGCCTGTTCTCATTCCTCCGTCGGTGGAATTTCAAAGATGTTCCACTAAAGAGTTCAAAAAGAAGGAGATCTGCGGCAGTCTGCTCTGTAGTATTTATAATCCATCCATTTTCTACCACTTAGTCCTCCGCAGAGGGTCGCTACCATCGGGCGAAGGCGGGGTCCACCGCGCCAGTCAGGCGCAGGGCTGACACACACAGACAGACAGCCACTCTCAAACAGTCACACCTATGGGCCATTTAGAATCATCAATTACCCTACGTAATCCCTAATTACGCCTGTCTTTGGACTGTGGGAGGAAGCTGGAGAAGCCACGCAGGTACGGGGAGAACACGTACCCTCCACACAGAAAGACCACCATGCTGCCCTTAGTATTTATAATTTGAATTAAATATACAAAACAGGTAAATTAAGGTGTTGTCTGATTCCAAAATATCGAAAAATAATCTCAAAAGTTTTCTGCAAATGTGGAAAATGTCACAATAATGAATTTAGATGAACCAATATCCAAATACATGATAATTTCATAATAAACAAATGTACTTCAAATTAAACATTTCTGGAAATATCTACTCTGAGGAATTACAAAGAAACCCAGTAGTGGTTAAAAAGCTTGTAATCTGAGATTAATCTGACAGCAGACCTAAATAAAAAGTCAGTCTGTGCTGAGCGTCTGATCTCCAGCAGGGTGAGTTAAGAGAGTTCACCAGTGAAGGACAGGAGCCAAATATTCTGTCTCAGTGTGCTCCAGAGGCCTGCAGATAAATGAGAGCCAGCCATATGTCTGCTGAGGTGTTCTGCTTGTTTTGGACCTCTTTCATCGGAGCATTCCTGTCCGGTCGATCCCGCCACAGTGCGACTGGAGCGCACGCAGAGGCCTGAAGTTACTGTTTGTCCAACAAAATAATCCTTTGAAACCTTCCAGGAGCTCGCGGTTTGAACAGAAATATGAACTCTTCGGTCATCTTTCTTGTGGTTTTCCTACTTTTTGAGAAGTTTCCTGACTTAATCTTATCATTTTGATAGAAATATCGGTGTCAATCGCCAACAAAGGAGTCTGCAGCAACAATATTCATCATCTGACAGACTTGAAACATTTGAAGAATGTGGAGGACTGGGTGGAAACCATGGCTCTGTGTCCGATTCAGCAGTGTGTAGAATGTGCTTGACGCCTGAAACATTCACAACTGTAATGAGGACTTTCTTCCCTCTCTGAGATTCACATCTGGGAGATTCACATCTTCATTCTCTCCAGCAGGAGGAAAGCGGCTGAGTGATGGTTCGCATGAAAGGCCGGGCTTTAACATAGGAAGAGCTTTTGTTGTTGGAGGGGCAACCTGAGCGTGGCATTAATTTCCTCTCAAAGTCTGTGTGTTATTTCAACAAATATCCCAGACTCACACACACACTGGGGCTCCTTCATCACAGAACGAGGAGCACAAAAAGCCTTTTAATTTAGAGCAGAAAACAAAGAGAAGCACTTTATTCAACCGTAAACTTACACCACAGTCGTCTCTACTGGCTCTTTTTTAATTATTCATGTTCACGTCATTATACTGTTGACAAACCTCAGAGGTCAGAAAAGTAACAGCTGAATTGTTTATTTTTTCCCTCATCGATCATTATCAAGATAACTAATGGTTTTTGGGGCAGACGCTGACAGAACGCAGCAGAGCGCAGCTCCGCACTGGCCGGATGTTGTTTCCTCCCAACACTTTTTTTTTTTTTCCGGCATATTTGTCTTATCGGCACCGTCTGCGCAGACAAGAATGGTTAGGAAGGCTCGCTCCTCTGATGAGACACAAACTTCCTGAGCAGACACACCCAAGTCAAACCCACCAAGCGCACCCTGGACTCCCCCCGCAGCCTGGTTGGAATCACTTCTGACACATCTGACACTGAACTTGTGTCAGGCAGGAAACACCAACGTGCAACAATTTATAACCAAAACCTCATATGCTGCAATTTATCATCAGAATCTGGATTAAATGTAAACTATGTGTGTGTGTGCGTTCTTGGATCTGATGTCAGTGAGGATGTTTTTGAGGAGTGAGGATGTTTTGGCTGGTCCTCACAACTTCAAAGGAGTGTTAGACTTGGATTAAAGGTTTAGGTTAGAGTTAGGTTGGGTTAGGTTCAGGTGAGGGTCAGGAGGTCACGTGGGTTTGGGCAAGGAGCTGGGGAATGCGTCATAACGATGAAGTTCCTCACAAATATAGAAGTACAAGGGTGTGTGTGTGTAATAAAACACTGATTAGAGCCACACTCTACCTGATGACCCTCATGTGTTGCACCTGTGTGGTCTGATCACATAGCTCCGCCCCCTTTTACCTTCCTCACCCACTTAAGTTAAGGAAGTGGGTCTGGGCTGAGGCCTTTCATCAGAGCTGCTGCCTTTCATCAGAGCTGCTGCATCACACTCGGTCTGAGCTGCCCAGATCTCCGTCCCTCAGATGATCGCGTCCACCTCTCCCATCCCGACCAAATAGAAAAAATTAAAACCTGAAAATGGAATTTTCTGAAATCCTTCCCTGGATCAGAAGTGGAGGCTGCACGCGTTTCATTACCTGTTCGTCTAGACGAGGTTTAAAACCAGTCTGGTTCGCTGGGCTCCAGACCACCGGGACATGCTGCCTCGATTAGACCAGCCTGCAGCGGTCCGGCTGCAGCCCCTCATTAACGGAGCGTGGTGTTGTTTAACGACCATCTCGCTGTTGTTAGGCAGCCTGGAAGAGGGTGGAAGGAGCCCATTTCCTGCTGGAATTAAACTAATCTCGGGCGCTAGGGCGAACTTCTGTGTGTTCCTGTGTGACATAGACGCTTCCCAGCGTGTTTGGTGTGCGAAGTGTTGCTCAGTGACGAGCCCAGGAAGAAGGCCAGGACTATTTATATAAGCCATTTCCTCTGTGGGGATGAGCCCACCCCCTTCCATCTGCCAAACATCAGCCACGTCTGAGGATGGACCCGTGGATTTAATCTCGTTTCTTCCTAAAATCCGTCGGAATCTTCATTATTTGGGGTCAGCGGTGAACAGGAAGACCCAGGTGAGGTTTTTCATCTGCTGCAGCTTCTCAGGTTCCAGCAATATAGGAGGAATTCCTTCAAACACTTGATCACTGCCGAGGTGGGAGGAAACAACACTGTCCAACACTTTCATTTAACTATCCGTTCGCAGTGGGCGGAGCCCACGTTCATTTCGGAATGTTGTTTGTACAACAACAATAGCAACCCTAATTGGATAAACATGGATCATTTGGAGAGATATGACTGAGTAATCTATCATTTGCAGTGAGCGGCTAATCGTGACCAGAGATCTGATCTCTATCACAGAGGCTGATAAATGGAAAACGGTCAATGCAGGAGTTTCGGTGTTATGTAGTGAAGACTTGATTAACAGAGATGTGTGACGTTACGTAACCTTTTCTGGCATATACGCCATCGGGGTCATTTCTTAGAATCTGCAGATTACAGCAAAGGCCAAAGCTAAATGAAAAGCAGACGGGGCCCAACAGTTGGCCGCAAAGAGCGAGAGCAAAAGAGGGGGAAAAAAATAAAATAAAAGGTTTAGGCCCACATGGACACATGGAGCAGCGCTGTGGAAATGTGCTGCACAGCTGGAGAACATCCCCCGCTGCTCACAGCTCCTTTGATTTCCCTCATTATTAAAGATATCAGTAATTTTCCAGAATGTCAGCCAGGTAATCCCCGCCGGTGGACTCGGACACCGGCGGCTCCCCAGGATCTGCACCAAACCTGTACCGGCTGCTTCCTGCTCAGCCGGAAAAGACGGAACGGAAACCGTCTTGATCCGCTTTGCGTTTCAAGCAAAAAGTTCCCAAAGAGCCGTAGAGTGAAGAGAAAACTACCAGATATGATGATGGAAAACCTGTTTCTGATGCTCGTTGAGGCTCGTTTCTTTAGTTTCTTTAGTTTTCTTTGGTGTTCTGTTGGGGCTCCTGGCCCCGCCCACTTTTGCTCACAAACATAAATATTCTTTTGCATCCTGTTGGGAAACGCGATTCTCGTGAATTCAGTGGAAAAGCAGAGGCCAGAGGTCACAACATGCATCACTACTGTTTCAACTGTTTTAATGGTTTTTCTCTAATCCTCTTCACCTCCCCTTCGGCCCAACGCTGAATCATCAGCAGGTGTCGGCCATTATCTGACCCTGGCTTGGGCGGTGCTGGCAGCAGCTTCAGCAGGGTGTTCCGAGCCATCCTCGTCTCCCAGGTAACGCCGGCGTTCCTGGACCGGCTGTAACTCATCAACTCTTTGCTGGTTTGTAAAGACCCCGGATGCACAAATCACATCATGCATCCTTCAGATACGAAGGAGCAGCTGCTCTCCAAGAACATCCTAAATGAATTTAGTTTATTGATATTTGATAAAACAGATTTGGTCTTAGCTCATCATGATGATATACAGAGGGAAGAGAAGAGAACAAATGTGATATTTAACTCTATAATAGCGTGTGGTGTATGCCAACATTGATTATCACACCTTTAATGTGACTTTTAATTAATACCAAATCTTTAAAAATTGGAATTTTGCTTTAAATCTCAATTTGAAACCAAGAGGAGGGTTCTGCCATGTTACTCCAAATGTCATTACACATTTTTCTTCCCTTTGAACTGTATTCACATGGCCAAGGTTTCTTTTTCTTTCAGCGGTTTTGAGGGAAAGAGCTGCGCTAACACAGCCGACCGCAGGATACGCGCCCCCATCACCATTTCCATCGGGCTTTGGAAAACATGCTGCAATATTCCCGTTAGTCGTCCCAACCTCAGAAGGCCGTTGCACCTCTTCCAAGACGAGTAAGTAACCTTTCAGATCTTCTTCCCCAGCAGCTACTGCAGCTCGACCCCACAGTGGGACCGATCCAGTGATTTGTCCTGCACACCAGTCAATGATTGTTATTGTTGTCCATTATTGTATTTGGAAACCTCATATTCTCGGCCTCACTGTAAAAGTCTGTTCTGTTCCTCCGGCTCCCGCTCGTCCCCCCACAAAGGGGCAGGGACTTGCTGTGTTTCCAGCACTTAACATCACTGCAACTCTGCTGTATCACATCTCCCTCCTCCTCTTCTGCCAAGTACAGCCACATAAACCCCCACCCACCCACCCACTCGTCCTGCGGTGGCTCTCTGACTCACCAATCCAACTGAACAATGCCCACCATTGAACTAACGCATTTAATTGACAGCTGGAACCCATTAATACTGAATCCGGGAGCCATGGATACAGCACAATAAAATACATACGTGCATATTCATGAATGAAAATACATTTTCAGCAGGATTTCTAAATGTGGAAACTCTTTGTGTCACAGACCTTTAGTTGTCCTGAAAAGCCCCTGGAGACTTGCAGATGTTTGGAGGCTGACTCACCATATACTGCTGCCTTTTCCAGGACTTCTCCATGACTGGTATTTACCTTGAAAAGTTATAATTTCCAGGCTCTGTACAAATGACTTGGCTTATTTAACATCTGGTAATGGTTTTATTATTTCTCCACATTTTTTGTTCTTCAATCTCTCTTAAAATCAAGAGTGGAGTGCTTAAATTTGATAGTTTTACAAATTTGAGGCATTAGACGCCATAATACTGCGTAAAACGGCATCTGATCGGAGTTTTCGGCTCTTCCTGTTGAGGAACAGCTGCATAATTTCACAAGGTCAATTACAAAGTGTACGGTGTCATTAGTGAAAGCCTGGCGGGGTGTAAATATGTAGGGGAGGGAGTAAAACAAAATGATTCAATGGTCCAAGACCCTGCGTCTTCACTCGGCTTCAGCAGCAGTTATATAACCAAAGAGGCGGCACAAATGGTTCAACACGGTGAAGCAAAACGCAGCGCAAAGGCAGAGAACACCGTTTCCCAGACCTGAACATTCCCGACGTTCGGAAAAAGTCAGTTCAGAAAAAGTGTTCAACACTAAGTTTTATAATGACGGCACATCGAAGCAAATTTAATTTCACTTTGAATTTTTTTTAAAGGTCAACCTGTAGTTTGATGGGAGTCACAGCTGAGGAGGAACAGGCTCACAGTCCTTCGGGGGGTGTGCAGCTCCCTGCATCCTCGGTCTCTTTCCTCTGAACGTGCATGGAATGACGCTGGGAGCAGCGCTGCGAGGATGCTTTTGTCTTTCTGAGAACAAACCCATTAAGTAACATGTAACATTTGTTAATCCGGAATAAAAGTTATTGTTCCATTAGTTGTTTTTTCTGGTGTCGGGCAGATGCACAAGCATCAGCCAGTAACTGAAAACAGACATGCATGTTGTTCCCAACCTTGAGACCTTATTGTTCCAATCTGTGCCGTTGTTTGCCAGCGTTGGAAGTGATTGTTAACATCACACATTAACCTCATCGCTACAAAATCTTCCTGGTCAGGATGCCAAATAACTTGGAAAGAACGGCGCCGAGCGAAACAGCTGCTGCCCTCAGCGAGCCAGCGTGGATGGAGGGAACGTCGGTTGAGGGAGCGTCGGTGGGAACGCTGGACTGTTCTGTCGATAATTAGACGCAAAGTTCAGAAACTGCTGTCGGTATTTCGCGGTCCGGTTGTGGCCCTTTGCGTGTTCTCCCCCCTCACCGTCCATGTGTGGTCTCCAGGTATCCAGTTGCCTCCCACAGTCCAAAAACACGAGCACCGCGAGGATCGGTGACTCAAAACGGGCTGGTGACTCTGATCTGGTGTGTTTGAGATTTTGCCGCATTTCAAACTGGAAACTTTGTAGAAATCAAACGCGACTGTTGCTAGGAAACCTCCAGATGTATGGATGGAACTCAATTTGTTGCAACCATTTCATGGGTTGACATGTTCTTGGACTTTTGCAGCGTCTGCTTGTCTTTTCAATTTCCTATAAGGGTGATCGGTTACGTGCACTGATAATTGATCAAGTATGGAAAAGACTCTTGACGTTTTCACTCACGGTTGCAGGAGATTTTCTTTCCCTGATCCTTGATTGCGTGGAACATGTGACTGTGCAGAGATGCTAAAAGGCGCTTCCATTCTGAGGCTTTGTCATTTGCTCCGTGCAGCTTTCACATGAGAAAAAAAAAACACTGACTACCAGCCGTTCCCAGCTGGATTTAAGGAAGGAAACTTTTCCTGCTTTAAGCTCCCAACTCTTAAAAATGGGAAATTCCCATGAAACTGACGGTGCGACAATCCTTGTTTGCAAACAGAGTAAGAAGCTTTGGATCCCGGTCATTAAAGGAAAAAATGAGTGATCGCTACACATTCAGCACCCTGAGATGAAACAAGCTCGTGATGACAGAGCTTGGGATTAGATTAATGGAAAAAGACGAAGGTTTTATTGTGGCTGATAACGCCGAACGTGCTGATCGCTTGGTGTTCGGGGAGCCATAAATTCCTGCTGCGTTTGGCTTCATCACAAACTGGAAAGAGTTTTTCCTGTGTTCCAGATTATAAGAGAGGAGACACAAGATACCAGTGTCCAGACAAGGAAGAGATAATCCCCGGCACTCAAAGGGAGTGTTTATGTAAGCTGCGAAAAGCTGAAAAACACACGATGGCACTTAAATTCTGCCGTGTTTACATTCGCTCCAACAACCAAGTAGGAAAATGTTCCATGATGGGGTCCACACATGTTGGGTTTATGTAACTCTGCTTCCTCTGAGGAAGAAGCGCGGTGGCAGAGAGGCCGTCTTCCTCAACGTATCAACAGCAACCGCAAACATAACAGACGGCAGCGAGAGGACCCCAGTTTCATCAGCGATAACTGGTAAAGCAATCTGCGACACATCTGACTCCCGCCTGACGAAGAGTACAGCCCACCCAGGGGGGACCCAGAGGGGCCCACCACTCTGCCTGGTCAGAGCGAATGTACTCGTGTGGAGACACATATTTGAGCGAACTGGCCCTTTAAGATGAAGCAGTAGTCCAACATTTAACTCACCAGCCTGTTCCAGTTTACATGCAAACACAATTGTGTTCTAATTATCCAATAAACATCCTTATTTTATATCAAATATTGTCTTAATCATGACGGAAAACACTTTCAGAACAGTTTAAACAAATATAGATAATCTGGATGGGGGCGAATCCCTTATTTGTTCCACAGTTTTGGATGTAAGCGTTGATCCATGTGAGGAGGATCCGTTCACCGGGACTCTCCCTGAGAAGCACTTGGCCGGGCCGTGGTTGCGATTAGCCGTGATGAGCCAGGGGGAAAACAGGAGGACAGAAAATTGGCCGTAACCCGTGCACTGCTGGGAGCTCCTTGATGGGCGTAACTTGAGCCGTGCACGAGCGACGTGCACGTACAGTGAACCGCCTTTGGCTAAGAGCGCCACTAAAACTGCTCCTCTGACTCTTTGTGGTGTTTTGGTAACAGTGTGTCACATCTGGCCAGATCAATGAGTTTCTTGGCTACCTATTGAGCTACTGTCGTATCAGCATGAAAAACTCAATATTAAATTAAATTAAATTATTAAATTATGTAAAACATTCTCTATTGGTTCCTTGCTTATCGGTAATTCTTAATCATCCCCGTGCTTATATTGGACCTCAAAGGGTGCGCTTGTGTGTTTTTTTCTTGTGTTTTCAGTGTCTTAGTCGCCCTCTGCTGGTAGGCTGCAGTCAAAGAACACGTTGCTTCTGTTTTTCAGGGCCTTGAGTCCTCTGTGAAAACAAAATCCCGCGCTGCAACACAAATGTGAATGGAGGGAAATTCTCAGGAAAATACTTGAGGAAATGCACTTATGTAGACTGCCCCGTGCTTTTTCTTGTCTGAGAGTGAGTATGTGTGTGTGTGTGTGTGTGTGTGTGTGTGTGTGTGTGTGTGTGTGTGTGTGTGTGTGTGTTGTCTGAAACTGCATTGTCAAGGTCTCCCGACTTCCGTAGAAAACAAAACCGTGTGAATAGGCCGGTCGCCCACACCCTGGGTTCATGTTTACTCCTCGGGAGGATGACTGGGCCCAGTGGCTGAACAAACAAGAAAATTGGATTAGGGCTCGACACACACGGCCCATCTCAAACTCTTGGGCTGCATACGCTGGCATGGGAGGAAACCGGAGCGGATCACCGGGTTTTATCACTCAGATTCAGGTGTTATTCTGATGAGGGCTGCAGATTATCTCAGTTTATTCACCTATTGTATGAGGAGTATCGCTGCTAATCGCCCCAGCACACACACACACACACACACACACACACACACACACACACACACACTCTTTAACTTCACCTTCAGGTTGTAATTCCACGTGTAAATGTTTGACCACCTGTGGAAAAGTGACCCACCCTCTTCACAAACGCGCCCCTAAAGCCAACAGAGCTTCCACCACGCTCTTCCCAGCATGAGCGCTGTCAAAAACATCCAGTCAGTGGGATCACGCCTCAATGCCCTCCACTGTAATATCGGTTCCGCAGCATGTGACTGGAATTAAGCCCGGCTGGCCGCCTCATAACCCCATGATCGCCGCACAATTAAGGGTGCAATTAACTTCCTGAGCCCATATGGATGTTTGTGCAGCGATGTGACTTCATGTAAGGGAGCTGTGAACAAGTGCGGCAGCGCGCTGCTGCAGCGACGTCCAGACGGGCCCGAGCACAAAGCCAGACTCTGTTTGAAGTGAAGTCAAGGAAGGCGGAGAGGAGGCTGGTGTCTCTGCCTGACTTCCTCCTGGATAAGTGGACATGTGATTAGCATTGCTGCCTGCTACTCGGTTTGCCCTGCAGTCAGCCGGCTCTGCCTTCAGAGGACACACGCGCCGCCCGAGGCTCAGTCCACCATCGGCCAGGTACGCTTGTCGCCTTTGCAGGTTGAGAAAAAAAAGCCATTGGTGGTGTTTTTTGTTGTTTACCAGTAGAAGATCTGGATTCTCTGAGGTCAGAAGGTCAAGTTTTAAACGTTCCTTTAGCTCTAGATGCGAGAACTCTAAGAGAAGAAGGTGTCCACCTGTTACAGTGTTGCACAGAGCATGTTTGTGGTTCACACGTAGTGAAGAGCTCACCTGCTCAGCTCAATGTATCCAATATAGATTGGTATTTCATGGCACTATTTAAGATTCTGTAAGTAGATTTAAACTGTTTTTCCAGAGAGAAATGCTGTTTTAATACATAATTGACAATTAATTTGATTTCTCTTCATATAATGTGACTTTGTTAGTTGAGCAATAAGCTAAGAAGTCAGGAGCAGCTGGTATTTACATCTTTAAAATACATTTAGTGGTTCGCGCTAACTCACCGGTTCATAAAATGGAGCCGTGCAGCGATGCCCAGCCACAGAAATTGAGTGGACCCACTAGAAAAGCAGCAGTGAGCCACAGCCCTGAACCTGAAAGGTTTCACCATCTAGTCGGGAAAAAACCTTCATCAACACACCTGCTTTGATTTTAGAGTAAAACTTAAAAAATCAAACTGCTTCCAGTTCATACCTAGAAGCTACTCTAGCAGAAGAGTAAACACAAAGATTCCAAAAAAGACATATTTGTAATTCTAATATTTGTTGGTTTCCCTTAAAATGAGAAGATAAAAAAGCAGCTGTGCAGGAAGGAAACGGATCTCTGGTGATGGTGGACAGAAAGTCCTGCTGACCTTCACAGGCTGCGTTCTCCCAGGAAACCTTCATTGGTTGACCAAACCAAACTGACTTAATCCCTGCTTAATCCCAGAACGAAACCCACCTGCTGTGCTGTCGAACAGAGGAAACACAACTGACACTGGTGTCATTTAGAGTACGTTAGATTTTCCCTGCGCTCGCGTTTCCGCCTGTCGGCACGTTAGATAAATTAACCTTAATGTTTTTTTCTCACACTGCAGTCCAGAATCAGCCAGACTATGAGTTTCAGATTAGAAATCATGCCCGGAGTCACAACAGGCAAGAAGCTGGACCTCTCCAAGCTGACGGATGAGGAGGCCAAGCATGTTTGGGCTGTTGTTCAGCGGGATTTTGACCTGAGGAAGAAAGAGGAGGACAGACTCGGGTAAGCGCTCTTTGTTTTTCAACAAGGCAGATGCGTCAGATGTTGGTAATTACCATTACGTGCTTGTACAGTAATGCCTTTAATCCATCAGATGTACTGAACATGCGACCTGCTTCTGTAATGTTATTAGCTCTTTTTTTATTTGGTTGCATAATTCCACATGTTGCTGTGGGGCCTCAGAAGAACTGAAAGTCATTAAGAATCAAGTGCGACTTTCCTCACGAATGTCTTTCTATATTTAGAGATAAAAGCTTAATCATTGTTTAAAAGAACTGCAAAAAAATAAAAAAACAGGGAAGAAATGATCAAAAAGTAATATAATTTGCATGAATCATCAGTTTGTGAGGCTCCTAACCAACTTCAGAAAACCCAAATCAGAAAAACAGACTTAAATACTCCCAGAAGACCAGATGCTGACAATTTTATTGTCAGGCTGCACCAACAGGTACCTGCAAGGCATCCCGCCCACACACACACACACACACACACACACACATAAACACACACACACACAGACACACACACACACAGACACACAGCTCTACCAACTGTCACTAATGAACTGCTGCGTTTTTAGTTTCCAGCTGAATCATGTGACTGAACTGGGGGACAAACGAAGCTCTCTGATTGGGTCAGATCAGATTAGGTGGATTTGATCTCAGCCCATTAGCCGTATCTCACTGCTTAACCAAACTATGCAGGTTGTGGTAATCATGTCTGATGAGTCTAACACCCACGAGGGATCATGTGATTTGGCGTCCAGCCGTAAACACGTCGTTGACGCAACCTCTGCAGGGTCGATGTCATTCCTTCGGATGCAGATGTTTTGGTGTTGCGGCGCAGAAAGACTGTTGGAGCCTCAGTTGTTTGTGGTGTGTGAAGGATCAGCTGGAGGCCTGAGAGCTGCAGCGGCGCAGTTGTGTGCGTTAAAGCTGAATGAAATCCCCACGCAGCGGCGATGCCGCGGCGCATTCGCCATCCACCGCTGATCGGAGGTGTTTATCTCACATGAGCTGATTTCCCGCCTGTTGCAGCAGTAGAACCGCATATGTGACGCTGCACAGCGCGTTAGTTCTGGAACGACCCTCCTTTCCAGCTCACTTCACTTCATCAGTTCATAAACATCCAGAGAATCTCCTCCTGTTTGCTGTATGCATGTGGGAAAGGGCCTCTTTCATCACCCCAGCGTGTGTGTGTGTGTATGTGTGTGTGTGTGTGTGTGTGTGTGTGTGTGTGTGTGTGTGTGGTGTGTGTGCGTGTGTGTGTGTGTGTCTGTGTGTGTGTGTGTGTGTGTGTGTGTGTTGATCCTGGGGTGACTTGGCTCCTGTCCTCAGGCTGTCACTGCACTCTTAAATGAGGAGTGTTTTTAATTGGACGACTGTCACGACTGAGTCTTATGAAGCCACCGTGGGTTTGAAGCGGGATTGTGCTGAGGATTAAAGACAGCTAACGCGTCTTCATCCATATGAATCAGCCGTTCAGGCGCTCACAGACATGGTTTGTTCCAGATGTGAAACATCAGCGGCGATCTTTCCACATTAAACAGAATGAATCCATCTCCAATGCTTCAGCTGCTTTGGGAATCCCATTTCACAGGATTTCAATTTGAAATGTCGTCTAAATTTACAAATTTTCACCCATTTATGAGAGATTGAGGAGATTTAAGAGACTCTCTGAGGAGAGATTCTGGCCTCAGGATTCAGATAAGTGCAGCAGCTGAAGCGGGGAGCTAAGCTAAACTCCAGGGGGTTTATTTAGGACAGGCCTGGCGGGGAGATCACCATGTATGGGAACGCTTGGCTGCTTTGGGATGAAGTGAAGCCTGGCCGCTGCCCAGGCATTCCTCAGCTCTGCCAGTTTTGCAAATACTCCGTGGTACCTGCTTTTAATCAAATGCCAAGGTCACATGTGCAAAGCAGAAATGCAGAAAACATGTCTTTGGTCACTTCCATGCACTTGTTTTATCAGAGGACAAACCTGCAGCTCCTCACGGCGCCTTTTTTGCAGCTTTGGTCGGCATGGTAACGACCATCTGAGCTTCAAATCAAACAAGCGTTGAACGGCCTGTTCTCCTCCCGTGCTCATTTATAGTCTGCAGCTCCCGCGGCCTGTTGCTCGTGCAGCGGTGCAGACGTGAAGCGGGCGTCAGGCTGAACTCATCCTCGATATCCGCCCCTCAACCCGCCGTGGCGCCTGGAAACGACGGATGATTCAGAAAGGGCCAAAGACAAGCCTCCCCTTCATCCCAGTGGTCTGGGGTTGGAGCATGACCTCAAAAATAAAGAAATAAATCCCTTTTTTTTTTTTAAATCATCCTTCCATTTCATGCGGCGGCTTTGCCAGGCTCCGCCCCCTCATCCCACATTTGGGATTTGTTATCTGATTTTTTTCTTTTTCTGCCATCGTCAGCATCTCTCTTTGCTCAGAAAGGCATTTTTCTGCATTTTGCTAAAGGGAACAACTGACTGGAGTTAATGAGCTCATCTGTGACAGAGGAAGTGTGCGTGTGTGTGCGTGTGTGCGTGTGTGTGTGCGCGCGTGTGTGTGCTTACGTGGGATCTGGCATCACTATCTGATCTCTCTGACTTGAGTTTGGCTGCAGGTTTGTGCAGCACTTATCAAATACTGTAAGAACTGCGTGATGTCATCAGCGTGCTTCACAAAAGAGCCTCGTGCTTTTCTAACTGTCATCACAAACACTTCACCGTCTTGTCGTTAAATGATTGTGTCCAAGGATGCTTTTGCTCAAATGCTTTTTATTAATCGTTATTAGAGATAAATCAGCGTCTTAATATTTCTCCAGCACGTGCAGCTGAAACATTAAGTGTTTCCTGTGGAAGATCTGCGGTAGTTTATTTTCCCTCTTTTCCAACATCACCCTGGTACAAGTCTGACATAATATTTGTGCAGCGTAGCCAAGACGGAGCGCCGCGCTGCCACCCGCGTGTTGAGAACTCTCTTCCTCCGGCCTGCCAACACTCTGACTCACCGGGGTCGATTAATGGTGCTCTCGGTTTAGCTGTGAAAAGAAGCGCAGGTTAGAGCGCTTCACCGTCGAGCGCTTCGCTTGGTGGCATTAAGACTGGTAGGGAGCGCGTGGTGAGCTCGGCGCAGATGCCCGCGCCCCGCCTCGCTTCCATTCTGTGTAAATAAATGTGGAAAATAAGCGTTTGCGTTGTGCCTTGGACATATTCCTGTTCGACAACAGTCTGCTCTGTGTTTCTCTTTGGCCTCTGCAGCTCCGGCGCTGCCTGCCAAATAAAGTCAGCACAAAAAAAAAAAAAAAATCAGTACGAGGAATCAAAACGATCGTTTAGCTCCTGTTCCTGCCGCCAACAACGATTTTTTTTTTTCTACTGTTTCAAACAAGACGGTAGTTAGCGCTGGACAGGCAGTAATCAGCGCCGCTCCACTGTCAAATACAGGCCAGCGCGATATACATAATAACGTGTGTGTGTCGGGATAAATGCTTTCGTGTTCTCTCGCTGACAGACCAGCTCTTACTTTGTCTTAAATCTTGTCTAATCTGCAAATATTTCTGCCAAATGACTAATTTTCAAAGCAAAAGCCGCTACCAGGAGTTGTGAAATGCTACAGATGTTGTTTCCAGGGGTCATTTCTGTGAGTCTTGATTCTAATCTCTCACCTGAGCGGACCAGTGACGGTTCTGAACCATCAAAAACCCCTTTTGTTTTTCTCCTCAGGGACCTAAAGACAAAGATTGAGAAAGAAGACACCAAGAGAGAGCTGTTGGGGAACCAGACCCAGCTGACGGAGAGCTACTGCATCCGGTGCCTGCAGCCCTTCAAGTTCCTGGTGAACACCAAGCGCCAGTGTCTGGACTGCCAGCTGCACGTCTGCAAGTGCTGCAGCCGCTACAACAAGAGGGAGCACGGCTGGGTGTGTGACCCCTGCCACATGGCCAGGTAGGACGCGAGCCCTCGCCCGCTCCGTAAGGCTCCAGCTGCACCATCTCATGGTAACCATGGTGATGGCTCGACGCTGAGAGTCGGTGAAATTGTAAGAAAATGAGTTTTTCTGAGACGTGGATGTGTGAGGGACATCCCATCATGGATGAAATGTCCGTTGTCCCCAGATGGTAGAAGGCTGCGGAGGCCGTAGCATGAGCTCGCGTCCATCTGCAGAGTTTACTTTAACTTTGTGTCCATCACGTGAGCATCGGGCGACCACGTGTGGGGCCCAGAGCAGGAATCCAGACGTCATCGCGTCGGGACGCCCAGCGTCTGCTCCTTTTGAAAAGTGTTTACGTCTTAATGTGATGGACGCCTGCAGTTAACTTACATCACACAGCTCAACATGTGTCTTATCAAAGTCTGTTCAAATATCTCCGGAGGATCCAGGCTGGTCCTTCGGTGCTCATCGTAACAACAACTTATTTCTGATTACCAAAACGCTTCTGAAGAAAAGCGTGTTTTTGTTGAGCAGGTTAAATCAGGAGAAAAGGAAGTATGCGAGTACAAACACCACGTTTTAGTTGAATCTAGATGAGTTACCGCATTTCATTTCCAGCACTGACAGACTCTATTAACATCTTCCTGGTTAATTTATAGTGTTATCTTCACCAGTTTACGCGAACCTCCTCAGAGTTCCCACATGAACCAAACACTCTGCGGGAAAGATTTTGAGACTTTTCCGGATGTTTTAAGTCTGCTTTTGAGGTGAGGGAGTGAGAAAATGAGAGGAAGCCCAGCCTGGCGCACGAAGAATCTCTGGAGAACGCGATGAATCCAGATGTTTGTGGCTCTCTTCATCATTTAAAAGCTTTTCAGAAGTTAATAGACGTTGGTTTGGCAGTTTGGCTTCTCACTATTTGCTTGCTTGCACTACGTGACGTGGTGTCTCTCCAAAGCCTGAAACAGATTAAATCATGAATAACTGCTAAACAAATATGATCCCCGATCCTCTTAATGATGAAATTAACCGAACTGAGGCCACTGCCTCATCGACAGAAGCAGCCACGTATGCCTTTCGCAGGTTTTTTGGTCAATTTAATTCAAATGGCTCCTTCTGCTTCCCACATCCAGTTTCCACTGTTTCATCTCTCCAGGGTGCTCAAGATCGGGACTCTGGAATGGTACCACGAGAACGTCCGGGCCCGCTTCAAGCGCTTCGGCAGCGCCAAGGTCATGCGATCGCTGTTCAAGAGGTTGAGCGGAGACAGTAACTCTCAGACCGACCCTGAAGGTGAGTTTAACGCAGCGGCGATAAATATTTATGGTTTTATTTATTAGTCCAGTCATTTTCATTTTATTCACTACGATTTATGTCTTTGAAAACAAACAAAAGAAAATATTAATCTTTGTCCATCTGTGCTCGCTACACTTCCTCCTCTCTCACCCTCAGGTTGTATGAGACTCTAAGTTTCTTTTCACTCTAAATGGAAACCAAACTTTATGGGTCGTCTTACTGAGATCAGCCACTGGGAGCAGTTAACTGTCGGTTAACTACAGCTACCTCCAGAAGCATCTTAGTCACCCATTCTCTGTAACAGTGGAGTGAATTTAGCTTCTTGCCATGAAACTTGGGTGTTTGTACAAACGTCTGTATAGATGTGAAGGGAATTTCAAGTCTCTGGTCAATTTTCCATCGCTTCAGTTCAGTGCACCGGAGTTCCAGACCCTTTTACGGGAAGTCTGTTTGAGCTTACCAGGAGAAATCCTCCACAAATGAAAGTTTTTCAGGGGATCCAGCAGCTGCAGTCCAGTCTGCAGCTGCATGGAAAATATGTATCAGCCTTTCTGATCACACTCTGGCATCAGAAAGTGGTGAAACACCAGTACAGTGAGTGGGAATTGTGTCAGTTTTAGGGTCAACGATTAGGATCGATCATCTCAGCTTCCTGTTGAAGAGTTTTATCACACCAGTGGGCGACTCGGAGACACAGAGCATGAAGCGTTTCCTTTTATCACCCTTTGCCTCAGCTGAGTGAAGATCGATCAATCACACTCAAATGTGATGTTTGACGCTTTCCCATCGGAAAAACCGAGAGGACCGCTTTCCCTCAGAGCTGATCTGAGGAAAGCCATGCAGCGACCTTCAGAAGCGCCAAACCCAAACTAAATGTTTAACGTTGTGTAACCTGTCAAATCGTCAGAATTTTTCTTTATATCTCCAACCACAGAAAAACCTGACGAAAAATCTGTTTTCCATAAACAGTGAAATGAAGTTTAAAAGAAAAGAGAATGAAATCAGAGTTTTTAGGAAGAGAATATATGAGCCAGTGATTCATAATGCAGCGTGCCAAACAGACAAATGTGTAGCTACGCATGCATCTGCCCCCGCTCGCCCCCCGTGCACGAAGCTCCCAGGCCCCCTGGTGGCCGACGGAGGCAGGTGACACCCTCCGACTGAGCGCATCCAAGCTCAAGACCAGCGGAGGTCAGGCCGGCGGTCGCGTGGATGATGGGGGGGGGCCCGAAGAAGGCCCTAATTGCCACCCATCGGCCGACGGGACGCTTCGTTCCTGCGACCTTGAGTCACAAGAATAAAGTTTCCTGTCTCTCTCTCAAAAATGAAAGGAGCCATTAAAAGGCTGCCAGAGCAGTCACAGGGGTTTAATCTCTTCCATCCTTCTGCTTATTCCGGTTCTGGCTCACCGCAGCTGTGTCAAGCGATATCGCAGATGAGCCTGGCCGCGGCACCGGCCCGGTCCAGCCGGGTCGGGACCACCCCCCCCGGGCCTCGCTGGACCTCCAGGCGGGTGCAGCTCCGCCCTTCTCCTCCTCAGAGGTTCTGATGGGGCGAGAAGTGCTGCCGAGGGGCCTGGTGGAGCAGTGCTCTGCCTGTTTGCTTCCCACACGGCCCTGCCAACACCCCCCAACATGTGTTGTGAAGCTGCTCACTTCATCTCTCAGCATCATCGTCCAAGTGAGATCACCGCCGCTGGACGTTATGAGTTGTGCGTTGGCAGCGCTGGCCGCGCTCGCACTGAGTCAGCCCGAAGGATCTTGGAAAGTCGGGGGTGAAGTTTGGCTGGCTTGGCCCGGCGGACCTTGTGATCGTCTGGTCACATGTCTGCGGAGACGGGGAGCGGGATGTTCACACGCATGTACGCCGAGCGCAGCGCGCGCCCGCACGCGTTACATTAACGGATGATCGGCGGCTCGCCGCACTCGTGATAGGCGAAGGCCGACGCGCACGACTGCGCTCCCACACATTCCACGCGGTCTTTGTTCGCCCGGCCTGAACCTCCTCCGGTGTGGTCCGCCGGGCCCCCGAAGCTCAGAGGGTATCGACTGAAGGGACGCACAACGGCGTCTTTGTTCACGCACGCCACATATAAAGGGACGCAGACCCTGCTTCTCTCCTCATCAGGGCTCTCTGCCCGCTGCTCTCATTTATTTATTCTGCCTAAAATAAAATAAAAAAAACACGAATGTCTGAAGAGTGACACCAGTTGAGTATCAGTCACACGCTGGCGAGCTGTAGGTGTTAATCGATCACTGATGTGAGCTCATTGTTGTTGTCGGGGAGCTGAAAATGCACCGGGATCAACACGATGCACAAAATAAAATATTTTATTAGTGACTAAAATCCTCTCTGGTGGCCAACACCGGGGTCGTTATCAGAATCACCACTCCTTCTTGTTGCTTTTATTATTGTTTTGCGGCTGCTCACTAACGTATAGAGGGCACAGTCGGGCCTCAACAGTGGAATGCGGTGCTTCAGATGTGGGATTATCTTCCCTCCAGACTGTAGCGACGACATGCTGGTAATCAGTTTCTGCCCCCGAGGACCAGTAAATGCCTCCAGCGTCGATCGGCAGGATAATGATGTTGACGGCGTTTGCTGTGGCAACAGCGGGTTGACACTCCGCAGCCCCAGTTGGACGTCCAGACATTTAAACCTCTCGCACCCCCACCGACCCTCCTGTACATGCGCCTCATGAAGGTCGACAAGTTCGACACGCTGCTGTTGATAGTGAAAGGAAATGGGTCACGGTGGATCAGATCTGATTTTATTAGCACTTCCTCTGCATTCTGAACATTTCTTATTTGTTATTTCATCTGAGAACACACAAAAGGATTCCCAGTCAATTTCATTCTCTGTCTCTCTTATATAACATATTAGCCTTAACTTAATATCTTCAATCTCGTAACCGTTGTGAACCTAAGCCAAAACAAGGACAACGAGCTGCTCTGATAAACCTAACAAACCTAATATTCAGAGTGTACTGACATAATTAAATACAAACACGACTCGTCACCATGGTGGGAACAGTGGGAGAGAAGGATTCTCATCGAGGCGCAGATATTGAGACAATGTCATCCGAAGGTTGATGGTGGTACGATTAATGGGGTGGCGGAGGGTGTAATTGATTGCCTGGTTGTGATTTGGGTTGTTGATGCTGTGGTTCAGGGTTTGTTTTGATGGTGTTGATATTGTGGTTGGTGGTGTTGACGCTGTGGCTGATGGTGTTGATGTTGTGGTTGATGGTGTGTTTCACAGTGTTGATGATGTTATTGATGTTGTTGACGGTGTTGACAGTGTGTTTGACGGTGTTGATGGTGTTGACGCTGTTGGCGGTGTTGATGGTGTTAATGGTGTTGATGGTGTTGACGCTGTTGGCGGTGTTGATGGTGTTGACGGTGTTGATGGTGTTGACGGTGTTGTGGTGTTGACGGTGTTGATGGTGTTGACGGTATGCTTGACAGTCTTGACGGTGTTGAGGGTGTTGATGGTGTTGATGTTGTATTTGACTGTGTTGACGGTGTTGACGGTGTTGATGGTGTTGAGGGTGTTGATGGTGTTGATGTTGTATTTGACGGTGTTGATGGTGTTGACGGTGTGCTTGACGGTGTGGTTAAAGCTGGTAAATGCAGCCGTTTGAGGAGGATGAGAAAGGTTAAATGTCTGGATGAGTCAGCTCTTTTGATGGGAGCACAGCCTCTACGAGTCCACACGCTACTGATGTTTGAAGGAGGACAGTGAAGAGAAAGAAGTCGGTGATGATGTCACATCTAAAATGACAGAAACAATTATTTGAACAAACGGCCAAAGAAGAAGACCTTGGGCAGACGCAGCACTCTCACTTTTCTCTCTTTTGTTCTTTACAGTCAGTGAAGGCACCAGGAAATACTTGCAAACATCTGCCAGAGCTTTCAAAGATTTCCATGGATGCGGAGACCAGAAACAGATATTAAAACAGAAAACTGTCACGGAGAAAGATTTCTATGGTGGAAAGAAAAAATCTGATTCTAATATCATTGTTAAGACTCTCCACGGCAAGATGTCGTGCTAATGGAGACACGTTAATGGCTCAGAGATTCACTCAGATCTTAAATTAAACAATTTATTTGGTCCTTGGAAATATTTTCAGTCAAAAGTTGGCTTTAATGTCGGAAAAGTTGATCATCTCTGGCCAGAGAGGATGGTTCTGCAGACCCAAACTCCTGGATTTATTTGAATCTCATTGGCAGTGGTTAAATTAAGAGAGAGAGGAGAAGTTTGAGGAGCTCGTGTAATTTGTCCAGCGCTTGTAGAGATTTGAGATGTTCCTCAGCCAGAACGTGGTTTCTAGCAGCCTGGGTAGAGAAAGCTCCAGCATTAAAGGCATTTTTTGATTTCATTGGTCCAATAGTGGGATCAGAAATGTGCCCATCAGCACTGATCTGGTCACAAGTCAAATGTAGTTAAACTCTCATTCATACTATGTGCTGGTGTCACGCTGGTTTTTGGATAGTTTTGGAAGTTCTTTCGTAAATTAACTTTTCAGGAAAATAAAACAATAAGATATCATAATTTAGTCATATTTATCATAAGTTAAATTTCTATTTTTGACTCTTTTTGATTTCAACTGCGGTCAAATTTCACTCAAATCCTCACATTTATAACATAATTATAACATCTTTATTCACCTTGCCAACCCTCAGGAACAAAGTGACCATTGTGAATTATCTTTTGGATCATTTAATGTATTTAAATCTGCATTCCATGTAGTTTAGAACGCGTCAGCCTGGAGCAGCCAGCTCTGCGTGACCTCTCTTGCTCTCTTTAGTCTGTTTCATAATAGTTTTGTCCATTTTCCACACTCACTGTGGAGCTTCTTGTTTTATCTTTACCCCGCGGGATGTTTCTGCAGGAAACATCTGATATTAAATGTACATTTGTACCCATAAATAGTTGGTGGGTGGGAAACACAGTGTTCTTTTAAAGGAGCGTGATGTTGTGCATTCATCTTCAGCCTGTCAGGTCAAGATTTCCTCAAGGTTTGGATAATGTGACTCTGGGGTTTGCTCATGTGGGAGACGGGAACACAAAGAAATGCTTCTTATAAATAAAAGAGGACGACCACTTGTGCCCTTTTCATCTGCAGATGGATACGAGGAGCGCAGCATGGACGGAACAGACTCGCAGAGCTACAAAGAGGTAACAGAAGCTTCGACGCCTTCGCTGTGACGCTGCAGAATTAGTGCACAGCTGTAAGTCTGCTCTGTTCTGGGCTCAGACTGGAGATCTCCTCAGATTAGGACCGTTTTCAGAATCGACGGTTTCGTCCTCTTCTGCGTGTTTTTTTTTTTTTAAATGGTGACTGTCGTGACAGCATTGGTCTGAAAGTGGAGGTGTGCTCTGGTGATCCACGCCAGTCCTGCAGCAGCAGCTGGAACGCCTTGACCTGGCTTTGATGGCTGAGGTTAGGTGAGGCTGAGCGCCGGCAGCGGAGCATTCTGGGTAAATACCAGTCTGCCTCACGCAATCGTCCAACATAAAAGTTGAGAGAGTCTCTGAGTTTGGTCCAGGGGTTGTAAAGCGAGGCCGCCGGGTTTGGTGGAATTCATCATAAAGCTGAAAGCTTCTATTGTTTACACCACAGGCTCTGTGTAACGTGGGAGTTTAACAGTTTATTTCCGTCACTGCAGCTGCTGCTGGGGAGGAAAACACCATCGACGGGACTCTGCCTTTCTAGATGCTGCTCCTAGTTTCCAGTTTGACTGGCTGCCCTTTTCACTTATAACGAGCGCCCCCTGTCGTCCACACTTGAAACTGTTGCAAAACTTTAATGGTCATAATGGAAACACTCATCTTGCATATAACGGACCAGACTTTCCCACTCTCTCTGAGTTATATTCTTTCTTTCTTCTCTATTATTCATTTAACTGCACACATTACTGACTTTATGAGCGCATACAACAACATAAAGTGGCCGTTTCAGGTCCAGCTAAAGCGTTAAACCAGCAGCAGAGCTCAGACCTCCTGCATTCAGCACCAGGAACCAGAGGAACTTTCACACTAAGTGGTTGCAGGAGGAGACATCTGCAATTAACTAAAATGCTATAAATCTGTAGGGATGCCAACGGAAAAATCTGCTTCTGAAAGTGACTCAAATGAGCAGTGTTCTCCTCAAGGAGACAGCGTGTTTCACCAGATTGGTCATAGTGCTGGTCAAACAGGCCAAGTTCTCTTTGATTAACTCTCTTCTGATTACCATAACTAAACAGTGGAGCAATGTTTAATTCAACCTCTTGTTGAGAGGTTTGGGTTTGAAGTTCCTCACTCTTTCGTTTTTCCTCTGTCTTTTGCTGGTGGCGTTTCTACTATACGAAGATAAAAAAGTCCAAGAGGAGGCTGACGGTTGATCCCATTGATTTCGAGCGAGAATGTGACTACATAGAAGCAGGACAAAGGTCAAATCAGGTATAATTAACGTTAGATGGCTGCTGCAGATGTTTATATTTCATGTATTTGTCCCCACTCACATCTTCCTCTGAGAGGATCATCTCTATTCTCTGTTCAGTCAATAAGTGTTCCTGTTTCACTCCCCGTCTCCCTCCATCGCAGGCCGACGATGTCTTCACCGTGGTCGAGGGCATGAGAGAGTCCTCGCTCACCGAGGCTAATGTGGCTTCTGTCTTCCACCAGATTCTGAAGGAGCAGCGTGCCGGTCTGGACCAGCACGGTAACGGAAAGGGCGTTAACCGTTTGGAGCGCAGCCAGATTTCAGATGATTCGCCCTTTGATCATCAAAACCCCGTTTTTCTTCTCCTGTGATCTCCTCCAGACAACAGAACCATTCCGTCCCGCTCCGTCTCCCGGCTCAGCTACTCCTCGGTGGGCAGCGGAAGTGGGTGGGGCCCCCAGTACAGCAGCAGCAGCTACCTGCCGGGCCCCGACTACTCATCGGGGGAGGACGACATCCAACCGTTCCCCTTCTACCAGTCTCACCAGCGGACGCTGAGCCACACCTCCCAGGAGAGCCTGAGCTCGTCCAACCCTCCTCCACAGGTCTGCTCCTTCATTCCTCCCCCTCCACCCTTGGTTTGGAACATCAGAACATCATTGCCCCGGTTGAGAATGACGAGAGTCACACGTTTCTTTGTGCGGATGGTTGTCATGAAGAAGCGGTCCCATCATTTCACGGTGGTCGCCTGACGCGTTCGCGGTGTCGTCACCGTCAGCTCATGTCCACTCGCTGGACCTCCACTCAGGCGCTGCCCAGACACCAGTATCTGCTTTTAATCAGCCCTGGTTATTGCTGCTTGATATCCAGTCAAAAAGGATTTTGTGGTTCCATCCATCCCCATTTTGCGCAATGACACAGTCATAAACAGATCAAGATGTGACTTAAATAATTCAATGTTTAACATCAAGGCATAATAAATTCCCATTACTGCGCGGACACGTGACATCCTCAGATTTATGGGGCTCCGTCTTACAAAACCCATCTGCTGCTTCATGCGGGAACATTAAAGTCTGTCCTCTTTCTGCATTTAAAACAAATATTTTTGACAAAGTCGACATTTACAGACCAGAATGCTTAAACTGGGATCGAGTGTCCAATAAAACTTTGCTTTCTTAATTTGAACATCAACAGTTAGTTAGAGAGAAATAAGACCAGACCAGCACTCGACCTCATGCCTTTGGATCCGAACCGAGCTCCAAGGAATGTACTTCATTATACTGAGGAATAAAATTGGCGATAAGGTCATAAACAAAACTGTTAATCTTGTGGGAAAAGTCGATTCTGTGTCAGTTGGTGGGTTTCAGCCAAATTGATGAAGTAATTCAACAAATTAAAATTTTATTTTTAATGTAACAGACGTGAGGACGAGGCCAAATTAGACTTGAATTCTCACCAAGAGCATTATCGTCTGCTCAGATTGAGATCAGCAAATAAACACTAGATAACACACGATAATGAAGACGTTCTCTTAGATTTACTGATTCCAAGGAAATTCAAATTTGCTGCAGGCTTATTTATTTTCCCTGTTTAGATTTGGCATTGTGTTTTTCCCCATGAGGGGCAACAACGGGACGTGCAAGAGTGCACGAGTGTGGAGCCCAGATCATGAGCCGGAGACGGTTAGGTGGGGGTCCTGTAGGTCACACCGGGGCCTGGTTATGTGTCAGCGTCCACCTCCCAGCAGCTGAGGATGAAAGTCACCATCTCTGGGAAGCGAGGACGTCCAGCTGTGGGGTGAAGGCGGGCCAGACCAGCTCAGCGTCTGTCTGAATACTGGAATATGTCAGATGATGAAAACATTTGAACTGCTCTGAGCTCTTGGGTTGGAGATTAGAGGGAGTTTAGAGGAAGTCAGAAGTGGTTTATTCCTGATGTGCGCGTGAGGGGGGTGTTGAAATCTGCGGTCATAAAGCCTCCTCATCAAATACTTACCTGCTGACTCTCTGCTCTACTTCCTGATTAGAATAAATACATGTGAAGTCATGGAGTTACACTTCCACTGCCCGGTTCATTTACCGTGGAGAACATGCTTCGCCACAGCTCTTCTCGTATGAAATTAGATTTGTGAGTTGGGATGAGAGCGTGTAAACGGCAGCGCGTGGTCTCCTTCACCAGGGTTAAGCTGAAGGTCATCCGTGCCCGTCTCTCCGGTCCGAGTGAAGCTGCTTTCACGTGAAATGCTCTCTCCATGTTCACGCCCCCGTTTGAGCTTGTGTTCCGTCCTCCCGCAGATCAACGACCTCAACAGGCGCGTTTCAGCCATCGAAAACTTCCTGAACCACTTGGAGCAGAAGGTGGCTTCCCCATATGACCAGGTAACTCCAGGACATCAGGCACAGCTGGAACCGGCTTCTGCAGATGTTGGTGATGGAAAAGTGGGTTTGCTGCAGAGGCTGAAATGTCATTAGTGGCTCATGTTCAGACCCTGAGTTAACTACGTTTACCAGCGGTTCCGTGTGTAATCTGATGTTTATATTACTTTTTCAACTGGGAATCGTGAGCTGTAATCGCCCAGATTGTCATAAATATGCATCAATGCACATTTTCTATGTAAGAAAAACATAAGCTTCAATTTTATTTCATGTTTTTAGAGCGTATCGGGCCTTATTGCTTTAGTGAACATGCTCATGAAGCCGTGCTGTACATTCATGTGATCTTCAGAAACCCAATGATGGATCTTCTCTTTCGTTTGTATCGATCACCAGACTCCAAACAGCACATCTCCTTATCCTCAGTGGGAGGAAGCAGAGTTGGAGGAGCAGCAGCTGAGGCAGAAGCTGAATAAGATGGCAGACGACATCAGTGACCACAGCGACAGTTCTGAGGACGACGAGGAGTCCAGCAGGCTCCCGGAGGACTGCAGGCCCTCTGGAATACCTGTCAGACCAGCGTCCAGATCCAGCATCATCTTCTCCAGGCTTGAGGAGCACCAGGAGGACTCTGAGAAGGTAGAGCGCCCAAACGAACCCTCGGCCTTTTACTTGATAGCTTCATTCAACGTCAGGAAGGCCACGAGAAACAGATATGTGCTGCACATCTGGACTGTTGATCCTCGCTCACTAAATTCCTTCACTGCTGGATGTCAGTTCAAACATAAATGTCCACCGTTAATCACGAGGCTACATTTCCCCCCGACCCCATCCCACATCAGCAGATGGCTCCAGTCGTCATTTTAATGTCTTTTTGTTACAACTCAAACTGGGTTTGTTTGAAATGAGCTCATAACCTCAAAGATCTTAAAATGAAAGTGTCTAAGTCCAGTGTTGATGTTCCTCCTCATGAAGGGTTTTATGGGATCGTGTGTGTTAAATGTCGCTTTGCACAACTGTTCTCTTGGAGACCGCTGAGACGGACGTCCTGGAGCAGAGGTGGTGCTCCCTGCACGAGGGCTCAAAGGGAAGCTTCAGAGGCTCCACAGCTTTGTTGCTGGAGCTGGAGGACAAGGTCGCCCAGGCAGCCGCCAGCGTCCAGAACACCCAGTGCGAGGTAATCGGGATGGGACGGGGATGGGACGGGAGCGCTGGGCTGGGGACGGGGACGACTGAAGGCTGCTGCTTTTGTCCTTAGGTCTCCTACATCGAGGACAGGATCGCCGCTCTGAACGCCGCTGGCATGCAGGGCGATAGAAGAAGGAGGGTAACCACGTTTTTCTCCGTCTCAGATGATCCTGAAACCTCCCGACTGGTCTCGTTCTCACCTGCTATTGTGTGTTTCCTCCTCCAGTCTGCCATCCCCATACACGCCAGGAGACTCTCCCACAACCCCCCTACAAGTAAGAAGCCTCACGCCGACTCTGACCTCGTCTTTCCTTCAGATCTGAAGCTCGTTAGACTCAGATGGTGGCGGTCGGGAGGCCAACGGCTTCTCCATCTGCACCTCAGAGCTTCAGAGTAGAACCTAAAGTTCCCCAAAGAACCCTGAGAGGACGTGCTAGAGGTCCCTTTTATTAAAATCCCCTCCCAACTGGTGATGTCTGTGTTCCTGTGTTTTATCTGCGTCCATGGGAGGCTGAATGAGGCATGTAGCTGCTGTATGTTTCCAGGCCAGGTGGACAGGTTTGTGAGGAACTCTCTCCACAGGGGCTCCCTGACACAGAGGACCCCGGTGGCCAAGCCCAAGACCGGGGCTGTCTCTGCGGTATGACGCTGATGGCGAGGGCTCGGCTTCCAGTACCACATTTATCCGGACGTCCAGATCAGGCCGCAGGGATCAAGAAGATAGATACCACAGGAAGTAGACCAGTGCCGCCAGCGCCTCCTACTGGTGTGGAGGTAGAATGTAATGGGGTGGTTGTGTGAACTAAACCAGTTTAGGAGTGGTACCTATCTTCTCCCATCACAAGTTAATACCAGATAAATGTTCTACTGGAAGCAAACTCTCACTGTACTGGCTAAACTGGGCTTGGGCTTCTGCTCATGGGTCAACACCGGTTGCTTCTTAATCACTCGCTGGTCGGTTTGGTTGATTTGTGTTTCGCTGCTTTCGCTGTGATCAGTTGTGCCAGTGTTCATGAGTGTTGGCCGCCTGGACCGGTGTATGAATATCTGTGTGTAATCCGCCCACATGCTTCTCGTGCTGCCTGAGTCTAATCGAAGCAGCTGATTTAAGACGAGGGGGTTGTTTGCTGAGATGCTGGAAAACCCGAATCAGTCTGAGATCAGACGAGAGCGCCGGCCGCCCTCACATCTGTTTTTCCGCAGTTAAAGCAGATTTGAGACGCAGCCACACCAGATATCCGCGCCATATCTGCCGTGATAAACGATAAATGTGACAGCTCTCTTCGGTTCTGGGTCGCATCTCTGCGAGGCTGCTCCCAACGTGCGGTTGAGATCTGTTGTTGATTTGCTTCCACTTTCATCTAATCGTTCACATCTCAGCAGTGATTCAGACGTTATTGACCTGTCGCGCTTTATTTGACTTGACTCACAGTAGACTTGATTAACCCGATCAAAGCGCGTCGTTGATAAGCCGATCATCATCCATCACACAGACGGTCGCTGTGTGTTTGTCTCTTGCAGAAACCAGTCATGAATCAGGGAACGTGAAGAGGAGGCTGAGCATCCTGTGAGAGGCCACCTTCTTCTATGGTGGACTCAACTTTAACTACTGCACGTCTCTTCTTTGATCTATTTATACACGTCTATTTTAAGGGTGAAATTACTGTTTTTTATATATAGTTTGGGATTTTTTTTATTATCAATATTATGAAAAATGTAAACTTTTCTTATTTAGAGCTTACAGCCTGCTTGTCAGCCAGTCAAAAGTGCAATAAATATATAACTCATTCCTTTTTAAAGAATAGATTTATACCCGGGGTTTATGTTAAATAATCAAGTAAACACATTATGTGTGTGAATTTAAATTGAACTTGTAAATGTTCTAGTTTCCTGTTTAATTTTAAAGACAAATGTAATTTTCCTTTTTCCAGATAATCACATTTAGAGATTAAATTTGATATGTTCTCTGTTCTGAATGAAGATGTCTCTGCTGGACCTCCTGGACCGGTTTGATTCAGGGTCAGGGTGAACTGGAAACCAGGATAGGCTCCAGTTAACTGGAAATATGTAACCATCTACTGTGACCTGGAGGGAGGATGGAGGGAGGTAGGGATGGACGGAGGGAGGATGGATGGGAGGATGGATGGAGGGAGGATGGGGGGCGGGGGGAGCCCGTCAGTAGCTTTCTTTAACCCCTGGTGTCCCAGCCTCCGTGTGCTGGTCACACTCTTGCACCAGATGTGTAACTAACACCAGATGTTGGGGTGTTGTCCATCTTGACCAAACGTCAGACATCGTCTGCCAAAGGTTGTAATGTCTATATGAATATAACCCTCAATAAAGATGTTGCTACTGAGACTCATGGAATTACGGTTCACAAATTCATCAGTGGTTGAATCATCCTGAATGTAAAATCCTACATAGAAGACAGAAACGTAAACGAGGCACATGCGATCATGTGACCATTAGTGCGTTTCTAACACCATTAACTAAAACAAATCTGAGTCATGTGACTAAGGCAGTCAGAGAGGTGCAGTGTGTTGAGTCGACGCTGCTTCTGTGTTCGTTCGTGCAGCATTTGAATCAGATCTGCTGTCAGTTTTCAACAGATTATCCTGGTGTAAACTGAAGAAAGGAGCATTATGACTGAGATCAGTCACGGAAATTACACATCTGCAGGCTGTCTAAACGTTTACCCCTGCGTCGAATGCTGAAGATTTGTCATGCTGTAATAATACCCAAATCATTCCTATTTAATCCTGTTTAATGTCTAATCTGGGGCCGTGCTCCATGTCATCTCGGAGAGAAACAAACAGCGTTTCTTTGTTGAAGGATCCAAATTAAAATCAGAGCCTGCGGTGCTGCAGAAGCTTCAATCAGCACCAAAACGGCTGTTTGGGCCACAGAAATGATCTCAGAAAGATGCTCAATCACAGTGGAAACAGCTATCCTGCAGAGAAAAACTGTTTATTCCCCAAAGAACGTGATCCTGACTGAAGAACAGACATTACTACAGACAGAGCACGTTATTTATGATCCTGCTTTCACGCAGATTCACTTTAATTCAAAGCTCGTTCAATTTCGCTGGATGCATTCACGATTAATTTTGTGATATAAAAGGGGGTAAACATTGAGGGTTTTTTTGCCTGGAAATGAGAAAACACATGTTTTTATGATTAAATTAATGGAACATAGCCTCATTTCCATTTTAATACAACAAACAGATGATTCATGGATGAACATCTGGGGTTTTCAGGTTGCTCGCTGGTTTTGATGGTGTGGCTGAGGAGGGTGTGCACATTCTCACGGTGCAAAAAGGCTTCTATAAAACACGATTTATTAAAAATGTTCTGGTCGGCATTGACTAAAGGAGGCAGGAAGTCGTGGAGGTCACGGTCTGCAGCAGGACGCGGGGAGCCCGGACGCGTCTCTGCGCTGCAGGTCCTGGCAGGGCTTCTCCCTCCACTCCGACAGGCCCCCCTGCTGAGCTCCCACACACTCGTACACTCTGTGGGCTGAGTCACATGACACTCACTGAAGACACACACCCACACACTCGGACGTTTGATCACCTCCCCTCCTGTTTTTATCTTTATTTCACTCTCCACCAGAGGGTGTCAGTAAATCTGTTTCACTGAGCAGCCTGTTCTGATACAACAGTGAGAGAACCTGGGAAAAACTGGGAAAAACACTCTCTCTCTCACACACACACACACACACACACACACAAAGACACACACACACGCTTACAGTGACTCCTGAGGAGTATTTATTTTATTATCTGGTTAATATTAAATGTGTATCAGAGAAAATGAGCTCCTGTTGGTATCTGCCGCCCTCTAGTGGACAAAGAGCGTAAGTTTACCAACAGCCACTCAAGAACGTCAAAGTGATGTTTTAACTTTTACTATTAATGATAAAATTCGGTTGGCCCAAACATTCAGAGCTTGTGAGTGGCTGGACACCTACCGACATCCTCCAGCAGCTCGTCGATGTGCTCCCCCGACAGCGCTGAGGTCTCAGTGAAATGCAATCCCCTGTCGGAGGCCAGGCTGCGTCCCTCCTGCGCGAAGACACAGAAACGGCGCGGCATGGACACAAACCCGCCGTGAGCTGGGACCACACGACCTCCCCCCTCCTTGTACCTGCTCAGAAACCTGCCGGTCGTGCTCCAGATCCGTCTTGTTGCCGATCAGCCATATGACGGTCGACCCCGGGATGGCGTGTTTCTCCAGCTCCTGCAGCCACAGCTGGGCCCTGTAAAAGGTCTCCTGCAGAAAACCCTCCATTAGGCTACAATCACTGAAGCTACTGGCTCATTTACTCATTTATACTGCACTTTAGATGCTTAATGTATAGATATTTGCATGGTTTTTAGTCAGAGTTGTTCCCTGCAGCTCTCTGACACCATCAATGACACCAGCTGTCTTCAGTAAACGTGCACTTCAACTCTCTTGGGATGTTTTGGATTCCTTACCCGTCTGCTGAGGTCGTAGAGCAGCAGAGCGGCGTGGGCTCCCCGGTAGTACAGCGGGGTCACGCTGTGGTACTTCTCCTGGCCCGCTGTGTCCCATATCTCGAAGCGCAGCGACACGTCCCTCAGGTGCATCACCTGCGTCATGTAGGCACCTGAGCAGACGAGGACGGTCCACGATCAGCCCGGGCCCAATGGAGGCAGCCCCCCCCCCCCAACCCCAACGCCCCCCCCCCCTTTGTGTGTCATCATTTGAAAATTTTCCCTCAATATCAAAGGACTGTTGACATAAAAGCTTCAAAATGCACATCAAAGCCAAAACTCTACATTGGCCCCAAAACCAATACCATAACTTCATTATTTTAATTTTTTCAATCAGACACGTTGAGACATACTTGAGAAGGTACAAGATGATCACCAGGTTGAGATTGAAGAAGTTACAGGAGAAGAAACAGGCCGAGAGTTTGGTGACTGATCTTCAGGATGAAGTCAGTCACCTGAAGAAGCTGCTGGCCCAAACAGAAGAAGAGGTCAAGAAGGAAGAGAAGAACAGTCAGATCACGACAGCAGCAGAGACTCAAACAGACACGCTGATGACCAACACAGAGGATGAGATCCAGGGTGGAGACCAGAGGTGTCCTGATGTGGAGGAGAAGGTTGTACAGACAGATGACAGCCACCAGGGTCTGGAGGATGGAGACCACCTCAGAGGACAAGAGTCCAGATACAAGGAGATGCTCAACCAAGAGCTCTCAGAGAAAACAGAGGCTCTGAAACTCCAGTTCCTCTCAGAAAAGCAGCAGATGGAGGAGGAGATGAGGACCAGACTGCTGACCATGGAGGAAGACTTCCAGAGGCAGCTCTTAGAGAGGGAAGAGCTGTTCAGGCAGAAGCTGAGGGAGAAAGAGGAGAGCACAAGTCAGCTGCTGAAGGAGACCGTGGAGAGTTTCAACAGGCAGCTGTCTGTGCTCTGTACCCACTGGGCCACCAGAGCTCAACACCAGGAGGAACAGCAGCTGGAGCTGCAGAAGAAACTCCTGGAGGTCCTGAACCTGCAAACCCAGAGACAGGAGGAGCAAAGGCAGGAAACTCAGCAGCTCAGGGAGCAGATCCAGCAGCTCCAGGTAAGCAGCTGCACGTGTGTTTGTTCTGTCTCTCCTGTTTTCTGAGTCCTTCACTCTACATGTTTGGATGTGAGAACTAAAACTCATTTCTCTTTCCAACAGCTCGACGCTGAGAAGAAGAAAAAGAAGAAAAAAGGATTCTGGAGGAAGGTTCTATTTTTCTGGAAGAAATAAAGTCCACCTCCATTTTCCTGCTTCAGCTCACGTTCTTCCACCTCCTTCACCGACTGACTTCCTCCACTCCAGCTCTCTTCTGACATTTTAATATTTGATACAAATAAATACGTTATTGTTTAATTGTCTTTGTGACAGACTTGATCATTTTCTTCATTCCCTCCCCATCGCTCTGAAGAGTTACAGAGCGTCTGTACACAAGAGCCACATTTATTAAGATCAATGATATTTTGTTCTCGTGAGCGTTGGACATCAAGAGATACACAACATACAAATGATGCGTTTGGTAGCAAATATAATTTCTATAGAGACAGCAGCAGCAGAATGTGTGTGTACAAAAACACACATTTGATTTTGTCATACAAACAAGACGTACAGAAGTAACAAGGTAATAGAATTATATTTGTGTGTCCTAAATATGCTTTACATGTCAGACATAATTCACTGTAAAAGATTACAATAATAATAAAGTTAATTTTTAAAGGTATTGTTAAATGACAGCACTAACGTGTGCTCTGAGACACCTTTGCTCTAAAGTAACGCTAAACTATAACAACAGGACACATGGACACAGGTTATTTACTCATGAGGATTAAAAAGAGAACATGTAGCCCAACTAACGTGAACAAAAGCCTAACAGATACTTAGGCTACTATAGACTTAACATTCTCATCCAGTTTGGCCTTTTTAGAAGCATTTTGGTCAAAATAGCCCCAGGATCTTTTTTTTTTTTAGTTTTTGTAATTCGTGGACTTTTTAACCCATGTTTAACATTTTCCTCTTCTTCCCTTTAGTTAATTGGGGATTGTCAACCAGCTGAAATGGGGCATTACGGCCCCCCACTGAGGGTTGGAGAAGGAGGGTCATTTATCAATGGAAGGTCCCCACAAAGATAGAAAAACAAGGATGTGTGTTTGTGTGTCATCATTTGAAAATTTTCCCTCAAGATTAAAGGACTGTTGACATAAAAGCTTCAAAATGCACATCAAAGCCAAAAACTCTACATTGGCCCCAAAACCAATACGATAACTTCATTATTTTAATTTTTTCAATCAGACACGTTGAGACATACTTGAGAAGGTACAAGATGATCACCAGGTTGAGATTGAAGAAGTTACAGGAGAAGAAACAGGCCGAGAGTCTGGTGACTGATCTTCAGGATGAAGCCAGTCACCTGAAGAAGCTGCTGGCCCAAACAGAAGAAGAGGTCAAGAAGGAAGAGAAGAACAGTCAGATCACGACAGCAGCAGAGACTCAAACAGACACGCTGATGATCAACACAGAGGATGAGATCCAGGGTGGAGACCAGAGGTGTCCTGATGTAGAAGAGAAGATTGTACAGACAGATGACAGCCACCAGGGTCTGGAGGATGGAGACCACCTCAGAGGACAAGAGTCCAGATACAAGGAGATGCTCAACCAAGAGCTCTCAGAGAAAACAGAGGCTCTGAAACTCCAGTTCCTCTCAGAAAAGCAGCAGATGGAGGAGGAGATGAGGACCAGACTGCTGACCATGGAGGAAGACTTCCAGAGGCAGCTCTTAGAGAGGGAAGAGCTGTTCAGGAAGAAGCTGAGGGAGAAAGAGGAGAGCACAAGTCAGCTGCTGAAGGAGACCGTGGAGAGTTTCAACAGGCAGCTGTCTGTGCTCTGTACCCACTGGGCCACCAGAGCTCAACACCAGGAGGAACAGCAGCTGGAGCTGCAGAAGAAACTCCTGGAGGTCCTGAACCTGCAAACCCAGAGACAGGAGGAGCAAAGGCAGGAAACCCAGCAGCTCAGGGAGCAGATCCAGCAGCTCCAGGTAAGCAGCTGCACGTGTGTTTGTTCTGTCTCTCCTGTTTTCTGAGTCCTTCACTCTACATGTTTGGATGTGAGAACTAAAACTCATTTCTCTTTCCAACAGCTCGACGCTGAGAAGAAGAAAAAGAAGAAAAAAGGATTCTGGAGGAAGGTTCTGTTTTTCTGGAAGAAATAAAGTCCACCTCCATTTTCCTGCTTCAGCTCACGTTCTTCCACCTCCTTCACCGACTGACTTCCTCCACTCCAGCTCTCTTCTGACATGTTAATATTTGATACAAATAAATACGTTATTGTTTAATTGTCTTTGTGACAGACTTGATCATTTTCTCCATTCCCTCCCCATCGCTCTGAAGAGTTACAGAGCGTCTGTACACAAGAGTGACATTTATTAAGATCAATGATAGTTTGTTCTATAATTTCTGTCGCGGCAGCAGCAGGATGGGCACACAGTCTTCTCCACACCGCTGTTGCCATGGCTACAAAGACGTGTGGTGAAGGCTTCATCACGCAGAAGCTGAGAGAGTTTTCAAGACCACTTTAAAGGTGGCGCCGCCGCCCGAGGTCGCGTCCTTCCCACACTAGACCCCCCCGTGAAGAGGGCTCCTGAACACACACGACGGTGGTGAAGGTCAACTCACAGCCCACCGTGGGCGCCGTGCTCCTGAACTCGCTCTTGACAAACCGCAGCGCCAGGCTGGACTTCCCCACTCCGGATCCTCCCAGCAGAACCATCTTGACCCTCAGGGTCCGGACCGGCCGCCCCCAGGTGTCACCGAGGACGGGGCTCCCCCCGGGGCCCCTCTGAGCTCTGACCTCCATGGGGCGGGCCCGAGAGCACGCAGGTCGTTCTTCAGAAAACGAAAACAAAAGCCACGTCGGGTCCCGACATGTCTGGTGCTGGCAGCATCCCCCACTTCCTGGTGAACCGAGCCGACCATAAAACCTCCCAGCCAATCGGGGAAGAGAGAGTCAGCTGGACTTTGGGCTCAGATGGGCCTGCAGACAGGAACACGCCAGACAAGAGGCTGCACACACTCACACACACACACACACACACACACACACACACACACACACACACTCACACACACACACACACACACACACACACACACACACACACACACACACACGCTCCTCCAGGGTCTCCAGGAAACACACACCAAAACTCAACATACCGTGCTTTATCTCTACCTTCCTGTCGTTACCTCTGATGAAGATCAGATATCATTTAAAGGTGCTGAAGCCGTGCTCGTGCTCGTGTGTGCTCTGGTTCACCGTGGTCCTCCTTTACCTGTGAAACAGTGAACCACCACTAGAGGACATCGCTCCGTTAGTATCTGGGCCTCCTCTGACTTTATGGGTCATATTATCATATTAATACACGTAGCTATAAAATAACACCTGACAAAACTCATTCATGCATTTATTTACAAATGATCATAACTTGTATTGTTTTCTAATCCCCATTCGTGATTACTAAAAAGTGTCAAGTTAAATCTACGAAGTCTGAACAGTTTGCCTCGTAAGCTTTGGTCGTTGAACAATGTTTTTAAACATACATAAAAGTAGTTTCTCAAAAAGAAAAAGAAAACATAGAACACATACAGATTTACACAAAGTATCAAAACTATTTTGAAAAATCACAAATGATACAAATAACACTAAATTACAGTTTGCACCACTGAAGTGATATCAATTGAGTATCTTCCTAAAGAGTAATAGTTTGTGTGATCTAGGCTGACCCGTGTGTCTCTTTAAGAGTGTTTTTGGAGCTCACTGGTCACCAGTAAAAATAGCAGAGTGGGTGTGAGAGCGAACCAGAGCCGAACATGTATGGACGGAGGCCTTCACGGCCCCGCGGACACCACACACTCACAGCCTTTGACGCCAATAAAACCTGTTGATTGTGCTTGATTCTAGAAAATGTTTCAGTAGAAGTGAGAATTTAAAGTGTTATTGGTCCCCTGTTTTCATGATCAGCATTTTTAAATTACTTGTTTGTGTATTACACAGCCACTGACGGTAATTGTAAAGATCATTATATTTTTTTATGTCAACAATTAATTTTAAATTTCAATTTTTGTAAATAAAGTAAAATATAAAATCCTCTATGTTAATTATTAATGTTAATCTAAATACGGTAAACTTTTAATTAAAGTTGAGACACAAGTGCCGCTAAATCGCGTTTCATATTTCCGATAAACATGAACGCAGCTCGATCGAGCGTCGCGTTTGAAGTTTGTCGTTTCTCAGAGTTCCGCGTCGGACTTGGAGTGTCTCTCCGCTACTTTAGTCCAACCTCTCCCCGACTAACGCGATTTCTTTTGAGAACACTTATCCGGGTGGAACAACCACAGCGGTGGTGTGTCGTTTAACCTCATGTGTTCGCGGGGGGGTGCCTGGAGGATGACCGACGGGCTTTTAACGGACTACAAGTGAACGCAGCACGGGCGCAGCAGAAACGCACGTGTTGACAGAAACAGAGGAGGAAGTTGGAGGAGGTGATGTCCGTCACGATGACCGTCTAAACCTGCTCCCTCCAGCCCCTCCAGCCTCTCCAGAAGCTCCGGCCCCGCAGGAGAGCCGCCTCGTCCGTCCGGATTATTTCGCTGCGCCGTCGGACCGACGACCCTTTTGTGTGCGTGTGTGTGTGTGTGTGTGTGTGTGTGGTTGTGAAACATGGGGACCCAGGGAACAGGACGGAAGAGGTCCACCAAGAAGGAGAGGTCAACGGCAGAGGACGATGCTCTGAACCTCATAGCCAGGGAGGTGAGTCCACCAGGGCCGTCCTAATCTGGGGGCGTCCTAATCTGGGGTCATAATAATCTGGGGTCAGTGGTTGAAGCACCAGCTGTGCAGAAACCGGTAAAGTGTTG
This sequence comes from Lagocephalus sceleratus, assembly GCA_911728415.1. Lineage (NCBI taxonomy): Eukaryota > Metazoa > Chordata > Actinopteri > Tetraodontiformes > Tetraodontidae > Lagocephalus > Lagocephalus sceleratus. Next base: position 9,659,703 of record CAJVRN010000216.1, on the reverse strand, counting down.
ATGGTTGGTCCAAATGATGGGGGATATCTTCCCATCCCTCCCTGGAAAATTAAAAACCCCCATCATTCAGTTCCATCCCCTGTAAAATAAAAAAGGGCCCCAGGTGAGCCTTCATTGACTCTGGTGTTTCGGTGGGCCGACGCAGAATAAAGTGGAAATCAGAGTAAAGTGGTGTCGACTGTGAGCGGTGGGATGGTTCTGTGTAACGTGGACACAGACACCAGCGCTTTCTCAAGTCATTACTCAACTTCCTGCTTTTGCCTCATCTTGAGGGGGGAAAAAAACGGTTCAACAATCACATAAAATCATCGACGCCCTTTGAAATAAATCCGATCGTAAAGGTGTTTTGGGGTAATTGGGTGGGTGTAACTATACAATATGGGAGAAAACACTAAAGTTTGGGTTTTATAGGAGCAGGAGGGAAGCTGGTTGGTTTCATCAAGGTCTGATAGTTGGATTTTTATAAGTGACCGTTAAATAATTGGGCTGATGATTTAGTGATCTACAGGAATTCCGTATTCACTCACCTGCACGATTGAATTGAATGACTTCTTTGTGAATGTGCTTGTTTTTGTGACTGTTCAGATCGGGTCCATTTCGGCCTAAGGGGGAGCATTTGGGGGGTGTACCTAAATACGCAGGTCTTCCTGGTTCAGGTGGGATTGTGCTTTCACCGAAGCTGGAAGCTTTTAGGCTCTAAACTCCCCGTTTAAGTTAACCATTAACCCCCCACAGGACGGCGATCTAGAGAAGAGCCCCCCCCCGGGGGCAGGTCGTGGCCGTTACCTGGTGGAGGGATGCCTCGGGACATTTAGAGGAAGTCGACTGCGTGCAGCCCGAACCCGGATGTTTCAGCGCATTTGCATGTTCGCGCCGGTCCCCAACGGACTGAAAGGCCCGCCGCTGGAGCGGGAGGCGACACAGACGGAGTTCCCGGGAGCCCGTCCCCGTCCCCGTCCCCGTCCCCGTCCCCGCCCGTGTGTCTGAGCTTGCACATTCCCGCAGCCGTCCGTCGCGAACCCGTCGTGGACTATTTTCAACCGCAGAAGCGCTACCGGGCCAGAGACAGGAGGCGGTGGATGTCCAAATATTTAGCGAAGAGCCACTGTTCCTCTTGTGGCGGCAGCGGCAGAAGTTTCGTTGCGGGCGGTTTCCTGTCGCGTAAAGCAGGAAAGGCTGCGTCTTTAAGCGGCGTGGGGGGGCGGGGGGGTCGCGTCTCTCCCCTGACAGGACGGAATGTAGGCCTTGATGAGTTGGCCCGCTCTGCACAAGTTTTAAAAATAGACCCTCCTGAAAGATCAGCTGTTGCTCTAACCCAGTTTTGCATCGGGGCTGCGGGGGGGGGGGGGTGGGCCGAGACCACCAAACGACCATCTCGCCAGCCTGGAAAAAGGGAATTGTTCGTCCCCCGGAGCCGTAGCCCGGGATGAAGGGAGCAGAAGTTTCCGTCGAGCAGGATTCCAGTGACATGAGCTACTGGTCTTGGATGGACTCCATCGGCGTCGCCGTCTGGGTTCAGTCGGTCTGGGCCTGAACCTGACGCAGGGAGCCCGGGGGGGGGGCAAACACTTGGGAAGAACGCGAGAGTCAAGCCGGAGAGGGTTATGATCCTGTTGGCTCGCTCCCCACGCCCATTTGCATTCTGCTACCACGTTTAGTGCGGCGCTGCTGCCCAGCAGGCCCGGCCAAGAGCTCAAGAGCAGCACTCGGCCCGGCCCAAAGCTCTCAGAACCTGCGCGCAGTCGGGTGCCCGAGACACTCCGGGCTTCAGCGGGAGCCGGGGAGGGCTGTTTACGGGAGCTCTTGGTCGGCACTTTGCGTGTTTGCTTGTGTTTTGGTCCGAGGGGAAACTGTGAAGGAGGCGGTGAAGGACCAGAGGGTCCAGGGGGACGTCAGGGGGGTCACAGCTCGGTGAACAGGATTAAACGAATCCCCACGAGCCTCTTCTGGCTGCAGGGTTTCAGCATCTTTCCGCCTTTGGAGGCCGAATTCATTCCCAGGGCGTACGATGTTGTACGCGCGGCCACGCCCTTTTGGTCCCGCCGCCTGGTACATGAGTAATAAGAGGTTTATTACCTCTATAAACGACACCCACGTCACACAAGCCACTTGAGAAAAGACCGAATTAGATTCGGGAATAACACGGAGCAGGGAACATGGATGTGAACACCGTGACTAATATCATAGATGCTCAAAAAAGCCAGAATTTCCTGTTTTTGCCCTCGTGAGCGGCGCCCTGGCCCTTCTGCCAGAGGGGATTATGAGAGCGCCTCATCGCTCTGACGGCACAAAAGTCGTTTTATAAGTGTGTCCGTTGAACGTTCCCCAGCGCCGCTGTCCCGGGGTCGGCTTTCCCTGTTGAATAGCCCCGGCCTGATTCACAGACCGCGGTCGGCGTGGTCGGCGTCGGGTCATGAGCTCACACTTAGCCGCGAGTGTTCAGATTAACTTGACGGCACGCCTGATAAATACTGACGCCGCTCGCTCTAAATGCTGCCATGTTGGCAAGTTAACAAATGTTTGACGCTCTCAACAGTGCACAACACTTCTGCTTCATAAGATTAGAGTTTATTTGATATGAATCCAGTAATTATTAACTAAAATAAGCCATCGGTGAACAGTAAAGTGTGCAGCATCAGTTGTCTGTCAACAGTTCTCTGCTCATATGAAGGTGAATGTTGTTGTGTTTATTTAAGGACAGAAAACAGGGCTGTTAGTAGAATTCTTGTCCTCCATCATCTCTGCAGGTCTCTGCTGATGGTCTGTGGTTTCTTTCTGCCCCAGTTTAAGGGGATCACGTAAACTGGGGGATTAGGTCTGGAGGTTTGTGGTCGGTGGTCAGAGGCTCAGTGAAGAGACCCGAGTGTTTAGAGGGGATTAGTCCGGACCCCGATGCTCGCTCTGGTCTTCATGTTCATCCTGAAGGTCCTGAGGGGCTGACGGGGGAAATGAATGAATGAATGTGTGATTGTGGAGACGACAGCGCTGACTTGTGTCTAAACTCCATCTCAGTCTAAAGACTCGTTAACTTTAAGCGTGCTCTCGTTAAACGAGGCGTCCGGGTTAATGAAGCCGCTGAGCCACACGTAATGGGATGTTTCCATTAGAGCCCCTCTAACCTGTTATTGAGCATTAATGGTCCAAACAAGTACTTTTGTGTTTCCTGATACGTGTTTCTTTTAATCGGGGCTTGACTGCTGTCTCCTTAAATGGAAGTGTGTGTGTGTGAGAGTGTGTGTTGGTCTGTGTGTGTGTGTGTGTGTGTGTGTGTGTGTGTGTGTGTGTGTGTGTGTGTGTGTGTGTGTTGATTTCCTCCCGATGACATCACTGCATGCGCAGCCTGTGCAGATTGTTATCACAAACTCCTTCCTGTTTATTCGGCACTGCTGGTTTCTCCCAAAGTCTGGGGAACGGTTGGGCGACGGAGCGCAGGTCGGAGCTCTGCTGCGCCCGGACCCTCGGTAACAACGCCTCATTAGCAGGCGGGGACAAAATAAAGGCATTCAACCACGTCTTTCACAGGTTAAACACGCCCTGCAGCACGCTGCAGCTTGAATCAAACTGTCTCAATACCCTCTGTTGGTTCTTGGGAGCTTGATTTTGTGATGAGGAGGCAGCACTATGTGTGGAACACCAAGGCAGCAGTGAGAACATCGACCATTTGTTATCGTTTAAGCCAACAGATCTTCAGGGAAACGTTCGTCTAATTCAAGGATTAGATTCCGGTTTTTAAGGGTCAGGGGTCGGGGCTGAAGGCTCGGGGGAGTTGAACCCTCAGGACTGTGGCGTGAGGTTTGGTGAAAAGCTTCCTTCTCTCAGATTTATTGGTTCCATTCTCTGTGTAAAATGATAACTGGTTGAATTCTCCCCGGGGTCGGAGCCTGTGCTTGACCTCCTGTCACAGAGCGATCCCCAACTTGGATGTCAGCGTCCACCGGCAACGCGTAAACAGTATTTTCTGAATACACCACGGAGGAATAAATCGTGGTTTGAAAATAAACCTGTCACAGAAATACCTCATGGAACTGATCTGCTGTTATTCAGGGCCTCTCCCATCCTCCTGGAGCTCCGTGGACCGTTGATCCCTGAAGCAGCCCGGTCACGGGATTATTGCTTCCATAAGGAAATGGGAGAGGAGCCCGCGGCGTCTGTAACCAATCACAAACAGACGGTCAACCCCAACCCAAGTACCCTAAAGTGGTGATCGTGTCGTTTTCAGGAATTCTTGTTGAAATTTTTTGTCCTGAAATTTTCGATAATGAGTTTGCTCCGATCCTCGCCAGTTCCCTGCCTAATTTACTTCAAGAGTTGGTGCCCCGGGCTTGTGTTGAGAAGACTGCCAGCACACACAGTTTTGGACGTATTTGTGCAAGTGTTGACGCACAAACGTGTGATTAAAGCGCAAGTTCCGCCTCGGGGGCAGCTCCCAGTGTCATCAGGGTTCAGGTCCCACCTGGTTTCACCTTTAACCCGGAAGAAATCCTTGTGTGTTGTGAGGAGAGCTGCACTCAGGCCCGGTGGGGCACGAATGAGGTTCCTGTATCAAATCAACAGGCGCAACTCTGGAATACGGTACTTGTGAGGGAGCAGAACCGAACCACAGCTCCTGGAGCCGCGCTACCTTTAGTCATGTGTGCTGCTCTCTTTGTCCAGCTGTCACCGCCCCACAGCTGCTCTATTAATATTCCCGTCCATTTCTGACCACCACTCGGGTCGTGGGAATTCATCTCAGAAGAGGGAGCGGGACCAGGCTGGCATCCTGACCCGGTGGTCTGTGCCGGTGCAGACAGCCTCTGGTCCTGCCCGACAGAAGCCGGACCGCCGCTGTCTGCAGCTGACGCAGCCTGAAACGATGGGAAGGAACTCCAGAGAAAGTCTCATTAGACGATCAGACGCGGTCCTCTATTCTCACGAGGACGGTCTGCGCACTGAAATGAACGTCTTTCATTTAACCTGAGGTCACGTAGACTCTTAGAAATAGTTCTGGAAGGGATCGGGCTTTTGTCCTACTTGGATGAGCCCTTCTGCGTATCATAACGTGGCAGGTTTACACCCCTCTGTGTTTTTACTGGATTCACCTCGATCAATAAACCCCTGAACTTGGGACCTTCTACAAGTGCTTGAGCCACTGTGTGCATTCATGACTGGAATCAGGTTGTTTTGCTGGAGTTGCGTAACCCTTGTGTGTTTTGCAGTCACACGCGGCAGCTGTCGGCGTTGGGAGCTCCTTCGAGAACGTCCACTGTAACCTTAAGTTTGACCCCGCCCCCCTCCTATCTGGGCCGCCAAAGGTCAGATGGGTCCGAGGTGTTCGGCACGTCTGACTGGGCTTTTCAAGCCCAGCTAATATAAATATACTCAACTTTAAAACGGTCCTGTGGGGAAAAAGAGAAAAGAATCCAAGACCCAGGCAGACTTGACATGAGCACAGACTATCGTCGGCTTTGGTTTCTACCTTCCTGCTGGCTGAGTTAGTTGTCATTCACAGGAAAGTCTTAGTAAACCTGATATGATTGTGTTATTGTGTATTTTGCACCGCTACATTGTGTGTGTGTGTGTGTGTGTGTGTGTGTGTGTTTACACATGCTACGCTGGTACCCACGCCTCCACTTTCCATCCTGAAAGTTTCCCTGGGACCTTCCCAAAAAAAAAAAAAAAACAAAACCAGCCTAAAAGCGTTTCTCCAGAACAGGCTGCTTCTGGTGTTGTTACAACCTCAGTAAAACGTGTTTGTGACACATGTTGGCCTCAGCGTTGGCACGTTAACGGCCTGTTGGACTTCCTTTCGTACGTCTTTCAGGGCGAGCCCTTCAGAAGCGCCCAGCGTGAGTAACGGGTGACTGTGAGGAAGTGACGTGATGAGTAACGGTCTGTAAAAACTATTTCTGGGTCGTCGACCTCAACACCCCGATGACTGCGAGGAGCTGTTTTGAAGCGTGCTTGATTGTGTGTGTTCATGCCTGGTGAGAACAGCATTCAGAATTATCTGCATGGCTGTTACACATGTTCTCAGACAGGTGGTGAACACACACACCCACACACACACACACACACACACACACTCACACACACACACACACACACACTGCAGGCTGCTGACTGCAGGCTGAAACCGTCTCTGCTGGTGCAGCAACACACCTGCTGTTACCTTTTAGGCCACTGTCGGCCAGAAACCACTCTTATGTATTTAACAGAGCCCAGCGAGTCTGAAGAACCCGAGAAACGCCGAGTTTAATATCTTCAGTGTTGTTATTGAGGAGCTGATGCTGAATATTATGAGTATGTTGTTGTAGATATCAACACTCAAATACTCACAGGTTTATTTAACAGGAACAGTAATCATTAAAAACCCTTCACATGAATTGTCTCATGCAGAAACATACAACCTGACCACTTTAAATACACTGTTACACCAATAAGAAATTGTGTATAAATGCTTTTATTGAGTCAGCAACAATAGAAGGACAGATCCGGTCTGGTTCACATGCTCTATAATCAAACCATGCACGATTCTATATTTGCTTATTTTATGCAGAAATGGTAGAATAAAATATAAATGTGCTGTTTTTTGGATTGTTTTTTTTCTCTTGTGGGTATAAATGTAAGATCAACATGTGGTTTATGAAACCCACCAAACATTTGTGGATATGTTGAGCCTCTGGGCTGATGTCCTGTAGCTGGAGGCAGGAGCTGAGGCCCGACTGAGTCCTCCCTAAATGCTTCTTGATGCTGCGTGGTCCTTCAGGTTCCCTTTGAAGCCTTTTCTTTTGTGTCCGCCTTCCCGTTCCTCAGTCACGGCGACTGACATCAGCGCGATTAGAGGAGGGTTCGAGCGACCCCGCCTAGGCTGCGACCGCATCGAGTCTGCCACAGCGTTAGAGGAAGGAAGTGCTCACACGCTCGCGGAGGAGGCTGTGAGAGCTCCTTTTAAGGAGAAGACCCTGCTCTTGATTTAAGTTGGAGTGGAGCAAAGGCAATGCCTGCAGACGCATATAAATACACACGTTCACACGCTGCTGGGACTGCGTTCCTGCACGGCCCTGGATGCTTCTCACGACATAAACACACACCGATGCGGTGTAACATGAAATAATAATATAATACATAATAAGATGAGCTCTATATATAATAATATAGACTCATGTTTATGGGACAGTGTGGATTTAAGAGTAAATGTAAACATGAGGCTTCCTAAATAAACGTGACTCGGCCCTCTTGAGGAAAAGGACGCGTGTTCACGTGCACACGCATGTTTTGCCGCAACCCAGCGGGATGGTCTGAGCTAACGTGTCTCTGTGTGTGTGTCTGTCTGTGTGTCCGTCAGGCGGAGGCCAGGCTGGCGGCGAAGAGGGCGGCCAGGGCGGAGGCCAGAGAGATCCGCATGAGGGAGCTGGAGAGGCAGCAGAAAGAGGTACGCGTCGGGAAGAGTCCAACGCCGCCGCGCCCGCGACACTAGGTGGTGTGGCGCACCGCCCAAAGGGGACTTCCTGAGTCTTGGTGGTTCTGTGTGGACCAACACTTCCTGTCCAATTTCCCTTTGCTCTTCGGGGGGACTCGGGAGTCCTGTGGGTCAAAGGTCAGAGGATGTAAACACAGGGCAGCTCAGAGCGCTGCTCCAGGAAAAAAAACAACGTTCAGGATGTCCTCAAATAAACCCCAGTCAGTCGCTTTGAGTGAAACGAGAGCGATTCCTGCCTGAACACAAAAGAACCCTCTTGTCTTCCTTACTGAAGTGTCCTAAAGTGCCCTCTAAAGGGTTCCACGTCCTTCTATCGGGATCTCCGCTGACCAAAACCCCCCACATCAGTGAAAACACAGCAGAAGAGCCTCAGCAGGCCCCGGTCCAGCGGTCCGTGGGTTCTCCTGGAGGTTCTCCCGGAGGTTCTCCCGGAGATTCTCCCGGAGGTTCTCCCGGAGGTTCTCCCGGTGCACAGCCTCTGATGTGTGTGGGCAGCCCTGACTCTTCCGGCTCACTATTCTTAGCCCAGAGTAATCCCACACACACACACACACACACACACACACAGGCCTCCTCTCACCTGCTGAACCTCCCCAGACCAGCTACCTTCTGTGTGGAGGATTTAAGATCCTGAAATTAAAACGGCCCGTAACCCCCGGTGGCCTTACTATCTTTATTCCTGTTAATTAAAAGACGGAAGGAAAAGAAACGAGGAAAAGAAACAACATTTTAAAAACATTTCTATACAGGTTATATTTTTATTAAAATACTGATGCTTATTTAAACTGAGTAAGTGGAACTGGCTTATTCTACATGCCTCAGCTGTGCTGCAGTGCAGATAAATAAAGCCTAAGATCAGCATTAAAACCACCTCTTGTCAATCAAGTATCATCAGATTTGCTGATCGATTTAAAATGTCGTGACGGCGCTTGTCTGAACCGACGTCGCGTGCGTCTGACCAGCGCGTCGGCGCAGATGCAGCCGGGCTTAAAACGACGCGTCCGCGCGTGCACGCGCAGACACAGATGAGCCATATGCAATGGATTAACAGTCATTGTTAAGCCCAGGCTGGTGTGTGTGTCTGAGTGTGTGTGTGTGTCTGAGTGACCCTTAAACCCCTTTAGCCGTGCTCTAAAGTAGCTTAGCAGGTTGTGCTCCGTGCTCCAGCCTCCCTCGGAGCTGCTCCGGTTGCGGCGGTGTCGTGGAGCTCCAGCATGTCTCTGTACGCGAGCGCCCGCTCCTGGAATTCTGGATGTTTTCTGACGTGCTGAGGATGGCGTCTGAGGCCGGGCCATCCGCCGCCGTAGCAGAGAACTAGAACCGCGACCCCCGCCGCGACCCCCGCCGCCGCCCATGACCTCCCCGAGCCCCCCCCCCTCCTCCCAAAGCACGCCGTCCGTCCTGGGGCCGTTGTGAGGGAGGCAGGACGGCTGGGCGACGGCTGGCGGGGAGGGGGCTTAGGGCCGCCATCAGCGGGCGCCCTGGAACCCCTCCGATCAGGACGGGCAGCTTGGTGAGTCGAGCGGAGCGGGTCAGACGCCCGGAAGACGGTTGCGTAAGCGGAGTGATGAATGAGCTTATGATGGCGTCTGGATCAGCTGCTAATGAGCTGCCCAGACCTGGAAGGAGAGACAACAACGAGCCTCAACGGGCGGTTTTTATTCGCGCTCGTGGCGACATCGCGTCCGCTTCTGTCATTGATCTTATTGACGGGTCAAAGGTCGCGGCCAAGGGACGTTGACGCGAATCCCTCGGCTCGCCTAAATGTTTGCGCGCTCTGTTCTGGGTTCAGATTGATGATAAAAACGTGGATGACCCCTGGAACTGGTGATCTCGGTCACATGGGGGTGGTGACCTGGTAATCCGGTATTTAAGGCGGCGGGCTTTGGGGGCGTGAGGCCACAGCCGCCGCGCAGGAGCGATCCGGTGGCGACTGGAAGCCCTGTCTGGACGCCTGCACGTTGGACGGGCGCTCAACGGAAAGAGGGGAGGTAAATCCAGGATAACGTGCTGCTGATGGAACGGGAAGTCCGCCGGTGGAGGGGGGGGGGGGCTGGACTCGTGGTCGACTTGTGTAACGGCGTTTCTAGACCGACCCGACATCACGGTGGCGTCGGGGCCCCGGTAGCCCGCTTCTGGAGGGCTGGCTTACAATCCCCGTTTACTTTTCTCTGCCAGGAGATGTCTTCGGCCGACAGACGTTGTTTCTTCGTGCTCCGCGTGACGGATGGTTCTGCCCCCGTTTTGGTTTCAGTCGAAGGTTCGGAGGCTTTTGGCGAAGTCCCGACGGTCCCGGGTCCGTGAAGGCTTCCTGAAATCTCTGCAGACCCTCTGTAGGAGTTTCTTTTTAAAAAAATAGGATTCTTTGGAAGTCTGATCGTTCATTATCCTGATTTATGCCACCTTGACCTTTGACCCCTGGATCTGATGCGACCTTGAGCAGGCCAACGGTGGCGGTGTCTTGAACCCGCCCGGCGGTTCCCTTCATACTGGGTGTTGAACTGCTTCCAGGAAAAAGCTGGTGTGACTGGTTTAAGCGGGCGCAGGTGGCGCGCAGCCCCGTCAGATAAGGTCCTTTTGCCGTTCGTTCGTCACGAGCGGCGGCGGCGGGAACCTCGGCCCTCGGTCACGGCGCCGCGCCGCCGGTGCCAGCCTAGAGGGACCATGGGAAAGTGCCCATTAGCCCAGGTCGCCAGTAAATCTCCAGTGAACTTGTCTCGTTGGGTCAGTCAGGGTCCTGCTGTGGAGGGTGAGGGGGGGGGGGGGGGCGTTCACATTCCTCAAACTGCTCTCGTTAGCTCAAGCCCGCCTCTCTGCATGCTGCCTCCACAAACTGAGAGCCTTCATCTCAAAGCCCGTCTTCCTCTCTCTCCCTCCTCGTCCTCCCTCCTGTCTCCGTCCCTGGGCGCCCTGTAGATCTTTCAGGTGCAGAAGGTAGGCGCCCTCGTCCTCATTCGATTTCGGCCCTCTTATGTCGTTACCCCAGACCTCAAATCCAATTGTGCCTCCCTTCTCCCTTCTGTTTCTCCGTCCCTGCGCTGGTTTCCTGTCTCTTCCAGAAGTATTACGGCCTGGACACCCGATTAGACGACCGAGGGGACGGCAAATGGGGGGACATTGAGCAGTGGATGGTACCGCTGCATGTCTCCTCGCCTCCACGTGTGCCTCATCTCTGTTTATCAGCGGGCCTTTGCTGCGCGCGCCGCTCCGCCTTTGAGTTGCGCATAATTCCTGTTAAGCCTTTTTAGAAAATAACAGCTTATGAGGAATCAAAGCATGGTCATTAATGATAATCCACTTATTCAGAGGAGCGCCGGGCCTCGCTGGCCTCCAGTGTGACCATCTGCCCGCCAGCGAGAGGCTGCATGAAAGGTCTCTGAGCGAGGTCGCCCCTCCTGCCTCCTCCAGCGCCGGAGCTCTAAACGCAGCGCTGACCAAACCTGTGGTTCCACTAATCCTCTGTTTAATCCTAGCTGACTAACTGTCACTCGGTTTGAGGTGAGCGAGTTTTCCTGCGTGTCCGTCGGCTGGATTACTGTTTCAGCATGTTTTGGAGCACCAGCACGTCTAATTCCGCCGTTTGGCTCGCGCCCGTCTGGATTTGCTCGAGCAGAATTCCCTCCAAATGTATCCGAGTGTCAAAGTGCAGCGATACAACGTGACCGAACGGCCACGGTTGATTTTGTAGCGGCCTGCGAAGGCGTAAATATGTGATGGAGGGAGTCGAGTGTTTGGCTGAGGGTCTGTTTTCTTTGAAGATCAAAGGTCTTGTCTGTATTTTAAAAAATAGCATGAAATGAGAATGAACGTAGTTATTGTAGAATGCCTACATTCATTTAACAACATGTTTTGGAATGACACTATTTTTATTTTAGTACTTCAGAGACATTTTAACTGAGAGTTTGTTACCTCCTAGTTTTTTCTGATTACGTTTTTAATTAGAAAGAAAGTAAAATCTTCAGCTAAAGTAGGTGTACGTTTGAAAAGATGGAATGTGGAATACTGGGAATGGCTGCTTCACCTGGAACGCTGCCTGTGAGAGTCGTCATCCATCCGTCTCATTGCCTCATTGACCTGTAACATCTCTCTCCTTCTTCATCTCCTCCTCCTCCTCATCGTCACCCCCCCCCCCATCCAGGAGGACAGTGAGCGATACTCACGTTCTTCGCGGATACAGACGGTGTGTAACCTTTCCCTCTGCTTGCGTCTTTCCGCCCACGGAATCCTGTTCTTCACCACTAATGTCAAAATCAAGTTAAAGCAAATTAAATTAAAAAAAAACATCCAGAAAACAAATTTCATCAAACTATAATTGCTTCAGGCGTCTGACATCCTAGAAGATGAGACAGGGATGATGAATCTGATTAGACGAGGTCGTCTGATAGTTTGAGTCCTTGTGGAGTCTCTTCTCTGTCCTCTTTCCCTCCACCTTTGACACGTGGAGGTCAAAGGAGGCTGTTTCCCGTCTGTGCTCACCCTCTCCCCCTTTCCCAAACCCTAACGTAGGACTCCATGTGCCGCTCTCTCACGCAGCCGTCAGATGATGACGAGAGGATGTCGGTGGGGAGCCGAGGCAGCGTCAGGGTCAGTATCTCAGCCCCCCCCCCCCAACCCCCCCGGCCCTCACTGGCGTTAACGCCCTGTTGTTGCTCTGCAGTCGGACCTTGAGGCGGTGGGAGCTTACAGCGGAGCGGTAAGGGAGGCTCTTTGGCGGGAACGCCACCGACCGCCGTTTAACTCAGTCTTGTGAGAACCGAACGGCGACTAACAGTTTTGGGGGGCTCGGGGCGTGGCCCCCCCGATACGTGAGCCGTTTGACGATGAGGTCTCCTCAGAGGAAGAAGCCTTCCCGACGCGCTCGCGCTGCTTTGAAGTGTGGATGTGGGTGCATGAAGGGGAATTTTGTAGATCTGTGAGAAGCGGGTGAATACGCAGGAGCTCCTGTCTCACAAGGCCGGTCGGGTTTTCCCCTCTAACGAAGGCGTGACTCTCCCGGACACCTGGCGTCCCCCTCGTGCATGGGCCCGTGCATGCGTGGTGTCCTGTTTTGGGTGGGCTTATCTTACCATGTCTCCCTGTCGCTCTCTGTCTCGCCCCTAAGGGCTCAGCCTCGCACAAGAAGTCAAAGAAAAAGAAGAAACATAAGCACAAAGACCGAGACGTACGTACGCGCCCGGCCTGTGTCTGTGCGGGGGGCGGGCCCAGAAAGGGTTCTTCACTCCTGTTCTTTATTTGCAGAGGAACGGATATGACGACGACTACAGTGTTATATCCAGCAGGGTCAGTAGCTGTGTGTGATGGCCCGTACACGCACGTACACACACACACGCGCGACGCTAGTAACATTGGCGTGCGTTTCTTGTCAGCAGAGCTCCCGACTCAGCGACGAGAGCAGAGTCTCTCGCTCCTCCAGGCTCGACCTCACGGTGCGTTCACGGCCTCGTCCGAACACCCGATCCCCGTTTAGAAGGACCCGCGGCGCCAGTGCAGAACTGTGCTGTCCGTGAGCAGTTTACCCAGAACACTAACAGTAACGTGTGTGCTGTTGTTGATCCGACAATAAACCAGTAAGACTGTCCAAAACCACAGCAACATCAATGGTTAGTTAATTGTCTGTAGCAGGAAGTCCCACAATGCACTCCTGTGCTGACACAAACAGCTCTCAGCTTCAGTAACGCTTGTGCGTGTTAAACTATCACATCCGGGACATTTTGCAGTAGGTGTGATGGTACTCCCGAATCCACTGTTGGCGCTGGTCGCCATGGTTACGTCAAGCTGTGCAGCATGGAACTGCAAGACGTATCGCACACGCTGATTATCTGTTCAGGTTCCCACACACTTTTTGTTTTTAACTTCACTTTTTTCTTCTTTTAAACACCGAAACTCAAAGCTTTTAGAGATGTCGCGATAGAGGGAGAGGAGTTGAGCCTGGTGAAAGGCACAGTCAGTCAGGCCTCTGACAGACGTTTAGCTGGTCCGGTGTGATGCGCGTGTCTTTATGGTGACCCGTGGTCTCTTGATGTTTGACCCCTCAGAGCTCCAGACTCAGCGACGACAGCCGGGTGTCTCGCTCCTCCAGATTAGACCTGCAGCCGGTGGGTGGCGCCGCGCTCCGCTAACAGTCTGTGGTGCTCGCTTCTCTCACCGAAAGACGCGCTCGCTAAAAAAAAAAAAAAGAAAAGGCCCAGATTTCAGGCTGAAGTAACAACGTGAGAGAAACAAAGTTGCATGCGAGTGTGTGAATGACCTCATGAATCCTGTGGGTAACCACAGGTAAATACAGACGCTCTCACCACCTTCCTCTAAACCTGCTTCTGTTCAGTGACCTCACCCTACTCACCCTACTCCCCCCCTCACCCTACTCCCCCCCTCACCCTACTCCCCCCTCTCACCCTTCTTCCCTCTCCTCTCTCTTATTCCAGGCCTCTTACGCTTCCTCTGACCTGTACAGTCTCAATGGTCTGTCATCTTCCAGAAACGCGAGTTCAGCTTTCAATGGTTACCAGGTCTGTACACTTGGGGTTTGTGTGTGTGTGTGTGTGCGTGCGTGCGTGTGTGTGTGTGGAGGGGGAACAGGAGCAAAGGGGAACTGCTTTCAGGCTTCTCATCATGTGTTGCATCGGTCTCGTCGTCCAGCAGCTCCGCCGTGGGGTCTGTTCCCAGAGGGTTGCCTTTGTTTAACAGCGCTGACCACGTTGACCTTTAACCCGCACCAGCAGAACTCAGCCCGTCTGTCTCTGGACCCCGAGCTCTTGAATAATCCACCGTTTTGAACTTAACCTGCCACAGCTAACCCGCCACGGTCCCGTCGGCGTACGCCGTCCGGGCTGTGCACGCGGCGGGAGAATCGGAGCTCCCACGCGTGTGTGACGTGATGCATGTGACATGGCGCATGTGGCGTGTACGGTGGCGTGGAGCCTGCTGGTCCGTCCTCCAGCTCACCTGGTGTTCTGTTCGTAGGGCTCTCTGTACGAAGACAGCCTCTGCAGCAGGTCTCGGCGAGCGTCGGCCTCTCACGTAAGGCTTGTTTGAACGGAGCGGCGCTCCTGCATGGGTCTGGTTGTGGAGGACTTCTGCCTCTCTGACCGCCCGCGCGTGCTCGCCCCGCCCCCTGTTTGACAGAACCGCCGCGGTCGATGTGTTCTCTCCGCAGCCCTTAGAGTACGGCAGCTACCGCGGCTCCAGAGCCTCCTCCAGGGCCAGCTCGGCCCGCACCAGCCCAGTGGTGAGCCCCCCCCCCCACCAACACAGACCTCATACAGCGTTGCCTCCTGAGGCATCTACATCTGCATGAGGAACATCTGTATCGTAGGAGCGCGTAGCTGTTCTTCCTGATGCTCACAGTGAAACTGAACTCTCCCACGAGTGGTAAAAGGACCGGACTCGGTCCTTCTTGGTCCATGAACGCAGCGTAACCCAGCTTTAGCCGCTCCATCCTTTTGTTAGCAGTTCCAAAGGGCCCGAAGCGTTTCACCTCCATTCGTCTGAATTCAGATTTCACTGAGGAGGTGTTGAGTCATTTGAGCTATGTGACCCGACTTGACGTCCTCTGGAAGCGGCTGATCGCTCTCGCTTCCTCTCTTGTGCTCTCCCTCCCCCCGGCGGCCCGCAGGACAACTGCGGCTCCGTGGCCAGCTTCCTGAGGAGCGCGGCCGGCGGCGGCGGCGGCGGCCTCCCGCGGGACCTGGACGATGTTACTATTCCTGACTTTTCTGACGTGAGTGGCCGTGCGCGGAGGCCGAGGCTGCGATGGGGGGGGGGCAGCGCTCCGGCTCCGTCCGCCTGCGCTTTGCCGTGTTTTTCCCGCGGTTCCGTCGTTCTCGTGATTTCACACGTCCTGCCGGAGGTTAATTTGAGCGTGGACCCTGAACACAACCAACGTCCTCTCTCTCTCTCTCTCTCTCTCTCTCTCCGTCTCTCTCTCTTTCGTTTTTGAGCGTGTATTTATAATCTCTGATCTGTCGGACTAATTTTGGCGTCACGTTTGTGATTTCTTTGATTCCGGAGGTGTTTTTGTGCGTCTCACCTTCACGCTCGCCTGGTGTTTCCTACTCTTTTGTTAACATGCTCACAAACCAGGAGGAGTTTGGAGTGTTTCAGTTAAGTCTTCCTGCCCGTTGGACTGGGGGCGTCGCTGTCCTCGTCCTCTGACTGTGTTTTGATGTCTCAACAGGTGGAGGACAGAGACTATCTGGAGAAGGTGAGCGGCTCCGCTCCTCGAACTTTATCTCCGTGAGAACTATGACTCGAAAGCGAGACTTCCCCTTTTTTACCTTCGCAGGGATCCCGGGCAGCTTCTGCCTTGACAGCTGGAACTCTCACGTCCCTGGGCGGGACGTCTTCGCGGAGAGGAAGTGGCGAGACGTCTTTAACTGTAGATGCAGAATCTTCTTTGAGGGAAATAAAGGTAACCGTCTGCTGAGATGTGGCGCTCGTGCACTTTTCTCTGTTCATTGGAGCTGCTCCTGAACGCCCCACAGTGCTCCAGCAGGTAGAGGTTCAGATAATAGACACGGGGTGGACAGTGACACTTCTGTATGTTTCCACACATGAAAATGAAGTTTGTGCTCTCGCGCCGTTTCCAATCTTCCCGCTAACGCACTGCTCGCTCTTTCTTTTTGCTCTCTTGCTGCGTTGTTCCTCTCGCGGCTGCTCTCGCCGCTGCACTCTTCTCCAGGAGATTCATGAACTCAAGGATCAGATTCAGGATGTGGAAATCAAGTACACTCAGAACCTAAAAGAAGTCAAGGTATCAGCCTGAGTCTGACACAGAGCAGCTTCACTCCTGACTACCGGGGCTTTTCCACCAGCACCTACTCGACTGAGCACAGTGGTTCCAGGTCCTTTTCAAGGACCGACTTTATAACAGACTGGCCCCCGATTGACCGTCACTGAGTCACAAGAGGGACTTTTTCACAGGAATCAATGTAACGACTGAAAGCGAGCAGTCGAGTGGTGGTAAAACTGTGGAAAAGCCCCACAATATGTGTGTCTGAGTTTCATTTTCATTTTCTTCCTACTAACCGATGTGGGACCAATGTGCAGGAATGAACGCATTTATGTTAGATCACAAGTGCTCAGTATTAACCAAAATATTTGAAATGACCATTTTAAATGACATTACCGTTGAAAGAAGGGTTTCTGGTAGGGACAGTAATAATCAGAATAAGGGGTGATTACTAGTCTAATGCATGCTGCTTTTTTCTGTGTGTGTGTGTGTGTTCGCGTACTTTGTTGGGTGAATGCTGGCTTCGTGGATGTGTAGAGAGGCTGAAAGAGTCGATAAAAAGGATTTGATCCCAGCACGCCTTCTGCTCTGATGCTCATGTGGGTGTTTCCAGGACACACTAGCTGAGGTGGAGGAGAAGTATCGTAAGGCCATGGTGTCCAACGCACAGCTGGACAATGAGAAGAACAACCTGATGTACCAGGTGGACACCCTGAAGGACTCGCTGATGGAGCTGGAGGAGCTGCTGTCGGAGTCACAGCGAGGATACGAGGACAAAGTCAAGGTGAGTCTGAGCCGTCGTTCCGGCGGCCGGAAGGACGCACAAACTTGTGAGGCCTGATGATGAGCGGTCTCTGTGTCCCCCCCAGGAACTGGAAAGAGAGAAACATGCCCACGGCGTGCTTCAGTTTCAGTTCAGTGAAATAAAAGAGACACTGAAACAAAGCGAGGAGCTGTTAAACGTGAGTATCTGTGGCGGTGTGTCCCATCAGAACCCCTGTAGCTGCTCGGGTCCGTCTGGTCCCCTGAAGGCTGCATGACTCTTCTCACGGCTTCAGATTTCATTTACTGTACTACTATTTTCTCTCCTGCTCAAACTTTCCCTTTTCCCGCCGTCCAGGAGATCCGTCAGCTGAATATGAAACAGGAGGGTTTTGTTAGAGAAATATCTGACCTACAGGAGACGGTGGAGTGGAAAGATAAAAAAATCGGGGTATGACTGCAGAGCGTGCCGTGTCCCTCCTTCACAGTTAGCGTTCCGTTTCTCTTGTGCACGACACTGACCTTTGACTCTTCCTACTTTGCACGTCTCTAACCGGGCACCTCCTTTCACGCTGCGACACTCGGGGCTCCGCTCAGGCCTTAGAGCGACAGAAAGAATACACGGATGCGATCCGAATTGAGCGGGATGAGCTCAGAGAAGAGGTGGTGAAGCTCAAAGACATTTTGAAGGTACTGGGCCGGTATGTGGGCGCTGCAGTTGGGCAGTGTGGACAGTTCTGCAGATAAACGTGTGTTGAATGTGTAATTAAACGTGTGTTGAATGTGTAATTAAATGTGTGTTAAATGTGTAATTAAACGTGTGTTGAATGTGTAATTAAATGTGTGTTAAATGTGTAATTAAATGTGTGTTAAATGTGTAATTAAACATGTGTTGAATGTGTAATTAAATGTGTGTTAAATGTTCAAATGTTCCCTTTGAACTAACACAAGAAGCAGAAACGTCCGCCTGTGATCTAATGATTGCTTTTTTCGTTGCGCGCAGAAACACGGCGTGGTGGTGGGGCCGGACCTAAACGTCAACGGGGACGTGAGCGAGGTGGACGGCGAGGGACCGCCCAGCACAGACCCCGCTTCCTCTGCGGCGTCTGAGCCTCAGGCCCCCCCGACAGAGGGCAACAGCATGCTGGGTAAAGCAGCCTCCGGGTTCAAATGTGTCACTGCATGGCTTAGCGCACAGTTCATTCCAAAATACAGAAGTAAAGGACATTTCTCCTCACTTTTGTTTAAAATATTGAACACATGACTTTGGGATTTTGGAGTGAACTTGAGATTCCTTTGTTTTTTTGATTTGCTGATATGAAGGGATAAGTCTGGTCATTAAGAAAATAGCTAATAAGAATATTTTGCAGATGTTTTCAGTCGAGTAAGGCTTAACTGTGCATACGTCATCATTCACTTTTGTCTTTTTATGGCATTCATTCAAACACCAGCCTTATCTTGACTAACTGTTTGCTTTTTTTTTCCCCCTCACTGCCCAAAACTTTGATTTATGTTTTGGTGTGACTCTTGATCATCTCTCTTTTGTGCATGTCTTCTGGATCAGTTTAATGCAGATGGTACGTGTGGCTGATGGCACTCTGGAGTATAGATCTAAAACAAACTGCTTTTCTTGTCAAGTTGATGTTCTGGGGCTCAAGAAATTTGCTTTTCTTCCCGTTGTTCTTCATCCTCTCATCTTTCTCTTGATCCTCTTGGCTCTGTGCTTCTCTTTCCGGTCACTGATTGAATCAATCAGGTCTTCTGCCTTATTCCTTCCTTTGCTGGTGCACATCCTCTTGAGGATTAGTTTTCATTTTCAATCATTTTTTTTGGCTCTCCGTCATCCTGTGCTCTTCATGATCTCTCAGGCCACCCTGAGGAAACTCTGGAGGAAGAGCTGGAACCGACACAAGAGAGAGAAATGTTTGAGGAAACCAAAGAGAATCACTTGGCTTCTGAAAATGTCGGTGTGTTCGCGCTGGAAACACCAACAGATGAGCTGCCGTCAAGAGAACAAGAGGTTCCAGCAGAAGAGGAAATAGTTCATGAACATTCCAAAGACAAAGATATATTTATAAGTGATTACAGCCCTAATGTGCAAGCAGTTGCATCCTGTTCTGAAAAAAATGTTTCAGAAACTCTTGAAGGGGGAATTTCATTAGAGATGAATAGCTCAGACGTCACGGAGAAGGAAAGCAAAGGCATGTTGAGTGTGTGTGGTGATGACATGAAAGAGACTTGTAAGATCTCTCAACACCAAGTGGATGAAGAAAACTCTGAACTTCAGAAAGACCCTCAGAGTAAGGAAGAGGCAAATAAGGATGAGGCGGAGGAAGTGTCAAGTAGGTCACAGGCTTCTGCTGCTTCTGGGAAAAAGAAAAAGAAGAAGAAAAGAGCCAGAAAGAAAGGAGGAGGACAGGAGGACGAGAAGAGACAAGGCAACAAAGAAAAGTGTTGTGAGGAAAGAAGCGCTGGATCGACTGTAACAGGTGACGTCGCGGTTATTGATGGTTCCACCAGTGAAGCTGTCGAGGAGCTGAAGACGGCTGAAGACGAGCAGGGCAGAGAAGAACCTGAGGAGGAGGAAGAACCGACAAAGCCCTCCGAGACCCCCACCCCAAACGAAGCGCCTGAAGAATCAGTCGTCAAAGACAAGAAAGGAGAGACCTCAGAAGTCGGCGACGTCAAAGTCGAAGCTCGGACAGTTCCCGAAAGTCTTGATCGCTCTCCAGATCGCACAGTCGCTGAAGAGAGCGATGAACTAATTTTAGGTCCTGAAACAGTAGAAGCAGCAGAGGCTGTGGAAAGCTTTGATACTCCCGGAGAATCCAGAACAGACGCCAAGCACGAGGAGCGAGGTGATCTCAGTTTGGAACCCGAAACCGTAGAAACGGTGGAGGCAGTGAAACCCAATGAACCCTCCTCTGACATTCAGCCGTCCACCGAGTCCACAACGGACGCCAGAGAAGACCAGCGAGATGATCGGGACACGGAGGAGAGACCAGAAACGAGTCCTGTTCCAGAGGAAAGCTGCAGCTGTCCTGATCAGGTGGACGACTCCACGAGTGTGCCGAACACCGATGCTGCTGGTAAAGTGTGTGTAACCGCAGGATGTTCGAGCCAAAGAGGAGCCTCAGATGATGCCGTCCAAACTGATTCAGGACCTGTTGATGCAGGAGAGGACGGGCCCACCGAGCGCACACCTGAAAGGTCTGACTCTGACCCGCGTGTCCCAAGAGACGACACCATCCAGGCGTCTGAGTCCACCAACCGGTCCGATGGCGAGGGGAACGCCTCGGCGTGTCCGCCTCCCGGGGGGGGGCTGCGGTCCTCGTCCAGTTCAGAACCTGCAGGAGCAGAGAGTCCAGACGAGGCTGCTGACGAGGCCTCGGGGGGGGCAGATGAGACGATGAAGGACGACGGGGATCAGTCCAACCACGATTCCTCCCCTCCCACGCTGGAACCAGAACCACAACCAGCAGAGGAGCTGAAGGTTGGTTTAAGGGAGGCTGAAGTTCCCTCCGAGTCCAGTTGCTCCTCGGCTGAAGGAAAAACCGATAGTTTGGCAGCAGAAGTTGATGCTGCTGCGTTAGAGTCTGAGAAGAGCCCGGAAGCAGCAGAGCAGGCTGAGCCGGGCGATGCAGAAAACCAGGAGTTCCAGTGGAAAGATCAGTCTGAGGAGGCCAACCAACACAGCACCAACCCGGACGGTCAAGCCGAGGCTCTCCGTCAGCGCCCTGCAGACGACCACGACCCCAGCAACCAAGAATCCACCAGTCTGGAAGACTCCAAAGACAGGAGCAGTCAGAAGAACGAGCTAAGTGAGACACCTCTGTGTTCAGAGAAGGAAACGCCTGACGAACCCCTCATGGATGACTCCAACGACTCAGCGCAGCCGAACCTGCAGGAGTCCGAAGACGAGGCCGAAGGACAGTCTTTTGACTTTGACGACGTCGACGTGGAGCAGGCCGTGACGGCAGGCCTGCACAGCGCCGGGGTGGAAGGGGTGGAGGAAGGAGTGGAAGTCTTGTCTGACGACTGCGGCCCAGGTAGTCCAGCGACTGGCCAAAGGGACGCAGGGTCGAGCCCAGCGGAAGACGGGAAGGGCCCGGTTGAGGCAGGTCAAAGGTCAGATACGCAGGAAACGGCCTCTGTGGCTGCCGACGGAGACGCGCCTGGAAACGAGCGTGAAGGACGGAGCAGTCCACCTGAGGAAGACGTGGGTGAAGAGGAAGGAGCCGGTTTGGGCGGCGTGAGGGAGAACCTTGCCCAGGCGGCCTCTCTGTCGGTGGAGGAGGGTCTGGATGCAGTCGAGCAGCTGAAAGGTGGAGACCTGGTCTTGGACAGGGGCCCCGACCCGCTGGTCCAACCTTCTGAAGCACCGCAGGGAGCAAAAGAGGCGAAGAAGAACAACAAGAAAGGCAAAGCCAAGGGCAAAGAGGACTGTAAGATGTCTTAGCTGCACACCGCGTCCATTCCATTCAAATAAAAAAAAAAGCACTTTTGAGTTTCTGCTAAATTATCAGTAAATGTGTGTAAGTTCCTCCAGCTTCATCTCTGTTGAATGTTTTGGGTCCGTTGACGTGAACCATCGGTCCACCGAACATCACTGCACTTGTTAGACTGAGCCTTTGCACATCCGGCCTCTTGGAGAGCTTCCACGATGATCCTACGACTACACCTCTGGAGGTCCACTACTTACGAATGATCGGCCCACCACTCAAGATTTCACATTTTACAGTTACATTAGCCGTCAAATGCAAACTTATTGTCCTGCCTTTACGAGATCAGCCTCTGCACGTTCCTGTAGTCCTCATGTCTTTTCTCAGTAAGGGCAGAAGGTCAGCCGTCCTTGCTCATCATCTCAAAGCTGAAGGTTACGATGTTTAAAATACACAAATGTGGAGGTTTCTTTCTCTTTCTGTTGGTAGGAGCTACTGAGTGTCTATCAAACACCAGAACCATCACGCGTCCCTCTTGGGGGCTCCATCCACTGTTTCATTCCCTGATGTACAATTAAAGCCTGAGTGTCATTTGTAACTTTTACGTGTTCTCTGTGATTTTTGATGCTTAAAAAGTGCAGAAAATCGATATTTTTGAGTGTTTCCGTCCGTTATGTTGGGGGGTTGAATCCCCAACGAGGTGTGTAAGTGTGTGCGCGCGTGTGTGTGCGATGGAGGCGATGAAGACAACAGCGGGGAGTCTTTGTCGGGCGCTAATAAAGGCTGCTGATCCCAGACCCAAAAGTGTTTTCTGTGAAGGAGTCCCAACGGTGTGAATGTCCTGCGCTCTGTGTTGCCTTGACCCTCTCCTCCACAGTTTGTGCATGCTAACCTCACCCCTCACACTCCATCACTGCCCCGTGGGCATGTCTTGCATGCATCAACCTCCCACCCTGACCCACCCCCGCCCCGCCCTGCCCCGCCCCGCCCGTCATCTCCCTGGCACCTACCATCCCTGGTATGTGTTTGAGTCATTTTTCTTTTACATAGGGACAGTAGCATTTAGAGTTTTTACCCAGGCAGTCTCACGTGCATGGATTCATCACGTCTACGAGAGGAAAGAATCTTCTGAAACCTTCTTTTTTCTTTCAGAGATCCGTCTGAGGAAACTGGTGGACGAGCGGGAGAAGATGATTGAGCAGGTGAGGCGACGTTTTCACTGAAATACTGAGCAACACTTTTTTTTAGCGGTGATCTATCTGGGCTTGAATCCGCCGAGGGGCCTCAAGTTGACTCGCGTTTCCCGTCTTAACTCTGCCGGTTTAAGCCGAGGTGCTGCTGATGTCAGCTGGAGTAATGACGCAGCATTAATGGTGCAAACTTACACGCTGGGTTTAGTTCTGGTCTATAAAGTGACCTTTATAGTCAGAAACTGAGAGTTCTCAGGCGGAGCATTTTCCTCCTGCTTTAGTGACATTTGATAAAAGGAACCAGCTGATGTAAAATACAACCTTTGTCGGGTTTTATAGTATTTCTGAGAAGAGAAATAAGATTATTTCAACCATTTATCACATAAACTGCAAAGACAGATGGTTGATTGGTTGTTTTAGACTCCTACAAATCATTTGAATTATTGTCTGAATTTCTTTTTAGGAACCAAACGGTGTTTTCCTGTGTGTTGCTGTGTACAGTGAACCCTCGCTATAACGCGGTTCACTTTTCGCAGCTTCGCGGATTTTTTTTCCAGTGCGTTGTGCTCTGAATCCAGATTGGAGAACTGCAGGGGAAAAGGGACCTGCGGTCTCACCCAAAAGGCGGGGGAAGAAGTTTGAACTTTGAAAGTGTTTGATTGTGAGAAAATGTTAAATCCTGTGAGAAAAGTGTATAAAAGTGTGTGGTTAGGGGGTTTTACGGCCTTAAAACCTGTAAAATAATTGTAAAAAATAAAGCCGTTTACTTCGCGGATTTCGTCTATCGCGGGTTATTTCCGGAACGTGACCCCCGCCATAAACGAGGGATCACTGTATTATGTTACTGTTGCTTCCAACAGGTGAAGAAACTGAAAGCTCAGCTGGAGCAGAAGACGCATAAGAACGGCACGGAGAACGGCTCGAGCCCCGAAGGCGACGTTCTGGAAAACGGCACAGATCCAAACATTATGGAACTTCAAAGTAAGCGCCCACGTGCACAGATTTGAGATTTTCCCACTTCATCTTTCCGATCACTCGAGCGTCTTTGCTCTCGCTTTTCCAGGAGACTCAAACAGGTTAATAAGCGATCTGAAGTTCAAGCTGGTGAAGTCCGAGCAGGAAGCCACCGCCTTGGAGCAGAATGTGAGCTGAGCGAGCGACCTCAGAGATAACGCAATGGCGGCGGCGCGCCTCACGTGGCTCGTTTGTTGTCGCTGGTTTCCAGGTAACCAGGCTCGAAGGTCAGGTGATGCGCTACAAAACCGCTGCAGAGAATTCAGAGAAGGTGGAGGATGAGCTGAAGGCGGAGAAACGGAAACTCCAGAGAGAGGTAGCTGTCCTCCTGACCTTCAGGGTGTTGTTGACTGTAGCCCCACCCGGGAAGGACGATGTCACGTTGAAATCTTCTCGCTCCTTGTCTCCACAGTTGCGCTCAGCACTGGACAAAGTGGACGAACTTGAGTCCAACAACAGCCACCTTTCCAAAAGGCTGGAGAAGATGAAGTCGAGTCGTGGAATGGCACAGACCCCCTAGTCCCCTCCCTCAAACGCCAGATCGCTTTATCATCGGGCTTTTTCTCCCGTCTGCTCCAGGGCGGCCACTAAGAGGTTAAATTATGTCGTACCAGTAGAGAACACCAAAAATGTGCCATTTCTTTGAGGGTTTTGAAGCGAGGGGTGGAGGAGAGGGCCGGGTCAGAAGACCACTCTTTTCGCGCCGTCCCAGCACGGCCACAGCTTTGCCTCTCATCAACGTACGCCCTTGCCTTTGTCGTGTTGGGGGGCGGGGAATCTGACAGGTGTGGCGTCGGTGGCTCAAACCTGCTGGACACGAGATATTTTCTGTTGAGTCAAATGAGATGTATTTTGTTTGATTTTTTTTTTTTTTTGTGTTCCTCATTTGCATCCAAAGCCAAACGTGTTGTAAAGAAGTGGTTGTCTTTTGCACTTATCGTAAGACTTTGCAGGTAAGAACAGGCCGAGTGTCTTCGGAGCGCCGTTAACAACCTCCTGTGAGCGTTTGGTGCATCTCCAGACCTGAACCCCCCCACGTGTCCGCTGTTGCGGTCGGCCCGGTGTCTGTAGCTCCATCTGATCCACAGCCAAAGATAACGCACCACCAGAAAACCAAAAAACACCCCCACCACTCCCGTCCGAGGTACCTCCAAACCCAAAGTGCTCCCGTGACTTGTCGTCGGACAGCTCGCTCGACCGTTTTCGCTCCAACGCGACATCGGGGGACACAAAGTAAACCGCGGGGGGGGGGGGCGCCGCTTCACCGTTTAAAGCTTTACAACGTCTGTGAGGAAACGAACGTGCAATAAAAAGCTCGAGCTGTGTTTTCGTCTGCGCCTGCCGCGCGTCCATCCTTCGCCAGCTCAGCGCCGGATCGCGGAACATCCCCCGAGAGCGCGCCTGACGCGTCCATCAGCGTCATCAGCGGTAGGGTTTGTGCTGGGGGGTTTCCTCTTGTGCGATTGTTGCCTCGAAGCAAAAGCGTCGGCCTGCGGACGCTTGGCGGCTGCCACGGCGACTTGATCAGCTCCGATGTCCACCTCCACGACTTGGCCGTTCAGCCTGTATCACACTGAAGCGCTCTGTTCTTTTTCAAATAAACGTTATAGGAAGACGTGACAGTCACAAGTACTCCGCTGTTGCTTTATTTGTATCTCTTGAGCCACACAAAGGTCCCGGTTTAGTGAGCGGACCGCCGCGTCCGTCACAAACCTGCGTCCCCACGTCGGGACAGAACGTCCTCTTTTGGATGTGCTGGACCATACGCCGTCCATAGAAGTCCCTGTAGTCTGCTGGGAGTTCATCCAGGGCCTTTACAGCTCTCTCCAGGGCTTGAAGGGCCCGCGACGCCGCCACTGGGTCCTTGTTGCCGTACGGGTCCTTCTTGTCGTAGCGGTCGGCAGGTAGATGTCGCCAGAACACGTTGACGCCGACGCCGAACTGCAGCGCCACGGTGTTGTGGAACCACAAGGCTGAAGTACAACAGGGAGACACTTACAGCCAAACTGTCTCTGCAGAGGGGGGAGTCGAGTTTGGTTTGAACCCATTAACTAAATCTACTAAACCAGCGGTCCCCAACCTGTTTATCATCATGGACCGGGGGGGGTACACAGATAGTTTATATGCCAAATCAAAATCTAAATCTGGGCCTCTTCCCCTTCAAAATAAACTTTCACGTCTGTTTTTTACTCATTTTGGTGACCAAGATGTAACCGAGAGAATCCGGTCATTTTTCAAAATAAAAGATTGTTCAGACTCAGATAATAAACACAACGGAAATAATAAATTACTTCTTGGAGGGCCAGTACCGATTGATCCACGGACTGGTACCGGCCCGCGCCCCGGGGGTTGGGGACCGCTGCTCTAAAGTACATGAACTTTTGCACTGTGGCTGACTGAAAGTATAAAAAAAGGGGTTTTACTGCACACGTTTGCTTAAACGTGGCCCTGAAGACGCGGACGACATGAACATCTACCAGGGATGAAGAGCAGATCTCCGGGCTCCAGCACACACTCGTATCGCTTTGCCTTCACAAACTCTGGAAACCGCTCCAGGTCGGGGTTGTCGACGTCCAGGACTTCGGATTTATCACCTGATGGGACAAATTCAATTTAAATGAGACGCTGTAACTAACTAGCTATTTATTCTAAAGTTGGGGGGAAAAAGGGAAGATGACTGGCCTGAGAGGTAGAGGTGGAGCGCATCCTGGGGGCTGTACAGGACCACCCTCTTGGTGCCCGTTACCTGAGCCAGCAGGTTATCCATCACCTGCAGGAGGGGGGAGATCACAGAGGTGTAAAGGCTCATAAGCGTTGTGTTGGACAGAACACACACACACACACACACACACACGCGCGTGGGAGGACACTCACGTCGTAGTGCGTCCACAGCTGCAGACCGCAGGAGCTGATGCGGAACACGCTGGAGAAAAACCGATCCGGAGCGAAGAACTCTGGAACGTGAAAGTCCTCCGCCAGGTCTGGGAACTGTCGGCTCAGATCGGCCGGCTCCTGGAGCGGAAGCCAAAAGCAGCCGTGAAGAGGTGCAGGAAGGTTCGCCGGGGGGGTCGGGTTCTCTCACCTTGCGCACGTCCTCTCCCAGTGAGCGGAGGTAATAACTCTCATCCTGCAGGAGGACGTGAGGTGAGGTTACAAAAGAGAGCTGAAGCCCCGACGGCGAAGACACAAAAGGGCTGTTTGTAGTCGTCACCTCGCACAGGAAGAAGTCCGAGTGTTTCCTTTCAGACGCTCTTTTCACAAACTCGCTGAAGGGCAGCGTCCTGAGAACAAACCAGCGGGGCTGGGAACTGGTGTGTGTGTGTGTGCGTGTGTGTGTGAGCGGCTCACTTGTACACAAAGTTCTTGTGAAGGAAGTCCATCTGCGGGACGGTGGAGACGTGGATCTTCACCTCCTTGTCCGATCCTCTCTGTCGGAGGTATTCAACCGTCCACTTTTGCAGGCAGGGGCCCAGAGGGACCCCCCTGAGCACAGCTGGTTTACGCTGGGGGGGGCACAGATGTTAGACATGTCCTTCAGCATCAGCTTTACGTCAGGAATATGTGATATACATAAATATAAACACGACTGTGGTTCAGTCTGCTGCTGCCTAAACACAATAAACACGTAATAGACACACGATAACGTGTACACAAACACGACAAAGTGTGTACCAACGTGATAAAGTGCGTAATATGTCTTTAAAAGTGCGGTTATTTCTGCAAATAGTCGCAAATATGGAGATTGTGAGCACATGTTTCTTCAAAACAACGTCACGCAGCGAAGCTTCGTCTTACCTGAGGGTAGATTTCTCGTAGGAATACATCCTTGTCTACACCTGTGGTTACGGGCACGTGCGTTTTTTCCTGAAATTCCATTTTTTATAAATAATTCCTGATTTTGGAAGTTCACCTGAGAGGAGGTTGCAGCTTCCCCCCCGGTGTCACATTATTGGTCTTCCGAATGGGATTGTGAAGATAAATTCATCGATTAAATTACCCGAAATTGACTCATTCTAAAAAATAAAATAAAATAAAATAAAATAAAAACACCTTTTTACTTCACATTATTGGAAAACATCGTGATTTAAAAGTTTAAAATATATTTGTTTCGCCCCGGAAGGCGGAAGTGGGCGGACATGATCTGCGACCCAAAGATGGCGCTGCCCGTGTTGAGGTGTTGTCGCAGATTATCATCCAGATTAACTCGACCGATCCTAATCCAACCGGCCGTCCTCGGCCGTCCGTGGAACGCCAGGTTACCCGCCCCGTCGGCGGCGTCCGGCCGCCCCTACAGCTCCGACCGGGACGGCCCGAAGCAGAACCAAAAGGTGGTGGTAGTCGGGATTCCCAATCCCTTAATCTGGATTAGGACGAGGGTTTACTACTTTCTGATCAAAGCGTACTTCGACAAAGAGTTCAACATCGAGGAGTTCACGGAGGGAGCGAAGCAGGTTGGTGTTTCGATGGAGGAAGGACGTTTCCTCCTGGATTAACAGATGTTCAGACCGCGGATTAAATAATCCACAAACAGATGTTTACAGTCAACATCTGGGCAGTTTAACCCGCCCGGGCCCCGTGCATGTGTCTTGTAACACAAGTCAGGAACCCTAACCTGAACCCTGGAGCTCTTTTTGCCGGTCTGAACATCTGTCGTAATCTCATTCCGGGAAGTTTAATCCCGCGGGATTATCCCCTCGTTACCTGCTCCCTCCCAACCCCTCGTCTCCCCCCGGATCTCTGGTGTCTTCCAGGCCTTCTCCCTGGTCTCCAGGCTTCTGTCCCAGTGCCAGTTCGATGCCTTGGAAGGCCTGGTGGCCGCGGACGTGAGTTATCCTAATCCTAATCCCGCGCACGCGCTCGTGCGTGTGTGTGTGTGCGTGTGTGTGTGTGTGGCGGTGTTTAATCCGTCCTTCTTCCCAGCTGATCGGAAAACTGGAGGGGAAGTGTCGGCTGTTGTCGTCCAGCCACCAGAAAGCGCTGTCGGCCGACTGTGACGAGATTATGTACACGACGCCGGGAGACGTGGGGATCTACTACGACGACAACGGTGAGGGTCAGGGGTCAAGAGGTCAGGGGTCAGGAGGGGTCAAGGGGTCAGGGGGGGTCAAGAGGTCAGGGGGGGTCAAGAGGTCAGGAGGGGTCAGGCGGTTGGACCAGCGGGTCCAACAGAACCTTCAGATCATGAAAACACACACAGTGACACAGAGAGACACACTCACACACAGACACACACACAGAGATACACACACACACTCACACATACACACACAGACAGACAGACACACACAGACACACACACATAGACTCACAAACAGAGATACACACACATACACTAACACACACAGAGATACACACACACTCACACAGACACACACACACATACATAGACTCACACACACACACTCACACATACACACACACAGACACACACATACATAGACACACAGACAGAGATACACACACACACTAACACACACACACAGACATACCCAGATACACACACACTCATACATACACTCACACACACTCATTCACTCACACACTCAAACACACTCAAACACACGCACACATTCACACACCAGTCTGGAGTGTAAACATGTGACTCACCACACCTGTGTGTGTGTGTGTGTGTGTGTGTGTGTGTGTGTGTGTGTCAGGGAGGAAGTTCGTCAGCATCCTGATGCGTTTCTGGTACCTGACGAGCGCGCGACTCCCCGACGACACGCTGGAGGGAACGCGCGTCTTCCAGGTGGCCATCGGCGGCGAGGGAGAGGCGGAGACCAAGCGCCTGATCACCGCCAACTACGAGTGAGTGTGTGTGTGTGTGTGAGCTCGACACACACCGGGTCGGTGCAGAACAATGTCCTGAGTGTGTGTGTGTGTGTGTGTGTGTGTGTGTGTGTGTGCTCTGTGTGTATTTATACGTGTCTGTTTGTCTCTGTTTGTCTGTGTGTGTTTGTCTGTGTGTGTGTCTGTGTGTGTGTGTGTCTCTGTGTGTGTGTGTCTGTGTGTCTCTGTGTGTATTTATACGTGTCTGTTTGTCTCTGTTTGTCTTTGTGTGTGTCTGTGTGTGTTTGTCTGTCTGTGTCTGTGTCTGTGTGCATGTTTGTCTGTGTGTGTGTGTGTGTGTGCTGTGTGTGTGTGTGTGTGTGTGCAGGTTCCAGAGGGAGTTCACTCAGGGCGTCGCCCCCGACTGGACCATCACGCGGATCGAACACTCCAAACTTCTGGATTGAAGATCTTCGGATTCGAGAAGATTTCGCCGACGTCGCATCGCTCGTTTCGTCTTTCGTATTTTTGACTTTTAGTTCGACTGAGTTCAACGAAACTGGGCGAGAGGAGACGTCCTCGGCGAGGACTGAGCGGACAGTCGGTTTTACGGGATTTACCGTTCGCGCCCGGAGGAGTTCTGGTTTTACGGCTTTTCCGACTTTTTCCCTCGAACTTCGTCCGTCGATGTTTGAGGGTTTTGGGCGAACGGAGGCGAGGCACACCGACACGTTATCGTTTTCAATAAAGGACTGAGAAATGGACCGTCTGCTCGTGTGTGTGTGTGTGTGTGAGTGTGTGTGTGAGAGTGTGTGTGTGTGAGAGAGTGTGTGTGAGTTTGTGTGTCTGTGTGTGTATGTGAGAGTGTGTATATGTGTGTGTGAGAGAAAGTTTGTGTATATGCGTGTGTGTGAGTGTGTGTGTGAGTGAGAGAGTGTGTAAGTGAGAGTGTGAGAGTATATGTGTGTGTAAGTGAGAGTGTGTGTGTGAGTGTGTGTATATGTGTGTGTGAGAGAAAGTTTGTGTATATGCGAGTGTGTGAGAGAGTGAGTGTGTATATGTGTGAGTGTGTGTGTAAGTGAGAGTGTATGTGTGAGTGTGTGTGTATATGTGTGTGTGAGTGTATGTGAGTGTGTGTATATGTGTGTGTGAGAGAAAGTTTGTGTATATGCGAGTGTGTGTGAGAGTGTGTGTGTAAATGTGTGAGAAAGTTTGTGTATATGCGAGTGTGTGAGACAGTGTGTGTGTAAATGTGTGTGTGAGAAAGTTTGTGTATATGCGAGTGTGTGTGAGACAGTGTGTGTATATGTGTGTGTAAGTGAGTGTGTGTGTGTGAGTGTGTATGTGAGAGAGTGTGTGTGAGAGTGTGTATATGTGAGTGCGTGAGAGTGTGTCTGTTAGAGATTGTGTATGTTAGTGTGTGTGTGTTGACTTCCAGATTGTAGAGATTAAAGAGCTAAACTAAAGAGTCTTGAGGACTCGTTCATATAAAAACGTGTTTCTAAGCTCGTTTCTTCATCTTCGTCCTCAACATTTTTATTTTTAATCAAAATAAATTATAAAATATTCACGATCGTCCTCATTAAGAGCTCTGTGTACTTCCTGTTTTGGTGTTACGTCACTCCCCCTCTGCGCTCCCATTGGTCGGTTCCCCCCGCCTCGCCGCTCTCTGATTGGCCGCCGCGGCCGTCGCTCACCGCCGGCCGTGTCGTCACCACCGCCAGGAACATGGAGCCGAGGCGCCGCTGATCTCCCGCCCCACATCTGCAACATCTGGCCGCCGCCATGAGAGCCGCCGCCGCGGCCGCCTTCTTCGGCCTCGCCCTGGCGCTGCTGGCCGTCGGGCTGCGGGAGCTGCTGACGGGCTTCGAGGAGAACCGCTGCGCCATGACCTACATGTTCGAGTACCCCGAGTACCGGGTGAGGACGGCCGGCCTCCCCCACCTCCCCCCTCCTCCCCCCCCGGCTCCAGCCTGCCCTCCCAGTCCCCTCCCAGTCCTCCCAGGTGAATGGGGGGACTGGGAGGGGACTGGGAGGGGAGCTCGGACTGGCGACGTCTGTGGACAGGTGCGCAGAAGGACGTCTGTCCAGAGGTGGAGGCCAGAGGGCTGGAGGAGCATCCGGGGGGGCTGGTACCACCCAGAGGAGGGGTCTCCAGAGTTACTGGGTCTCCAGCTTCACTGGGTCTCCAGAGGTACTGGGTCTCCAGAGTTACTGGTTCTCCAGAGTTACTGGGTCTCCAGCTTCACTGGGTCTCCAGAGGTACTGGGTCTCCAGAGGTACTGGTTCTCCAGAGTTACTGGTTCTCCAGAGTTACTGGGTCTCCAGAGTTACTGGTTCTCCAGCTTCACTGGGTCTCCAGAGTTACTGGTTCTCCAGCTTCACTGGGTCTCCAGAGTTACTGGTTCTCCAGAGTTACTGGTTCTCCAGAGTTACTGGGTCTCCAGAGTTACTGGTTCTCCAGCTTCACTGGGTCTCCAGAGTTACTGGTTCTCCAGAGTTACTGGTTCTCCAGAGTTACTGGTTCTCCAGCTTCACTGGTTCTCCAGAGTTACTGGTTCTCCAGCTTTACTGGTTCTCCAGCTTCACTGGGTCTCCAGAGTTACTGGATCTCCAGAGTTACTGGTTCTCCAGCTTCACTGGGTCTCCAGAGTTACTGGTTCTCCAGAGTTACTGGTTCTCCAGAGTTACTGGTTCTCCAGCTTCACTGGTTCTCCAGCTTTACTGGTTCTCCAGAGTTACTGGTTCTTTAGTTCTCCAGAGTTACTGGTTCTTCATCTTTACTGGTTCTCCAGCTTTACTGGTTCTCCAGAGTTACTGGTTCTTTAGTTCTCCAGAGTTACTGGTTCTTCAGCTTTACTGGTTCTTCAGCTTTACTGGTTCTTCAGCTTTACTGGTTCTCCAGAGTTACTGGTTCTTCAGCTTTACTGGTTCTTCAGCTTCACTGGTAGAGCTGGTTTACCAGTTTCCCTGGACACATCTGAGGAGTCGCCATGGCTACACACCACCCAGATTATGTTGTTATGTTCCCAGATTATGTTGCATCTTAAAAGTTGTGAACTGTAAAGAACCAAATGCATCAAAGAGAAGTCAGGCTGACTCTCCCTTGTGTGTGTGTGTGTGTGTGTGTGTGTGTGTGTGTGTGTGTGTGTGTGTGTGTGTGTGTGTGTGTGTGTGTGTGTGTGTGTGTGTTGTTTGTGTTTGTGCGTGTGCGTGTGTGTGTGTGTGTGTGTTTGTGCGTTTGTGCGTGTGCGTGTGTGTGTGTGCGCGCGTGTGTGTGAGACAGCGCGTGGCCCTGCCCCGCCGCGTGGCCAGGCTCTACCCCGCCTACGGCCTCTACCTGTACGGCGAGGGCGTGTACGCCCAGGAGACCAGAGCCCTGAAGCTGGCCGGCGCCCCGCTGCTCTTCCTGCCCGGGAACGCCGGCAGCTACAAACAAGGTAGGCGGTCGGAACGGGGACCGCCCGGAGCGTCGGGCCTCCCAGGCGCCTTTTCCTCCGGCGCCTCGTTGAATGAGCGATTATCGTGTGTGCCTCACGCGCCCTCTTCTCGCCCCCCCAAGCTCGCTCTCTGGGCTCGGTGGCGCTGAGGAAAGCGGAGAGCGTGGAGGCGGGGCTCCACTTCAACGTCTTCACGGTGGACTTCAACGAGGAGCTGGTGGCGCTCTACGGCGGCAGCCTGCTGAGGCAGACCCACTTCCTGCACGAGAGCATCAAGGCCATCCTCAGGCTCTACAAGGTCAGTCGCGTCCTCGCCGCTGAGGTCCTGGCGTTTGACCCCGATGACCTCTGTGTCCCCCCCAGCACCTGAAGACCCCCCCCCAGAGCGTGGTGCTGGTCGGACACTCCATGGGCGGCGTGGTGGCCCGGGCCCTGTACACGCTGCCTCGCTTCAGCCCCGCCCTGGTCAGCCTGATCATCACCCAGGCCTCCCCCCCCCGGCCCCCCGTGCTGTCCTTCGACCCCTACCTGCTGGGTGAGGGACCCCCCCCCCCGTCCGACGCCCCCGTCCCCTCGCAGAGCTCACGTCCCCCGGCCTTCTCCCTCGTAGGTTTCTACTCGGCGGTGAGGCAGAAGTGGGTGAGCCACGCCCACAAGCTCAGGAACGTCACGGTCCTGTCCATCGGCGGCGGTTACCGTGACTACCAGGTCCGCTCGGGCCTGACGTCTCTGCCTTGTCCCCCCAAAGACCCCAACAAGCTGTCGCTGGTGGTGAGACCTTAAAGTCTGTTCCTCTTGGAGTGTGTTTAATGTGTGTGTGTGTGTGTGTGTGTGTGTGTGTGTGTGTGTGAGTGTGTGAGTGTGTGAGTGTGTGAGTGTGTGTGTGAGTGAGTGAGTGTGTGTGTGTGAGTGAGTGAGTGTGTGTGTGTGTGTGTGTGTGTGTGTGTTTAATGTGTGTGTGTGTGTTTAATGTGTGTGTGTGTGTGTTTAATGTGTGTGTGTGTTTAATGTGTGTATGTGTGTGTGTGTTTAATGTGTGTGTGTGTATGTGTGTGTGTGTTTAATGTGTGTGTGTGTATGTGTGTGTGTGTGTATGTGTGTGTGTGTTTAATGTGTGTGTGTGTGTGTATGTGTGTGTGTGTGTTTAATGTGTGTGTATGTGTGTGTGTTTAATGTGTGTGTGTGTGTGTGTATGTGTGTGTGTGTTTAATGTGTGTGTGTATGTGTGTGTGTGTGTGTTTAATGTGTGTGTGTGTGTGTATGTGTGTGTGTGTTTAATGTGTGTGTGTGTGTGTGTGTGTGTGTGTGTGTTTAATGTGTGTGTGTGTGTATGTGTGTGTGTGTTTAATGTGTATGTGTGTATGTGTGTGTGTGTGTGTGTGTGTGTGTGTGTGTGTGTGTGTGTGTGTGTGTGTGTGTTTAATGTGTATGTGTGTATGTGTGTGTGTGTGTGTGTGTGTATGTGTGTGTGTGTGTGTGTGTGTGTGTGTGTGTGTGTGTGTGTGTTTAATGTGTATGTGTGTATGTGTGTGTGTGTGTGTGTGTGTGTGTGTGTGTGTTTAATGTGTATGTGTGTATGTGTGTGTGTGTGTGTGTGTGTGTGTGTGTGTGTGTGTGTGTGTGTGTGTCCGGTCTGGGGGGGTCCCATACCTCTGCTCTTGTTCCAGGCGACGGCGGTGCCGAGGACGTGGGTGTCCACCGACCACCTGTCCATCGTCTGGTAAGGGCTCCGTCGTTTTCGGGAAGTACCCGCGTCCCGACCGACCGCCGCGTCTGTGTTTCAGGTGCAAAGAGCTTGTTCTCGCCACCGTCAGGGCCTTCTTTGACCTCGTCGACCCTGAGACCAGACAGGTGAGGACACGCCCCCCCTTGTTTACTAGTGGGCGTGCTCTAGTTCACAGACGACCCGCGCAAGCGCCTGTCGGTGCTGACTCGCCACTTCATCAGGAATCCCGTCGGGACGTCGGGCCAAGCGCCGGACCAGCCCGTGTCCATCGCGGGTAAGACGGCGTGAAGAAGCTGAGGGTGGAGGCGGGGGGGGCTGCGTCCCCCCCCCCCCCCCACTCTCTCTCACCGCCGCTGCTTTCGTAACGCCGCTCGTCTCCGTTGGGCAGATTCCCCCGAAGCCTGGAGCGAGGTCAACACGCTGCGCCTGGCCTACAGCACGCCGAAGGTACGCCCCCCCCCCCCCACGGGGTCGCCCGCGAGGAGCGGCGGCGCTCGACGTCTCAGCTTGTGCTCCGTCCGCAGGAAGGCCAGGCCAAGTACTTCCTGTTCGCCCTGTCGAGCCGCAGGAAGGCGTACAGCCACTTCTACTGCCGCAGCAGCGACCTGGTGAGGAGGGGGGAGGGAGGGGGGAGGGAGGAGGGGGGGGGGGGGCGTCCCGCTCACGGGACTGTGGTTGTCGTCGACAGGAGGCGAGCAGCTGGGTGTCGGGCTGCGTGCAGAAGAGCGGCTCCTCGTGGTGAGACTGTGACCCCCCCTCCTCCCTCCCCCTCCCCCCTCCTCCTCCCCCATCACGCCCTCTTTCTGTTCCCGCCCCCCCCAGCGTCCAGGTGGTGGACCTGTCCCCGGGGACCGAGCTCCTGCCTCCGTACAAGGTACGCCCTCGCCTCGGGGGGGGGGTGGGGGGGGGGCAGCAGCCTCACCTCAGCTGCTGGTTGACCTTAACCCCGCCCCCCTCCAGGTCCTGATCCTGAGCCTCGCCGACCTGTCCGCCTTCACTCACCTGGTTGTCTCCGCCTCGAACCTCAACGGCAAACAGGTGAGCGCCCCCCCGCGCCCCCCGCCCCCCCCCGGTCTCACCCGGTCTCCCGCCCAGTTCATGGTGGAGTGCGAGTGGCAGCGGCGAGAGTCCCAGGCCCTGACCCTGCCCGTCCCCCACGTCCTGACCTTCGGTGAGCCCCGCCTCCCCGCCGCCGCCGTCCTCGCCAGACCGCCCGCGCTGAGCGCCGGGGGCGTTTCCTTTGCGTCCAGGTTTCGCCGCGAGCGACGCGGCGGTCGCCTCCTCCGGGCTCCTCCACACCGTCCGGCTGCAGCACTTCCACCAGGTGACGTCCGCGAAGTCGACCCCGCCCCCTTTTTTTTTTTTTTTTTTTTTTACCCCGTTCAACCTCAACGTGGCCCCGCCCCATCTCGCCCTCAGGTGTACCAAGCCTTCAGGATCACCGTGGCGAGCCACTGTAAAGCGCACAGAGGTAGGTCTGGGCCTCGGGGGCGACCGCCGTCGCCGCGGTAACCCCGGGGGTTCACGCCCGTCCTCTCCCCCCCGCAGACAGACTTCCCAACGTGTACGTGGTCAACGTGCCGTGGTTCCGGGAGGACTCCCTCGCCACCGCCAGGTGAGTCCCGTCCGCGCCGCCGCCGCCCCCCTCTCGGGATGAGCTCGCCCCCCCCACTGTCGCCCGCTCCTCCTTCCGCCCGCCAGCGCGCCGTCGCTGACCGAGATCTCCGGGATGCTGCACACCAGTCGCCCCGACAACGGCTCCGACGTCCTCCTGCTGCTGCACACCTCCCCCAACTGCCGCTACCGGGTGACCTCCGCGGAACCGCGCCCCACCCGCCAAAGTCCGACCCCCCCGAAACTAAGTCACCTGTTGTCTCCCCCCCCAGGTGTCCGTGAGGACGTCCTTACCCAGAGTCCTGGGCCAGGTGAGGCGCCCTGCCCCTCCCCCTTCACCCCGTGGTTGGGTTGAACACGTGTGACTCCGCCCCCCCCCCAACCCCCCCCCCCTCAGGTTCTGAGGTTCTACGGCGCCCTGGTGCCCGTGTACGCCGCCGTGACTCTCCTGCTGGCCTGCGGGGGGCAGCAGGCGTCCGTCCTGAGGTGGGGGGGGGTCGCCGCCATGGGCCCGGCGGTGGCCCGAGGCCTGCAGCCCCTCAAGGTCAGCCTGAGCGTTTACGTCCTGCACTCCCTGCTCAGGTAGGACCCGCCCCCCCCCCTCCTGGACGCCGTCCGTGTGTCGCTGACCCCCCCCTCCCCCCCCTCTCAGCTGCGGCTGGTTCCAGGACGTCTGGTCGCTTCTCCGCCTGCCCGCCGTCGACGCCCTGCCCCCGACCACGCCCGACTTGACCTTCAAAGACGGCGCGCCCCCCCCTGAGGCGTGGCGCCACCTCCTGTCGCCTCTGCTCTACGTGTTCGGGGCGGCGGCGGCGTACTGGGGCAGCGCCCTGCTGCGCGTCGCCATACGGCTGTTCTCGCTCGCGCTGGCGCCGCTGCACAGGTGAGGGGGGGAAGGGGGGGGGGGGGGCTTCGGTTTCGTAGAGCGTGAACGTGGCGTGTGCGCAGGCCCTGCGTCTCCAGGGACTGCGGCACCCTGCGCCCGCGGACGCAGCTCCTCCTCGCCGTGGGACTCTCCGCGGTGGGCGGGGCTTCGTGCTCGGCCGTGGCGATGTTGGCCGTCTTCCTGCTCCACCTTTACAGGGTGAGGCGGGGGGGGTCGTGGCGGCGGTCTGCTGAACGCCGGTTTGTGCCCCCAGGTCCTGAGGCTGCAGATGACGGAGAGGTCGCTGAGCCACATGCTGAATCTGGTACGCGTTGACCCCCCCTCCTCCCCCTCCTCCCCCCTCGTGGCGAAGCTCAAACCGTAGCCCCCCCCCACACCCCCCTGTTTTTTCCCAGGCGCCCCAGAGGCACAGGGAGGCCGAGAACGGCGCCGCGGACTCCGGCGGGAAGCCCAAGGAGTGCAACGGCGCCGCCCTGCTGTCGGAGGGCGCGCTGCAGGACGTGAGGGACGACCTGCAGCTCCACCTCTGCCTGTCGGCGCTCTTCGCGCTGCCCCTCGCGCTGCTCACGCCCTCGCTCATCCACTGGAGCCGCAACCTCAGGTAAAAACACGCCCCCCGACCCCGTAGACGGCGGGTTTCACCCGGCCCTCGCCCCCCCCCGTAGATACTCCGCCCAGCTGGACCCCGACCCCGGCTGGCCTCACGCCGTGCCTTTGATCGTCGCCTGCACGCTGCTGCTCAACTGCGACGCCTCCAAGCTCAGGAGCAGGTGAGCGCCCCCCCCGCCACGCCGCCACGCCGCCACGCCGCCCCTCCCACAGGCATCAGAGTCCGGTCCTCGAGGGCCGGGATCCACCCGGGTTTTCCGACCTACCAGGTGGGAATCTGCTTCTGGTAGATCGGAAAACCCGGGTGGATCCCCGCCCGCGTGGACCGGACTCCGCCCCCCCCCTCCTTGCTCCACGGCTTCTCCATCGACCTCTCCCTCCTCTCTTCCAGTAAGCTCCTCCCCCTGGCGTCCCGCCTCCCGCTCCCGTTGGCCGTCGCCATGGTGACCTTCTGCCCGCTGCACCTCTACAGAATCACCTACTTCCTGCTGGCGGCGCTGGCGCCCCTGGCCCTGTGCTGCCTGCTCTGACGGGCGCCTCGGGCCGGGGGGGGGGGCCACGCCTTCTCGCCGACGGACTACCCCAGTGCCACGGAGCAGAGCCATAGACACGCCCCCCCCCGACGGTCCGCCGGCCCCCCCCCCGGAGCGCCGATCCTGCTGGAGAATCGCCCCGAAACCGAGTTTGCCTTACTCCGCGCGTCCGTCGCTCTGCCTTCGGGGGACCCCGACGGGGCGTCGAGCCTGCGGTTTTCGCCAGGCGCGCGTCCCCGCGGCCGCTGCGCTGTGAAGTCCCACACTGCCTGACGCCCACGGCGATTCGTAGCTGCGCGCTGGGCGAGCTCCAGTACTCCCAGAACGGGAGCGGCGCTCGGGTCTGAGGTGGCCGCGACGCCGTCGTTCGTTTTTGTTTTTGTTTTTTTTAAACGTCTGTTTTCGCTGGGTTTTATTTATTTAAAAAAAGACGAGCGTTTTCGTCTGGAACTGAAAACGACTTCGGTGTTCAGATGAAGCTTGAGCTCAACGGTGAATACGAACCCTCGATGTTCATTTTAGCTGCTTTTATTTAAAGATCATGGTTTCACCTCAATGTTTTTAAAACCTTTGAGATTTTTAACATTTATGAAGTCACTCCTCATCTGGAATTTAAATGGAATTAAGTTGCACAAGCGGCAAAAGTACCCAAATAATCCAGAATATTCTCAAGTGTTTTAATGTGGACTTTTTTTATTTACTGAGTCTAAACTCTAAAGAGGATGTCGAGTTTTTACCATTAAAACTCGTCATTCTGGGGAGTTTAAAGATATTCACGTTGGGTTTTTGTGTCTTACATCGGTGCCCTCGACGTCCCCACAGGACCGAGGATTCACTCCGATTATTAGAACACTTAAAAAAGAACACGGCACATTTACCTGCACACAAACATCATTTTTACCCTTATTTTGTCTTTTTTAACGTCTCTGCAGTAACGACACACATCCGTGTTGGTCGGATTAAACGAAAACGACTGAATCAAACGTGATAAAATAACACGATCGACAGACTTTCTGACCCAAAAACACTTTTAAACGTTGGTTTTATTCCCGTTCTGCAGTCACAGAGACACGCTTTAACCCCAGCTCCACCGGCTGATTCCTCCTGCGTTTTCCGGTTTTGACTTTATTTTCCTACGTCAACCTCTCCTTTAACACTCCGCGGTACGTCGTGCCTTCCTGCTCGACCCCGGGGCAGATTCCACCATCGGTTGCTCGTCTTTCGCCCGTCAAACGGTCGGAAGCGTCCGCCCTCTGCTGAAGACTCACAGCAGCGAATGTAAAAACAGAAGAAAGCTGAAAGCTTCGGTGGTGTCTCAAAGTCGTGCGCGTGTGACTTCGGCCTTGGCGCCGAGGCGTGTTCTGTGTGGCCCAACGACCGCCGCCGCCCCCCACGTGAATGTAGCTGCACTGAATGTGTGTGTGCATCTTTCCAGTGACCCGTGGTGTTCGTGCTGCGTCCATCTTGTGCTGTTTTTAGTGCTTTTCGATGCACATCTGCCTCGTGAGTCGGTGGTTTTCGCTGCAGTAAACTAGAAGACGTGGGAGTTTTCTATAGAGACGTGACGTGTGTGTGTGTGTGTGTGTGTGTGTGTGTGTTCACTGTGATCATGTCGTCACACAGGGTTCCATCTTCGGGGGGGGGTTGTTTCTGAGCTCCGATATCTACAAAAGGGGGCTCCT
This sequence comes from Lagocephalus sceleratus, assembly GCA_911728415.1. Classification (NCBI taxonomy): domain Eukaryota; kingdom Metazoa; phylum Chordata; class Actinopteri; order Tetraodontiformes; family Tetraodontidae; genus Lagocephalus; species Lagocephalus sceleratus. The sequence continues at coordinate 9,619,849 of CAJVRN010000216.1, read as the reverse complement.
TTTAGGTGGATTGAGTCATTATTTTTATTACTAATCAACTCAAAAGTGAAGCCAAAGTATCGAAGATACGAGTGCAGCCGTCGTGCGTTCTTTTCCGTCTGTGGAGCCACGTTGTTGAACCTTTGACCAATCACAGGAGAAAAAAAAAAAACTCCAAAGTTTCAGAGTTTTGCTGATATCTATCAAATTGAAGGAGAAAGGGTTGTAAACTTTTATATCGAGTCAATATGTGGGACAAAATATTTAAAGTATCATGTTTCATACTTGAAGTGTGATAACGTTGTGGTTCGTCTGAAATTCAGTATTTAATCATCGTAGCAAATCGTTGTTTAAAATCGACTCATTACCTGAATTATATTAATGTTCAATATAAAACAACTGTGATTCTGATGCTGGTGTGTTTAGGGTTGAGGTTTTTTGGGTTTTTTTTTTATTTAAAACATTCTGCTTTCACCTGGAGTGACTTTAAAACACTGTTGGCTGCCCCATGTGTTTCTCTTCTCTTCTTTTTTTTTGGTTGAAACACTGTACCTGGTGGATTTTTTTTTTTGTGTGTGAGTATTCCCCTCAGGTTTAATCACTATTTATTTTGTTGGAATGTTTTGGTTTGGGAATTTTATATATCACATTTTTATCTGGCATTATTGTAAATGTGCAATTTTTGGCACCATTGTTGCAATAAAAGCAAAAAAACAAATTTCTTGATTCGTCACTGAAATTTAAAAAAAAAGTGCTTATATTGTTTTCATTTTTTGTTTTTTCATCTCGGTAACTCCGGATTAGGGATTATTTCCCGTCGTGATGTTCAGTGGTGAAGTCTGTTAGGGGGCTGCGCCGCCGCCCGTGGCCGCTGGGGGTCGCTGTTTCCCGGCGAACACCTGAGGCGGACCTGCGACAGCTGACTGGAGGTAATCTCCTCGTTTCCGCTTCGCATCGTGAATGCGCCTAAATTAACCGTGTTCTTCCCTCCTGAACGTTTCCCTTCGCAGCCTTCGACACTCAGATGTGACTTATTTATGGAGATCGTACCTAATGCGACAACGTTTGTGAACGTGCTGCATCCCACGCCGCTGGTGGAGCCAGTATTGCACCAATGTTGTGATGCTGTCGCATGGGTGTCGCGTATGTCCGGACCTCCTTAGCAGAGTCGCGTCACCCGAGCATAGAAATGTGCTTCTTAAAGGCACTGCGCGACGCGAACTGGCCGAACTGCAGGTTCTCGTGATCGTTGAGTGCGCGCAGAGGATGCGCACCGCCTCCGTCCACAGGTTGCGTTCGTGCCTCTGATTCGCTCCTGTTTCATGTGCAGCGGCGTGTGTGTGTGTGTGTGTGTGTGTGTGTGTGTGAAGCGGCAATTCCAGAGGCTATCCTCAGAACAACCCCCCACCACCACCCCCCCCAGCCCGAGATCACTTGTCATGACAGAACGTTACGCCATCCTCCTCCAGGCTCCGCGTCTTTTCTCTTTTTTCAGGTTGACGCGCGGGTCGTGAGCGCGTGCTGCTGGGAGGACGCGGGCTGACGGTGCTGACGGTGCTGATGGTGCAGACGGTGCAGACGGTGCCCGTGTGAGCTGCGCGTCCGGCGGCAGCGTGCGCGGAGGCTGCCGTTCGCCCCGGGACCCGTTTGCGCACCCTCTGCGGCGGTCCAGCCTCCGGACGAGCTTCCGAGCCCGGATCTGCCCCAGGAGGAGGAGGAGGAGGAGGAGGAGGAGGAGGCGGAGGAGGCACCCCGCCCGTCTGTGCCCGTCCGGACTGCGGGGATAACGACCTGGACCGTGACACCCCCCCCCCCGCACACGCCAGCATGTGTTTGCGGCGCAGCCGCCGTCGTCCGCGCTCGCGTCGCTGCTGTCTGCGCCAAAGGTAAGCTGGGGGGGCCGGGGGGGGCCGTGGGGGGGGGCTGCGGGGCTGCTGATCGTCCCTGGTGATGGTGGTGGTGGTGGTGATGGTGTGCGGGCCGTCGCCGAACAGCCGCAGCGCGCCTCGCGGGCCGGTTCCGTCGTGTTCGGAGCAGCGGAGGTGAAGCGAGCCCTCGGGCGCGTGCGCGCGCGCGTCCTGTGGAGGAGATGGATGAGAATAAGATGACGTAGGGAATTCCCACAGTAATCCAATAGCGGGCGATGACACCCGCACATTCCGCCAGTGCCCCCCCCCCCCCAACCCCCCCGTGGCCTGCTCGAGGCCGCGGCTCCGGGTGGTTAAAGTTGGAGACGCGACGTTACGTAAGGCGGCGTTTGCGTTCGCTGACGCGAGAGCGGCGCAAGCGGGGGTTACCTGGGCCGCCTGCTCTCCTCCGGGGGGCGCACGGGCCTCGCTTCAGGTTGGGGGGGGGGCCGGGGGGGTGAAG